>CM060305.1:102814250-102859250 GCA_030674185.1 Monoplex corrugatus | reverse complement strand
TGTGTGTGTGTGTGTGTATGTGTGTGCGTGCGCACACGCGCGTGGCAAAGTAGGAGAGAGGTGGTTCACGTGCGCTTTTTTGTACGTATATGTTTATTTGTATGAGAAAAGGCTGTAGTATCAGACTATATCTTGTTTTGTCACTGAAAATCGCTGAAAAGCTTTTTAGGATTGCGTGAATGTGCTCTGCCTACTTATCATGTTCGTGACTAAGGAAGAAATTGTCTGTTGAAATCAGCCATATATATATTTGTAAAACTGGATCTACGATGAAGACTTTTCTACTTTATTATAGATCTACAGAAAAAAATATATGAAAAACTCTGCCAAAAAATGCAAAAACAATGTAATGGACTTTATAATAACACATTAGAAACTGGATGTGTTTGGTTTGTTTAAACTTCAAGACACAGAATTGTCAAGCTGTATTTATAATTCTTCCGTGTATGTCATATAAACGATAACAAAAATACAGTTGACCTTGAAAATGACTTGAGGCGAGTGAAATTTTAACATTTTTGGAAGTCATTATTCGATTTAAAAAAATTACACCTGATTCATAAATCTCGGAGTTATGACGAGATATATATTTCAATAGGATTGTACTTGTAACCTTGGAATTGTACCAAAGTCATCCAAACGTTGGCATCTGGGAATCTGACGTAATACATACTGAAGCTACAAAAGCGATTACGTTCACTTTAATCTTTAATAGTAAAATTGCTGTCACACAAATGACACTATAAACTTTAAAATAAATGGACGTTTGTTTATATAGCTTGACTATTTCTGTAACAACAGTTGAGATTGCCTATATGTATACAAAAACTACAATGATCAACTCATAAACAGCTGAGAAATTTTAATTCAAGATTGTAGCTGAAAGAAGACGATCCAGATTTTTACATCTCAGGGTCATTATAACCAAGAAATCCGATGAAATAACCCCTTGACGTGAAGCGAGAGCAGTGGCAGACTATTACAACTATAAAAGGAAAACTGAATTCTTTGAGAAGTTCCCGAGTAAGTGCTGTTCAGCCACCTTATCGTAAAAGTGCCAATGTTAGGCACGTTATTGGTCTGCGTATCTTGGACTTTGACGGCATGATATCCAAATGTGTGCGATAGTCTACGCCTTTGACCCCGATTGGTAAAGGTCCCTCTGTGAACAGCTGATAAAATCTTGTAAACACATTTCTGTCACAGACAGACGTACATACACACACACACACACACACACACACACACACACACACACACACACACACACACACACACACACACACACACACACACACACACACACACACACACACACATCACGCACACATCTCTCTCCGGCTGATATGAAACAATCTTCCATCAGCATGACTGAAAAGGCAGAAAGTTAGCATATAGATGTGTTTGATTGGTTTGAATATAAAGACATAAAATGGTCATGCCATCTTATATTTCCTTTTATTTCAAGTGGATGACAAGAAAAGTACAAGTGACCTTGAAAATATTCCATGGTCAGTGAATCTTTAAGGTCTTATTGTAAGTTATTATTCGACTAAACAAACCAACTATAATAACATTTGACTCATGATTCTCAGACTCATGACATTATTTCATCCTTTCTGCGGTTGCGACCTTGGAAATTACCAAAGTCATCCGACCGTCGGCATATGCGATTTTGACTGAAAGTATTCACTAATGCTATGAAAATTTATCTGAGGATCACTGTACTTATGGTGTAGGCTAACATACCCAACTAAGTACATTTCCAGGTGGCAAGGACCGCCAGATATGGATGTTAGCTGCTTAACAGTCGCGAACCAAGTGATGGCAATCATGGAGAGCGAGGAGTACATCAGGTGGCACAGATGTGTCACTAAATGCCTCACATGCTCGAAGAAGAGTTCGTCTCGGCAAAGGGAAGCGGCATAAAACATGCCTACTGCCCCCACGGTCTTATGCGTAGTAGTCATGGAACGACAAAGACTAGCGGAGAGCCCGTACAAAAATCATTGTATCTTCCCAAGAACAGGATATGGTGGAAAAAAGGAAAGATAAAGAAAAATGTTCGAACAACGTGAATTGGTGCTCCACTGGAGCACCTTCGTCCAGTAGAGAAATTCATATTAAGCAAGTGACACCAACCATAATCTATTAGATTAAATGATATTAGAATTGCTGTATGGAACGTTAATGCTCTTGAAGCAAAAACTAGATAATGTCAAGATAGAAGTCGAAGTATTGAAATCAGTATTTTAGGAATAGGAGAGGCGAATTGGAAGGGAGCAGGCACAATAACGTTGGGCGAGATTGTAATTGCATATTTTTGAAGAGACACAAATTAAAGTGGGGTAGGTATCACAGGTTGATAAATTTAAATTCCTGGAAACGATCATTTCATCAGACGGCAGATACACATCAGAAATAACCGGCAGAATCGGCCAAGCCAAAACAGCATTCAAGAAGATGAAAAGCATTCTTTCCAACAAATGCTTATCAATTAACATCAGGAAGAGAGTTTTTGAATGTTATATAGAACCAGTACTGTTGTACGGATGTGAGGCGTGGACAGTCAACAAGCAAAGCCAAAACAAGATTGAGGCAGCCGAGATGTGGTTTCTAAGAAGAATATTGAGAGTTCCATGGACAGCAAAGAAAACAAACGAGACAATCTTGATGGAGGCAGACACAAGTAGATCACTCATAAGGAAGATTAGGAAAAGACAGGCCATTTATGAGGAAGGGGGATTTGGAGCACCTGGTCACAACGGGAAAGCTGGAGGGAAAGAGAGCATCAGGTAGACCCAGGGAGAAAATGCTGGACGGACTTGTAGAGTGGCTGGGGACGAGGAGGGTGGGGGAGATGCTAGGGGCAACGAGAGATAGAGACAGATGGAAGTCCACGATCGCCAACGCCATGCGGCAGGGCACCTGATGATAATGATGATGAGGTATCACAATGGATAAGTACAAGCCAAAGTCTATCAAAGGGTAATGGACCATATCAGACCGCGTTTTACTAGTTAGACTTGAAGGTAAGCCATACGATATCATTATCGTCCAAGTATATGCAGTGACATTTGCAAGTACTGAGGAAGAAATTGACAACAACTTCTATGTAGAATTAGAGACAGCCAAGTCTCAATGTAAATCTCAGGATGTTAAAATCATAATGGCAGATTTTAATGCTAAAGTGGGATAGGAAAAAGTAGATGACATATTTGTATTTCATGGCCTTGGCACCCGACATGAATGGGGAGGAAAACTTGTTGAGCAGGCACAAGCAAATAAATTCATAATAAGAAACACTTGTTTTGAGCAACCTTATAGAAGAAAATGGACGCGGATGAATCCAGGAAATAGCACAAGAAATCAAATTGATTACATGGAGATAAATAAGAAGTTTAGAAATTCTATACTGACAGCAAAAACATTGCCGCATGCAGACTGGAACAGTGACCATAATCCTGCAATGAGAAAATTTAAGTTGAAACTGAAGAAAAGGAAATAAACTAGAAACAACATCAAATTAGATCTTGGAATCTTAAAGACAAATAAGCTACGCACAAAAAGTTAAGGATCACTTGCACAAAAATTCATAACTTTCAAAATAAGAAAGCCAATACGTTGAAATTTGGCAAACATTTCATTCCATGCTTTAGCAATAACGATACACAATTGCCTTCAATTTCGAGCAATCGTTTGGTGTGTACATTTGATCAAAGTGGGTACGTATCGAAATTTGATTTCCCAAAGTCATTGAAATCACAAGACAGGGCATTCTGATGCTCCCAAAAGTTCAGTAATGCGTGTAACCGCCATGGCTGTTCTGGCACTCGACGCAGCGAGTCCTCATCGAGTTGACCAGGTTGGTGAAGATCCTCTGTGGAAGCGCCTGCCACTCAGCCTGCAGCATCTGGTAGAGGTGTTGGGCATCCCTGGGAGGGGGGTGGTTGCTCCTCACTTTGCGATCCAGCTCATCCCAGAGGTTCTCAATCGGGTTGAGATCGGGACTGCATGCTGGCCACTCCATTCTGTTGACTCCAGACTACTGCAGGAAGTCGTTGACCACCCTTGCCCTGTGGGGGCGAGCGTTGTCATCCTGGTACACAGCCGTCGGTCCCATCTGCTGCAGTGTAGGCACAGCCAGCGGTCGAAGGATCTCATCCCGGTATCGGAGGCCAGTCAGGTTACCTTGTACATGATACAAGGGTGTTCTGTGGTGAAGGCTGAAGGCCCCACAGACCATTACAGAACCTCCACCAAAGGCCACCTTTTCTTGGACAGTGGTGTCAATAAAGCGTTGCCCTGGGCGCCTCCAGACCCTCAGTCGGCCGTCGTTGTGGTTCATGGTGAAGCGTGATTCATCACTGAACAGGACCTGGGACCATTGCTGACGTGTCCACCTCACGTGACGTCTGCAGAAGGCGCGGCGTGCTGCCCTATGGGCTGGAGTTAAGCGTGGCCGTACAGCTGGGCGACGAGAACGGAGGTTAAACCCATGAAGGCGGTTCCATATGGTCTGCTGGCTGATGTTGATGTTAGTAGCCACCCTCAGCTGCCTTCGAATGATGCTGGAAGAGGCTGTTCTTGTCTGCAGGGCTTGTCGTTCAATGAGACGATCTTCATGTGGGTTTGTATTCTTCGGTCGACCAGATCTGCGTCTTTCATGGACCCTCCCAGTGGCTGTGAAGCGTTGAATCAGTCTGACAATGACCGAGATGGACACCTGAAGTTGCCTGGCCACTTCTCGCTTGGGAACACCATCTTGGAACCATGCAACAGCTCGTCCCCTCTCAAACTCGCTCAATTTTCGTCGTGGAGGCATTGTCAGATCAGGCCTACTACTGGTGGAATGTCTTCTTATAAAGCCAAGCAAGAGACAGCATCTCACACATAAACAGCAGTGCTTGCACGTGCACAATGGTTTTTCCATCTGGCTTGTGCAATGTGTTCAGGCAGAACGGTCCAAAACAAGGTCCTTTTTCGCAAGTTTCCGCTTTTCCGTTTGCGGCCAAGCTCAGTAGTAGAGAATCCCGTGCAATTTTCGCACTAACACAACATCGCCCACTTACAGCTGAACAAGAATTCATAACAATTTGGCTGGACTGAGAAATAAATAACAGTAGCGAACTGAGTTTATTACGCACCTGTTTTCTCATAGTGATCCTTAACTTTTTGTGCGTAGCTTAGATCAGCTCGTGCAAAATTTAGCATGTCTGTTCAAAACAAATTCAGTGCTCTGAAAAATGTTATGGACAGAGCAACAATGGACAAATTTGAAAAAAAAGAAATGAAACTTGTAAAGAAATCGCTAGAGTTGAAAGAAAAGCAAAGAATTGAATGACAAAAGAAATTTTACCCTTGATGGACGAACGTACGAAGGTAAAGGGAAAAGAGAAATAACGTAGACAGATAAGGAAATCAGGAATAAGTGCAATGAAGTTAAAGAAGCTTGGCAAGAAACAAAGTGCAAAGAAATGGAAGACCAACACAAAACAGATCCTAAGTTAATGTACAGAAATATTGAAGAAATTGTTCGCAGGCACATCAACGTGTTGCTTAAAATCAAAATAAAATACGATTGTTATAGAAAAAGACAACAACAAAGAGTTAAGCAGATGGGGAGAGTACATGTAGATAGGGAGAGTACATCGAAGACCTTTTTGACAATGACAGAAGTGAGGAACACATCATAAGAAAGAACTTTGAAGGACCACCAATAATGACGGATGAAGTTAGAAACAGCGATGAAAGAGAAGAAATAACAAAATTACTATGTATGTAAAGATGATTGAGACTCTAGATAGATGAAGTTGGTATTGAAAAAGTAACAAACCTCCTAAATGAAATTCATGACACCGGAAAAATCCTTGAAATTCTATTAAGAATAATCATGATTAGGACAAGGTATAGAATCAAAACAGAAATATGAGAAGAACAATTTGATTTGATGAAGGGAAAGGGACTGTTAATGCAAACTATATCCTAAGAACTCTCATAGAAAGATCAGGTCAACCGAATAAATGATTTATATTTATGTTTTGCTTTTGATAGGTCGATACGAAGAACTGATATACCAACTGGAAAAGCTCAATATTGATGGAAAGATCTAAGAATGATAAGTAACACATATTGGGCACAAACAGCAGCAATGAAAGTAGAGAATATTATAAGACCTGTTCAAAATATCAAAGGAAGACCCAAAAATGATGTGTTGTGTCACAGATTTATTTTTATTTTTACAGCGAAACCATCCTGAGAAACCTAGAAGAATATAATAGGACAAAGTTTGGAGTAAAAAAGATAAACAATCTTTGTTACGCAGATGACACCGTACGAATGAAAGAAAATGAAAAAGACTTACAAAATCGTGTAAATGTAATAAAAATAAAAAGCAGACATAAAGGGCTAGAGCTAAATAGAAAGAAGATGATGTCATGGTAATCAGAAAAAAACAAAAAATATCCTCCTCGTAAAATAAAAACGAATGGCACAACACTCAGATATGTTCATGAATTCAAGTGTCTTTCTGTCATCTGATTTGACGTCAGATGGGCATTAGAAATATCTAGCAGAACTGGACAATCTAAAGCAATATTCAAGAAAACGAGAAGCGTTCTTACCGACAAAGACTTATCAACTGACCTTACGAAGACAGTTTTTCGGTGCTATATAGAACCAATACTGTTCTACAGATGCTAAGCCTGGACAATCAACGAGCAAAGTCAGAACAAAGTGAGGCAGCTGAAATGTTGTTTCTGAGAGTAATGTTAAGAGTTCCGTGGACAGCAAAGAAAACAAACGAGACCATCCTGAAAGAAGCACACCCACACACACACACACACACACACACAACACACACACACACACACACACACACACACACACAACAACACACACACACACACACACACACACACACACACACACACACACACACACACACACACACACACACACACACACACACACACACACCAACACACACACCACACACACACACACACACACACACACACACACACACACACACACACACACACACACACACACACACACACACACACACACACACACACACACGTAAAATTAATGAAGAAGGCGGGCCTCTGTAGCTCAGTTGGTTTGAGCGTCGGATTCACATGCTAATGGTTGTGGGTTCGAATCCCGGGGTGCGCTACATTAAATCTGGCCTTCTCACTGTCCCATCTTAGCATCATTGTTGTTCTGGTGGTGTCAGTATAGGATTAGATAAGTCCCCCATTGCCCCCATTTTCCTGGGATGGTTATCCCCGTCGGCCATATCACCTGAGGTGGGTGCTGACGTAAAACTGAATCAAATCAAAATTAATGAAGAAGACAAGCAACATTTATTGGACATTTTATGAGGCAAGAGAAATTTGTGCATCTATTTACAACAAGAAAGCTAAAGAAAAAAAGAACACCAGGTGGACCGCAGTTGGAAATATTAAACAGTTTTGTAAAATGGATGGGACAAAAAGGGTAGGAGATATACTTCAGCGACAAAAGATAGATTCGTATGGAGGGCCATGATCGCCAATATCATGCAGCAAAAATATTGAAATCACTAAAAATGATAAATGCAGATTTTTGCAGTATAGAATCGGCAGATATTCAGCATTCATCCTGGCGATGTAACGCAATTCGTCAATTCTGGTATTCTTTTGAATCTTCATTAAATGAAAAATGTGTGCACACACGTTATCTGAAATTGAACGAAGAAGTATTTATATTTGGAACATTTGAGAACTTTAAAACATAATAAAATCTTTGATTTTCTTCTTATATTTGCAAATTTTTTCTCACACGTGTCGAATTCAGAAAATACAACCTATGTTTCATATATTCTTTAAACAGCTGAGGTTCATGATAGAAAGACACATAGCATATGTAAATAGATCTATGTGCCAAACAACATTCTTAGCAAAGTGGTCTAATTATTTACCTCTGATTTTTGACACGTAAACAATTGTCTCAATTTGATGTTCAGCAGAACGGCTAATGAGTCAATAAATGAAGATCACGTTACAACATTACAGTCGATCGTAATGGAGTGTAGAGGACAAGCCTTTTTTTTACAAAATGACAAAGATGATATGTTAAAAAATTTACTGTTTTCATGGATATCATTAGAGAGAGAGAAAAAAAAATAGCATGCAGTCATCGCTGACATATGAAGCTGTTGGATTCCGATACTGTTCGTCCAATTATTTGTTTTTGTTTGTTCGACTGTATGTGTGTTTGTTTGTTTGTTTGCGTGTGTGTGTGTGTGTGTGTGTGTGTGTGTGTGTGTGTGTGTGTGTGTGTGTGTGTGTGTGTGTGTGTGTGTGTGTGTGTGTGTGTGTGTGTGTGTGTGTGTGTGGTGGTCTTTGATTTAATGTCTATTCACTAAAGTGATTTTAGACACACACACACACACACACACACACACACACACAAAAAAGAGAAGAAAAGAGGAAACTTGGAAATGGTTAATCTTCAGGAAAAAGAAATGAACCAGAAAAACAAGACAAGAAAGAAAAATTCACAAATGACGTTATCATAATTAACGATTGAAACAGTAAAATTAGCTAACCATAACACTGAACATGAGAAGTAACGGCGCGTTAAAGATAATTCGCTATAGGACTTTTTGACAGGCTAACAAAAAATTCATATGTTAAGGATGGTGAGGCAAATATGTCAGAAACTGTCTTCGTTGATAACGTAGGTATATGTCGTTTTACCCGCACGCATGAAAGAATATGACTATATGTTATCTTCTTTCCACACAGACACACTACATTCCTGGTGTATTTTGTTTTGAATGCATCAAGTTTCCAGCTATTAATAAGGGATTGTATACTTCTGCTGGCAGGAAACCGCTTAGGTGTTTTGCTAATTTCAAAATTCATGTAACATTTTTCATACTTTTTCTGTTTATCTTGAAACTGCTTCCATACGTAGGTGTCCACTAAGGTATAACACTCACGCGATGAGAGGGAAAGTTGTATATGATTTGAATCTGGTGAGCTCTTTGCCCCCTGTTTGGCAGCCCTATCAACCATATCATTGTCATGAAAAGAACTATGAGATGGTATCCAGCAGAAAGTAATATCAGTGCCTCTTAAGGATAACTCCCTCCAATTGCATCTGCCTTGTTGTGGCGGGGGAGCTTGTGTGTCCTTACGATCCCAGGAGCTATGCCGGCGGGGACTTCGTGGGCCCTGGCAGCTTCAAGCAAGCCGGACAGGTCGCTGGGGGAGGGGCCAGACTAAGGGGTGCATACAAACAAGTCCTGGCAGCAGGGGATGGGTGAAAAAGACGGTAAAGAAGATATACTTTTCATATATGGCTTCTTTTTCAATGTCGTGAGCAGATGATTTCTTCGAAGGAACAATGGTCAGGATCTCAGCACTGTAAGTGCACTGCGCGGCAAGAAGGCACCCGCAAACTACTTGCTTGTACTTTTGCTAATTATTGCACATGATGAACTCACAAAATGGAAAACGTTATAGTTCTGTGTCCTCTGAGTCCCCCAGGGGGGACCTGAACTCAATGGCTACTGGGGAGGGAGAGTCCGTGTCTGTGAAAGGTAGCTGTGATGACGGTAATGGATTACCCGACGGAGGTTATTGGAAGCGGACATGTAGAAACTCCTCAAAAATGCAAAATCACAAAAAGAAAAAAATGCAAAAAAAGGATTTGAACATAGGGACATGGAATGTACAGACTATGTTAGAATTAGGAAAGCTCTACCTACTAGTCAAAGAATTAGAAAGGAGCAAGATGAACATAACAGGGCTCTGTGAGGTTAGATGGAGTGGGCAGGGACTTTTTACTGTAGGAGAGCATACAGTTGTATATAGTGGAAATGAAAAAGGTGGCTCAAGAGGAGTAGCAATTGTGCTGGACAAAAAGCATGCTGGAGCTCTGAAAAGCTATAATCCAATTAATGACAGATTTCTCACTGTCAAAATAAATACTAAATATGCTGTTTTGAACATAGTTCAAGCCTATGCTCCAACATCCACTAGCTCAGAAGAAGAAATAGAAAATATTTACAATGACCTCCAAACTATCAGAGACAAAATCCCCAAAAAGGAAATATGCATTGTGATGGGTGACTTCAACGCTAAAGTTGGAGAGGGGGCTGACACAGAATGTGGAATAGGACCATATGGTTTAGGAGAACGAAATGAGAGAGGTGACATGCTGGCTCTGTTTTGTCAGGCAAATGAGATGAACATCACAAATACTTTCTTCCAACAACCACTGCGCAGAAGATACACATGGATCTCTCCAGGAGACAGGTGTCGTAATCAGATTGATTATATTATCATTGACAGATCCTGGAAATCAACTGTCCTCAATGCAAAAACAAAGCCTGGAACAGACTGTGACACGGATCACATTCTTGTGACAACCAAATTAAGAATGAAAATATTGAAGAAGCCTAAAACCAAATCGACGCCAAAGTTCGACATATCAAAATTAGAAAACCCTGAGCTGGCGTTAGAATTTAGTATAGAAACAAGTAATCGTTTATTAAAGTTACTTGAAGTTTGGGATGAAAATGACTCATATCCTGATGAAATCTGGACAGACATAAAAAACACACTGACCAAAATCTCTGAAGAAAAACTAGGAAAAGAAAAGAAAAGGAAAAAAGCTAAGCCCTACATAAGTCAGGAAGTGATAGATCTGGCAGAAAAGAAAAGTCAAGCTCGAAAGCAGGGAGAGCGGGAAAAATACTCAGCACTGAAAAGGGAAATAAAAAGTAAAGTCAGAAGAGACAAAGCAAATTGGCTGGCACAAGAATGCAGTAAAATCAATGAACACAACGAAAACAGGAAGTCGAGGGAGCTCTTCAAACAAATAAAAAAAGTGAAAAAAATAAATTTCAAAGCAACAAACCAATGCATCAACAACAAGGATGGTCACACACTGATTGAACCAGATGATGTCTTGGATAGGTGGAACGAATATGGCACATCACTTTTTGGCAAGCCTGACAGCCATGAAAATAATTTAGAGCCAAATTTGGAATTGACCCCTGGAGATATGGAACCTGAACCTCTGCTCAGCGAAGTTGAATCTGCCATTAAAGATCTAAAATGCAGAAAGTCTCCTGGTCTTGACAATATTCCTGGAGAGTTGTTGAAACACTCAGGTGATGGTGGACTCAAAGTAATGCATCACTTATGCTGCAAGATATGGAAGACTTGTCAATGGCCTACAGACTGGAAGCTCCAAGAATTTGTCATGTTACATAAGAGTGGAAATGTCAAAGACTGCAACAATTATAGAACAATTGCACTGATCAGTCATGCCAGTAAAATACTGCTGATAATAATTTTAAACAGGTTAAAGCCAAAAGTAGAGGAAGAGCTATCCGACTGTCAGGCAGGCTATAGGAAAAACAGGGGAACAGTAGATATGCTGTTTGTACTCCAGATATTGATAGAAAAGATTAGAAACACAGACCAAGAGATGTTCATCGTTTTCATTGACTACAGCAAAGCGTTTGATAGCGTGATTCACCAAAGTCTTTTCCACTTCATGATCAAAATGGGTTTTCCAAGACATCTGGTTTCCCTCATAGCTTCATTATATAATGATCAAAAAGCAACAATCAGATGGAATAATCAAAACTGCAAATTTTTTAACATCACTAAAGGGGTAAGGCAAGGTTGCATCCTGTCTCCACATCTCTTCAGCATATACACTGAACATATCATGAGAGAAGCAGACATAGAAGACATGGGAGTAAATATTGGTGGTAGAAACCTGTCAAATTTACGCTACGCAGATGACACAGGATTACTGGCAGACAACATTACAGGCTCTAGGAGGATCCTAAGCAGGGTAGACCGGGTTGGAAAGGCAGCTGGGCTGGACTTAAATTCAAAGAAGACAAAGGTTATGCATGTTGCAGGCAAATATAACACTAGACAGGACCAGATCATGCTAAACCAAGTCCCTCTAGAAAATGTCAAGGACTTTAAATATTTAGGTTCAGTCAAGACACACGATGGAACATGCTCAAAAGACATAAAGATGAGAATTGGAATGGCCAAGAACAGTATGGTTCAATTGAACAATATTTGGAAAGACCACAGCATAACAGCAGACCTTAAGATAAAACTCTTAAAATGTCTTGTCTGGCCAGTGATGTTATACGGCTGCGAGGCATGGACAATGAAGAAAGAGGATGAAAGACGAGTGGAAGCAGCAGAGCTGTGGTTTTACCGAAGACTGCTGAGGGTCAAATGGACGGATAGGCGCTCAAATGAAAGCATACTGAATGAGTTGGGTACTACACGCAAGCTCCTAGTACTCATACAACGGAGGAGACTGAAATATGTTGGACACGCAATCCGTAATGAGAGAACAGACTTGATGTCCACTGTCCTCCAAGGTAAAGTGGAAGGAAAGAGAAACAGAGGACGGCCACCTGCATCACTTGCTAGAAACATCACAGACATCAGTGGCAGGAAACTCCAGGAGGTGGTCAGACTTAGCCAAGATCGAGAGTGCTGGAGGCAACTTGTGAGGACATCATGTGCAGCGGCCAACACTGTTTCCCGGGGACGCCGACAGGTGACAGGTGACTTAAGGATAAACTATTAATCAAGTGAGTAATTTCCAATATCATTTCAGATCTTGTTTGTAATTTTGATAATTCAAGAGCTTGAAGTACATATTTTGAATCAATGCAAAAAAGTATCTGGGGAATTGTCCTAGGAAGATTTATCATATAATTCAAAGCCATTAAGATTGCAAAGAGTTCTGCAGTAAAGACAGATTTATTAAGTCCTATATAGAAAGATTTCTCAATTTTGAGAGCAGGTATTAAAAACGCTGAGCCTGCTTGTCTTTCAATTATTGAACCATCAGTGTAAACTTTCAAGTGATCGGAATAAAAGTCTTCTATATGACATTTAACGTGACTTGCCAGTAAGTTGATATTATCTTCTTTATTTAAGTCAGTGTGGTGTATGTCAAATCGTGCTCTTTGAAGTTCCCAACTGGGTACTGGTGAAAACGAAGGTCTTAAAGTTACAGGACCTGTGTCTAGATCAATTCCAGAGCCTTTCATAACATCAGCTGTAAATGTTGCAAGCGTGACCTGTGAGGATATTGATTTAGCTCTTTTTGGAAGGTCGGTGTCTGATCTTACTTTTGTCTCTGTTTTGATGCTGTTTTCTATGGTAGTGTTTCGTAACAAACATTAGTAGAAGCGAATTTCCTTTGTTCATCAAGTGGCAACAATTTGATTGCATTGTATGTGCGAAGGCAACAGGCATGCATTGGAAGACCCAGCACAAGTTTGAAACCTTTACAATCTATGCTCTGCAGTTTTGTGAGTAAGTGTTTTGGTGCACTGAAGAATATTTCTTGGGCATAGGTTAATTTAGATCTAATAAGCAAGTGCTGATGCATTTTGTCCCCATATCTATTTGCGAACTATTTTCAAGAAATTTAAACTTTTTTGAGCTTTTGTTAATAAGTATTCAATATGCTGATTCCAAGATAATTTGGGTGTAAGGAAAACTCCTAAGAATTTAATCGACTCATTATACTGAAGAAGAGTATCTCCCGGTTTAAACGTGGGAACATTTGCTGGGTTAGCTCCACTGTTAAACATAACTATCTTTGTTTTTTCCACGGATAGATGCAATCCATTTTCTACCATATATCGTGCTATTTTATCGAGTTCTAATTGATAACATTTACGCGTATAATTAAGACAGCGCAAAGGAGTTTTTCTTTTCATATTGACCTGCATCCACATGCATAAATCATCAGCATATTGAGCTAAAGTTACATGTTTAGAAATTTTATTGGGTAAGTCATGCAATAATATCATAATGAGAAGGGGAGCAATAACGGATCCCTGAGGGATACCCATTTGAAGAAATCGTTTTGAAGAATACACATTTTTCGATCCTCGTTTGAATTACACGGTCTTCTAAGAAGCATTTGACATAATAAAAAATGTGACCTGTTAGTCCAATACTTTTCAATTTGAGTAATAATCGGGAGTGCCATACTTGGTCGTATGCTTTAGTTATATCAAAAAATGTAGCTAAAACACATTGGCGTCTGGCAAATTGTTGTTTGATATTAGTGGTTAGCTTTGTTAGGAGTTCCACTGGTGACCTGCCTTTTCTAAATCCTGCCTGATTCACTGATAGTATGTTGTTCTTTTCACAGCAGTGCATCAATCTCCTTAAAATTATTTTCTCCATTAGTTTACATCCGTGTTATATTATTGCAATTGGCCTGTAGTTTTTCAAGTCAACATTACATTTATCTGCTTTTAGTACAGGAACCACTATTGATTGTTTCCAATAGTCGGGCAGTTTGCCGCTATTCCAGCATTTTTAAAACACATTATGTAGCAAGATCAAAAAAATTTCTGGTAAAGTTTTCAAAATATCATTGGAAATTGCTTCAAATCCTACTGATGTCTTTTTATTTGGAATTGATTTAATAGCATCGATTAATTCTTGGAGCGTGATTGGTGTATTTATGTAGTGCGTATTATCTGGGGCAGGATCCTTGTATGCGTCGGTCTTTTCTTCCTGTACCCTATAATTTCTACTAGAAGCGGGAAGTCCTTCTACTCGACAGACCTCAGCAAACATGTCTGCAAAAGCTTCTGCTTTCTCCTGTGAGCTAGGTAAAGGGTTGTTTTCTAGCTTTACTGGAATTGATGGCAACTTGATCCCATTTTTCATTGTTTTCAGTTTTTCCCAAATCTTTTGCATATCTTTATGGTCACTTACTTCATATGTACAAAAAGATGTCCAATATTGTTCTTTAACTTGTTCTATGACTCTGTTACAGTTTATGTTCGCACTTTTCATTGCCGTATGATTTTCAGGTGACCTATTAGCTATATATTGTTTGTATTTTTCTTTCTTTTCGTTGACTGCCTTTTCACAATCTTTATTCCACCAGACTTTTCCATGATGTTTTCCTGTTTTTGACGCTTTAAGTTAAGGAATTGAAATTTTTGCAGCCCTTAGGAGTGACTTACAGGAATCTGCGTGCATATCGTTTAAGGTCGTTGTTTCAGATATATCTGTTCTTGTATTTCGTAGGAAAGCTTTAAAACTGGCCCAATCTGCGTATTTATAGTTAAACTTGGGTAAACTATCTTGTGGTATTGCATCAAACTGAGTGATAAGGTTAAGGGTAAGAAGTATGGGGATGTGATCTGATCCCAACAAGTCATCCCCTGTTTGCCATGTGGCATTTGGTACTAGCGATGGTGAGATTAAGGTAAGGTCGATAGCCGTGGGTAACGTGTCCGTTGTTTAGTAAGTATAAATTGGAATCTATAATATTTTCAATCAACCTGTTGCTAGTTATGTTTTTACAATTCTTGTCCCAAAATGGGGCATGTGCATCAAAATCACCACCGACTATCCACTTGTCACGTGTGTGTGTGTGTGTGTGTGTGTGTGTGTGTGTGTGTGTGTGTGTGTGTGTGTGTGTGTGTGTGTGTGTGTGTGTGTGTGTGTGTGTGTGTGTGTGTGTATGCGTGCGTGTGCGCACGTGATTTTTTTTTCATTATTGTTTCACATGCACATTCGTGTAATTTTCTTCTTAAAATGCAAATTTAGCTGTATATCTTCACCTACTACAGTTCAACTGGCATATAGATGTATATGTCTGTGTATATATGTATGTATGTATATATACATAGATTGATGCATGTGTATGTATGTAATGTATGTACATATGTATGTATGTATGTATGTATGCGTGTGTGTATGTATATGTACGTGCGTGTGCGTACATGTGTGTGTGTGTATGTCTCTCTCTCTCTCTCTCTCTCTCTCTCTCTCTCATATATATATATATATATATATATATATATATATATATAATATAATATATAAAACAGCAAATGGCATAACCTCGACACAGGTTGATAAATTCAAATACCTGGGAACGATCATTTCATCAGACGGCAGATGTACATCAGAAATAGCCGGAAGAATCGGCCAAGCCAAAACAGCATTCGGGAAGATGACAAGCATACTTACCAACAAATGCCTATCAATTAACATCAGGAAGAGAGTTCTTGAATGTTATATAGAACCAATACTGTTGTGCGGATGTGAAGCGTGGACAGTCAACAAACAAAGCCAGAACAAGATTGAGGCAGCCGAGATGTGGTTTCTAAGAAGAATGTTGAGAGTTCCATGGACAGCAAAGAAAACAAATGAGACAGTCTTGATGGAGGCAGACACAAGTAGATCACTCATAAGGAAGATTAGGAAAAGACAGGCAACATTTATAAGCCATTTTATGAGGAAGGGGGATTTGGAGCACTTGGTCACAGCGGGAAAGCTGGAGGAAAAGAGAGCACCGGATAGACCCAGGGAGAAAATGCTGGACGGACTTGCAGAGTGGCAGGGGACGAGGGGGGCGGGAGAGATGCTAGGGGCAACGAGAGATAGAGACAGATGGAAGTCCATGATCGCCAACGCCATGCGGCAGGGCACCTGATGATGATGATGATGATGATATATATATATATATATATATATATATATATATATATATATATATATATATATATATATATATATATTATATGCTTGTGTGTGTATGTATGTATATACTACAATAAATGATTGTTTTTCTACATTTTGTTAGATTTGTTGAATATGCTTTGTGTACATTTCAAGATGTTTGTAAATGTGATGTATTTGAAAATGAATATAAACAAGTTTAACCAAAAAAGACATGTTAATGTTGTGTATTATATGATGATTGTTTTCTGTTCATGACATTATTACATGATGATTGTTTCCTGTTTATGACTTATATTATAATTATGATGATTGTTTCCTGTTCATTATTTGTATTACATGATGATTGTTTCCTGTTCATGACTTATATTATATAATGATTGTTTCCTGTCCATGACATGTATTACATGATGATTGTTTCCTGTTCGTGACTTGTATTATATGATGATTGTTTCCTGTTCATGACATGTATTATGTGACGATTGTTTCCTGTCCATGGCATGTGTTATATGATGATTGTTTCCTGTCCATGGCATGTGTTATATGATGATTGTTTCCTGTCCATGGCATGTGTTATGTGATGATTGTTTCCTGTTCATGGCATGTGTTATATGATGATTGTTTCCTCTCCATGGCATGTGTTATGTGATGATTGTTTCCTGTCCATGGCATGTGTTATGTGATGATTGTTTCCTGTCCATGGCATGTGTTATGTGATGATAGTTTCCTGTCCATGGCATGTGTTATATGATGATTGTTTCCTGTCCATGGCATGTGTTATATGATGATTGTTTCCTGTCCATGGCATGTGTTATATGATGATTGTTTCCTGTTCATGGCATGTATCATATTATGATTGTTTCCTGTTCGTGACTTGTATTATATGATGATTGTTTCCTGTTCATGACTAGTATTATTTAATGATTGTTTCATGTTGGTTACATGTTATCAAGTTAACAAGAAACACCCGAGGGTGCAGATAGGACCCAGACCACCAATGCCTCGCCACTCTCTGGACAATCACTTCCCAAGCTTCCGAAGCCACTCGATAGCCATTTCATCAAGCATGACCCATTCGGACCCAGCCATCAGTCACCCTGCTCACAAACCAAACGGCAGAGGACGGATAGAGCCCCTTCCCGCCCCATTCAGGGCGTTCATCTCTCTTTCGGGCAGCCTACCCCGCCACCAACTCGCACAGCCGCCAGCTCCTTTCCCCTTACTATAGTCTCGACAGTTAGCAGTTGGAAGCTTCCAACATTGCCTTACTTCAGCCACATGGATTATATAACGACTGTTACATGTTCATAACGCGTACATGTAGTATAATGATTATGGTTTTATTGCTTTATGTTGATGGCATGTATTTACATAACAGTTTCATGTTGATGACTCGTATTGTATGATTGTTTCATGCTGATGATGTGTATGATTTATTTGTTTGTTTGTTTGTTTGTTTGTTTGTTTGTTTGTTTGTTTGTTTGTTGTTTGTTTGTTTGTTTGTTTGTTTGTTTATGACCTGTATTATATGATGACTGTTTTATGTTGATTCATTTTATCACATGGTTGTTTTATGCTGATGACGTGTATCATATGATTGTTTCATGCTGATGACTTACATTAGTCCTATTTGATATTTTTCATGTTGATAACGCCTATAATAACATAATTGTTTCATGTTGATGACATGTATTATCTGTTTCATGTTGCTGACGTGTTTCATATGAGGATTGTTTCATTGTTATGACATGCTTTATGTTATGATTGTTTCGTGTTGATGATGTATATGATGATTGTTCCATGTTGATGACGTGTATGATGATTGTTTCATTCCAATAACGTGTACTACATAATTGTTTCATGCTGATATCATATGCTATTTCATGTTGATGACATATCATTTCATGTTGATGACGTGTGCTATATGATTTGTTTCATGTTGATTTTATGTATCATGATTGTTTCATGCTGATGACATTTCCTGTTTCATGTTGATGTTCAATCTCATATGGCTGTTTGCTGTCAATGACGTATGTTATACGATTGTTTCATGTTGATGCTGCATGAATTGTTTCGTGTTGATGTTTTGTACCATATGATTGTTTCAAGTTGATGATGTGTGTTATATGATTGTTTCATGTTGATGCCTTGTAATATATCATGATTGTTTAATGCTACTGACGTGTATCATAGATTGTTTCATGTTGATGACATACATTGTTTTTTTTACTGATGTTTTGTATCATCATACTGTTTCATGTTGATGACGTGCATTATATAACTGTTCCATGTTTATGATGAGCATTCTATGATTGCTTCATGTTGATGCCGTGTAGTTTATATTGTGATTGTTTCATGTTGATGACGCGCATCGCATGAGTGTTCCATATTGATGGCGTGCATTTTCTGACTGATGTTTCATGTCAGCACCTTTTCCCTTACTACAGTCTCGACATTTAGCAGTCGGAAACTCCCAACTTAAACCACGGGGATTGTTTGAATGGCCGCGAAAGTGGCCAGGCATGACGCTCCAGACACAGCCCATGTTGCTGTTCAGAAAGGTCTGACATGCCTCGAACTGGATCCCAAATTTGCCATCTTTCCGAGCAGCCAGCAGGTTTTTCCCTGCGGTCATCAGGCCTGATTCTCTGAAGTCAGTGGCCAAGCCACAAGCCGAAGTAAACAAGAAACAATACGAGATTGTGGATGGGACGCGGAGCACCAATTCCTCGCCACTCTCGGAACACGCACCTCCCAAAGAGTGTCCCGTGTTGGTGACGTGCATAATGTGATTGTTTCGCTTTGACAATATGTTTTATATGATCGTTTCATATCCTGTAGAGGGAAGATTTAGGCTGAAATTAAGGAAAAGGAAACAGACCAAAAGCAGTATCAAACTAAATCTTGGATTCTTAAAGACAGATGAAGTGATTCGTACAAAAATTAAAGTACATGTTCAAAACAAATTAAGTGCTCTGGAAGACGTTGGTGACAGTGAGGAACAATCGACAAAGTTGAGAAATTCGATAAATGAAGCTTGTGAAGAAATCCCTGAAGTAGATAGAAAAGCAAAAAAGAACTGGATGACAAAAGAAATTTTAGGCTTGATGGAGGAAGGCAAACAGAAAAGAGGAGATATACGGAAGATAAACAAAGAAATCAGGAATAGGTGCAATGAAGCTAAGGAAGCTTGGCTGAAAACAAAATGCAAAGAAATAGAAGACCGACACTAAACGGATCCTCAGGGTATGTACAGACGAATTGAAGAAATTGTCCATGCATGCACATCAACTGGTTGCTTAAAATCGAAAGATGGCACGCTTATCATGGAAAAAGACAAATATTAGACAGATGGGGAGAGTACTTTAAAGACCTTTTTTGAAGATGACAGAAACGAAGAACACATTATAAGAATGAACTTTTGAAGGACCACCCATAATGAAAGATGAAGTTAGAGCAGCACTGAAAAAGATGAAACCAGGAAAACCCCAGGACCAGACAACATTTCTTCAGAGATGATTGAAGCCATGGAGAAATTTGGTATGAAAAAGTAACAGTCCTCCTAAATGAAATTTACGACACTGGAAAAATCCCCAAAGGTATGTCAAAATCAATTTTCATTGCACCTCCAAAGACGACAGGGGCTATAGAATGCGAACTCCATCGCACAATCAGTTTGATGAGTCATGTAACCAAGATCCTGTTAAGAATAATCATGATGAGGACAAGGACTAGAATCCAAAGAGAAATAGCAGATGAATAGTGTGGATTTGTGGAAGGGAAAGGAACTATTAATGCCATATACATCCTAAGAACTATCATAGAGAGGTCAATCGAGATGAATAAGGATTTATATTTAAGCTTTGTTGATTATACCAAGGCTTTCGATCGGATGGAGGCAGACACAAGAAGATCATTCATAAGGAAGATTAGGAAAAGACAGGCAACATTTATAGGCCATTTTATGAGGAAAGGAGATTGGAGCACCTGGTCACAACGGGAAATTTGGAGGGAAAGAGAGCACCAGGTAGACCCAGGGAGAAGATACTAGACGGACTTGCAGAGTGGCTAAACACAATGATGGTGGAAGAGATGCTTGAGGCAACAAGATACAGAGACAGATGAAAGTCCATGATCGCCAACGCCATGTGGCAAGGCACCTGATGATGATGATGATGATGATGATGATGATGATGATGATGATGATGATGATGATGATGATGATGATGATGATGATGATGATGATGATTCATATTGATGATTTATTTCATGTGGTAATTATTTCGTGTTGATGACGAATATCATATGATGAGTGTTTCATGTTAAAGACACATACTATGATTAATCAATTTGAATGACATATTATTTGACGATTGTTCCATTTTGATGAACTATGTTATATGATGATTGTGTCATGTTGATGACGTGATTTATATAATAATTTTCTTCTAGTTGATGACAAGTACTGTGTGATGACTGTTTAGTCTTGATGACGTGTATTACATGATGACAGTTTTATGTTGATGACGTATATCACATGAAGGCTGATTCATGTTGATGACTCATATTGATGACGTGTATTATATGACGCCTATTTGCTATTGATGACATATGTTGTTGTTTTTTGTTGTGACATGAAGAAAGATGATTATTTTATGTTGAAAACGTGTTTCGGTGTGTGTATGTATGTGTGTGTGTGTGTGTGTGAGTGTGTGTGTGCGTGTGTGAGTGTGTGTGTGTGTGTGTGTGTGTGTGTGTGTGTGTGAGTGTGTGTGTGTGAGGAAGAGATAGACAGGCAAACAGAGAAAGAGAGAGAGACAGACTGACCGAGATGGATGACTTCGGTCAAGGGCCACATGCCCAGCAGGATGAGTGTGTGTATGTTTATGCGCTTGCGTGTGTGTGTGTGTGTGTGTGTGTGTGTGTGTGTGTGTGTGTGTGTGTGTGTGTGTGTGTGTGTGTGTGTGTGTGTGTGTGTGTGTGTGTGTGTGTGGTGTAGCCGAAACAGCGAGATCAAGGGTCACGCGCCTAACTAGCGGAGTATATGCTTGCTCGGCATCCTGTATGTGTATCTGTGTGTATGAGTGTGTGCGCGCGTTTGTTTGTTTTGTTTGCTTGTTTGTTTGTTGGTTGGTTGGTTGGTTGGTTGGTTGGTTGGTTGGTTGGTTGGTTGGTTGGTTGGTTGGTTGGTTGGTTGGTTGGTTGGCTGGTTGGTTGGTTGGTTGGTTTTTGTGAGAGAGAGAGACACACACACACACACTCAGATAGACAGACAGACAGGGAAAGACAGAGAGAAAGAGAAAGAGAGAGAGAAAGAGAGAGAGAAAGAGAAGAAAGGCAAAATGGCGCGGACGTTCTCCTGCCAATAACTAAACACGAGGTTTCAAAATTCGTTTCCCTTTGAGGCCTAGACTTTTCTCCTTAGTCTGACTGGAAAATTAAACTGAACATCTAGTCCTTATAAGGGTACAAAAAACGAGTCGGACCAGTGTGCCTTTTGATTTGCGCACTCTAAATATCTCACCGTAGTTGAAAATCGTGAAGAGCAGGGCATTCTCAAGCTGTCCTGAAAAAAAAAATGGAAAGATGGATTAATTTGTCAGATTTCTCCCCTTGAAGGCCAATTAGCCTTCTTCCCTTTTTGAAGTCTTGGTTTAAAAACAAGCAGCCCGAGTTTCACATGATAAATCTATTGTGACAAAAAGAAATGAATATGAATATGAATTATGGAAACGGCATACACTTGTATTTACCATACTAAAATCAAACAATCAAACACGTACAAAAGCAAGATCCCTAGCTGAACATCCAGTGTGTGTGTGTGTGTGTGTGTGTGTGTATGTGTGTGAGGTGTGTGTGTGTGTGTGTGTGTGTGTGTGTGTGTGTGTGTGTGTGTGTGTGTGTGAGAGAGAGAGAGAGAGAGAGAGAGAGAGTGTGTGTGTGTGTGTGAGAGAGTGCGCGTGCGTGCGAGCGCGTGCGTGCGAGCGCGTGCGTGCGTGTGTGTATGCATATGTTTGTACATATGTGCAATGTTTGTGAATAGTTGTCTTCATATTATTATTTGGCTCTTCTTTTTACTATGGTTCATAGTATTTATGATATTGTTTCACACATTTATTTTCATTTCATGCTTTGTTGTTGTTGTTGTTGTTTGTTTGTTTGTTTATCTTTTGATTTAAAGTTAAATGATGTTCTGTTTCTGTAAAGTGCGACGAGCGTGCTTTTGACATGAACATTTTGCGCTACGTAAGCGAAATCATTGTTGTTTTGCTATTATTCTCCTTCTTATGCATGGCGTGCTTCAGTCAAGACGTAGCCGATAATGCGTCGCCATTCACTTTTGTCCTTCATTCTTCTGACAAAGGCGTTGTTGCTGGAATAGTTACTTCTTCCTGCACATAGACTCGAGACCTATGTAGCTCTTTGTGTTCCTCGATCTCTAGTACCCTGTATTGTTCAGCTGACTGCAAACTTTTCAAGAATGTCATGTCTATATATGTGACCAAAACATTTCATTTGTCTTCTTCTTGCCGTCCTTAACAGGTTTCTCTTTTTTTCCAAATCTCCTAAGTACTTATTCATTTGACATCTTGTCCGTCCACGGAATTTTAAGCAGTCTTCTGTATATCCGCATTCTCCATAACTCCCACCTTGTCCTCTGATTCCTTAAGCGATGTCTAAGTTTCACAACCATACAACAAGATGGAATGGACAGAAGTGTTTAATAGGGACACCTTGGTGCGCACGGATAATTTATTGATCCGAAGATTGCTCTAGTTATGCTATCTGGATCTTTATGGCAGTGATATCTCTGGCTTCTGAGATGATCATGCTTTTGAATTTTACCTCTTGCTAGGTGGTTTACCCCATTACTAGTTAGGTTTAGAGGTGTGCTTTCTTCTATATGTTTGGATACTACCATGCATTCTGTCAATTTCACATTCAGATGTTATCCTTTGGCTCTGCACTCTTTTCTGTCTGATCTGGTGGGATTTGTAAGTCTTCAGGGAAGTGTGCCATTAAGGCTGCATCGTCAGCATATCGTATGTTTGGTATATGTACATCATTGTTCTTTGCACCTCTTTCATCCTCCATTGTTCTAAATATATTTTCACTGTACAAATGTTTTAAAATATCTGGTAACATAACGCACCCTTGCCTCACTTCCTTCTCTGTGTTGAAAAATTCACAGACTTCTCCATCAACTCTGACACCTGCTGTTTGTAATATAGGCTTTGGACTATGCGGATATGTTTGTTGTCAATACCATTGTCCTAAAAAGTACCAATATTCTAAAAAGTTCATCATTATGTACGGAATCGAACACTTGTTTCTGGCAAAGGCTCAGCACCTCTGCCAAGTTGAGTGGCCCATCTCCTAACACAACTGTGACTGACTGACCGTTCTGTCTCTCTGTGTCTGTATTCTCTGTCTCTGTGGGTATGTATTCCTTGTGTGTTATTTTCCTTCTTCTAAAATGTTCTTCTGCTTGTGAATGCATGAAGGAGGAGTTGACGTGGACAAGCACGGGCCACAACCTGTCCACTGAGACAATGGACCGCTCCCTTTCACATGGGCGATCTTTGAAAACATCCTAATAGAGCTGTATGTACACCTGGCTCTATTATTTAATTGTCTCGTTTACAGTCTAACATAAGTGTGATTGGCTGTACTGCTAGATGTTGGTTAATCCTAAGCCATTAGTCAAGAGGCTAGTTTGTCTGGCTCGCCAGACACTGTCCACTTCATGTTTCAGACTGAAGTACAGGTATGGGCCTGTTTCTACCTGAGGGGTTCTACGCTGGTTAATCCTAAGCTTTCACTAGAGGCCAGTTTGTCTGCCTTGCCAGACATTGTCAACATCTTGTCTCAAACTGAAGTACAGGTATGGGCATGTTTCTACACGAGTCGTTTCTGTGATAGATGTATAGAAAGATAGACACATCGATAGATAGATAGAAATATAGATACCGATATGCTGATATTTTCATAGCATTGTTGTGATTAAAAGAACTGCTGCTGCTGCTGCTACTACTACCACTACTACTACTGCTGCTGCTGCTGCTCCTGCTGCTGCTGCTCTTGCTGCTGCTGCCACTGCTGCTGCTGCTACTACTACTACTACTACTACTACTACTATACTATTAAAACTACCACTGCTACTACTACTCCATCTTCGTCGCATTATTCCTGTTAGGGGTTAATGCTATTTATTGAAGGTGAATCTGCCTTTATCTCTCAAGCTTTTATAATGAACTCGATCATTTGACATATGGAGGTCAATATTTTGTTAGACCTCTTTTTTGTAGATTCTTTTACGTTGCATGTGTTATGGTTTATCTGTTTTCATCATTGGATCAGTTGACATGTCTCCCCCTCCCTTTTTTTGCTCTTAATGCTTCCTTTACAGTCTTCTTTTCCTTTTACTCTTGCCCGTAATTTACTTTTCTTTCACAAAAAAATGTATGCATAATTGCTACTACTACCAACATTGTTATGTTATCAATGTTGGATTTTGTTTGTATCAATGGTGGCTTAAACATATTTGATTAACGTGTGTCTGCCTTTGTCTCTCAAGCTTTTGCAAAACACTTGACGAACTGACATAAAAACGTCAATATTTCATCATAATTCATTTTAATAACTTCCTTCACAGTAGGAAACACCTGGTTTGAGCAGCCCAGTAGAAGAAAACGGACTTGGATGAGTCCAGGAGATAATACCAAAAATCAGATTGACTACATCCTGATTAATAATAGATTTAGAAATTCTTTTCTGTCAGCAAAAACACTACCAGGTGCAGACTGCAACAGTAACCACAATCCTGTAGTGGGAAGATTTAGGCTGAAATTACGGAATAAAAAACAGAACAAAAGCAACATCAAACTAAATCTTGGACTCTTAAAGACAGATGAAGTGATACGTAAAAAATTCAGTCTTGATGGAGGCAGACACAAGTAGATCATTCATAAGGAAGATTAGGAAAAGACAGGCAACATTTATAGGCCATTTTATGAGGAAAGGGAATTGGAACACCTGGTCACAATGGGAAAGCTGGAGGGAAAGAGCGCACCGGGTAGACGTCAGTTGATGGGCATTTGTTAGTAAGAACGCTTTTCATTTTCTTGAAAATGATGTTTTACCTTGGCCGATTCTGCTATTTTTAACGTGAATCTGCCGTCTGGTGAAATGACTGTTCCCAGATATTTAAACTTATTTATTTGTGTCAATGTTGTGCCATTTGCTGCTATTTTGCATGAGGCGATTTCTTTGGGGGGGGGGGGGGGGGGTCTTTTTTTTTTTTTTTTTTTTTTTTACCGATAACCATCACTTCAGTCTTCTAGCTATTTAGCTCCAGCTCTTCATTTCTGCTTCCTATTTGTATTGTATTATAATTCACAAGATATTGTGGGTCTTGTCAATTTTCTACAATTAGAACAGTGTCTACTGTGCAACAATTATTTATCATTTTTTTCCAACCTTTATTCCAGGTCATTCTTCTAGGTTTCTCAAGATGGTTTCTCTGTAAAGGGAAAACAAATCTAGTGTCAAAACACATCCCTGCCTAACCCCGTTTTTCGATATTTTGGAAAGAGCTTATATTATTTACTACTCTCACTGTTGCCTTTTTGTTCCCAATACATAGTCCTTGTTATTCATATATCCTTTCCATCAGCATTGAGCCTGTCTAGCTGGTTGATCAATTCTTCTCGTCTTACCCGATCAAAAGCCTTAGTATAATCAACAAAACATCGGTATAAATCCTGTTCAAGTCAATTAATCTTTCTATGAGAGTTCTAAAAATGTATATGGCATTAATAATTCCTTTCCCTTCAACAAATCCACATTGCTCTTCTGCTATTTCACTTTTGATTTTGTTCCTTGTCCTGATTATGATTATTCTTAATAGAATATTTGTTACATGACTCATCAAACTGATTGTACGATGGAATTCTCATTCCGTAGCCCCTGCTTTCTTTTGGAAGTGCTGTTATAAGCTTCGTTATCATTTCAAAACCAATTCATCTAGGGCCTCAATCATTTCTGTGGTGATATTGTTTGGTCCTGGGGCTTTTCCCGGTTTCATCTTTTTCAACGGTGCTCTAACATCATCTTTCATTATTGGTGGTCCTTCAACGTTCTTTCTCATGGTGTGTTCTTCCTTTGTGACGTCGTCAAAAAGGTCTTTAATGTACTCTCCCTATCTACCTAATATTTTGTCAGTTTCCATAATAATCGTACCATCTTTCGATTTTAGACGACCGGCTGAAGTGCACGCTTTTTCCTGTAAGCAATTTCTTTAATGTTTTTGTACATAAACTTAGGATATGTTTTGTGTCGGTCTTCTATTTCTTTGCACTTTGTTTCCAGCCAAGCTTTCTTAGCTTCAATGCACCTTTTCCTGGTTTCCTTATGTATATGTTTGTATTCTTCCTCTTTTCCCTTTGCCCTCCTCAGTTGTTCTATCAAGCCAAAAAAAAATTCTTTTGTCATCCAGTTCTTCTTTGCTTTTCTTTAACTCTAGGGATTTCTTCACAAGCTTTATTTATCAAGTTTCTCGTCTTTGTCTGTTGTTCCTCACTGTCACCAACATTCTGTTCTCCAGAGACTGAATTTCTTTTGAACATATACGTTAAATTTTGCACAAGTCGATTCATAATTACATGACACGAAATCTGAAAATATTTGCATGGATTTGCAAGATAAGTCTTGAAATCAAGTCATTTTGAAAATAAAGTCACAACTATCTACTTTCCAGTAATCGTAAGCATTTTTGAAAAGATTGAAGCGGTTCAGTGCTTTTTTAAATCCCTGAATACAAAGAAAACCGATTATGCATTTTTGTGATTGTTGATGATAGCATGCACACGTAGTTCAGTGGCCATACTCAAATATGAGTGCTGTGATAATGATAAGAAAGGCAACAAATTGTGTATAGACTAAACGTGAACATCAACCAGATCTGGCCCTTCACTGGGTCAATAGTCATGCAGAAAAATGAGACGTCCTTGCGAGAACAATGGTCCATGTTATCAAAGGTGTGGATGAAAGACTGCTGGCTATGAGATAGGTAAGTTGTGAGCTTGTTGCTTGTGTGGCCGGTCTTAACTCACCAACAGCGATAACTGATTGGCGCTGTCGGGTCATAGCGATCATAAAACAAGTCGTGCTCCATCCAGTCTACGTGTCATGTCCATTTCTCACACCAGTACTCTGAATCAGTCAGAGCAAATCAGGATCCAACACGAACAGTCTGATTCATTGACAAATGGTAAAACTATAGATCCATAGACGCTTTAAGTTGCTGTCCCACTTTCAAGTTACATGTACGAGTTACAAATCAAACTACTCACGTATGAATGTAGAAGAAGCAACTCTCTTTTTTTTTGTCTGTCTTGCACTGCCAAAACTGGCTTACCAGCTAATAAGATTCCAGAGATCATTTTTCAGCATCATGCGGTAAACACGTACTTAAACAATTGTTTGGGCTGCATAAACAAGAAGTATTTAAGAGACGTAGTGCTTCATGTCAGATTTGGTATATGTGAATTAAAAATCTACAAACTTGAATATATGGGCACTGCTTACCAAATCATAACTGGGCAACTGTACCCCACCCCCTAGACAGACACAAAACAACAAAAACAACAATGAAACAAACAAGTGAAAAGCCTGGTCCATAAAGTGAGCACATCTAGTTAGTTACACTAATGAAAGTTGTTAAGGAGTCGTAGTGATAAATGTAGCCTTTTCTTCTTCTTCGTCTTCTTTATTCATATATTTTTGTACACATCTTTTCAGACTTGCGACGAAACAGTTGGTTCACCTGAGCGATTAGGTGTTATTTGTCAATGGGTCAAAGTGATATTTTTTCTTCTTCTTACACAGGCTAGATCTCCTGTGAGCATTCCCTAAGCATATACATATATACACGTCTACCTACCTAGCAGAGGGAGCGGATTTTAGCGTGTATGACCGATCTTTATCCCGCTTTAAAAGCAGTCATATTCCATCTTTGGGGAAATGGTCACAACAATAAAGCAATGTACAATTTGACAATTCCGACAAATGAGGCTGAGGATGTGTAAGGATATTAAGTCGTAACCAGTGACAAGAGAAATAATGTAATTGAAAGACAGTGACAAACCAGATCTACAAAATGTGAGTAAAACACACCCACATACTTAAAAAAAACGAACAAAACAAAACAAAACAAAACAAAAACGACCTGATAGCCCCAGGTTAGAAGCTTTTTCTCAACATAACTCTAACATTGGGGTGGCATCGCCATCATCATCAAGGCCCTTCTAGCTGAGCAAGTGCGTCATAAGTGCTGATTTTCCATTTGCTCATCTGTTTTTTGTGGCTCAGATTACATTGACGATCCAAGGGCAGTGTGTGAAGTTCGAAAGAAAATCTGTCTGTTCCCGTTTTTTATGATGAATTGCCTGATCTTTTTTTCCATGAAAACCAAAAGAGTTTTGTGATTGCAGGTGATTTTAATTTCCATGTTGATGATTCTTATGAAAACAAACTGTATAAACAATTTGCAATATTCAGGTTGACGGGACCGTTACTGAATCAACTCATAAATAAAGCCATATTGTGGACTTAGTTGTGCATAGAAATGATGACAACTTCGTTCATTTCACAAGTTTATGCCAACACCTTACCTCTGACCATTTTGTTATTTTGTGCCATCTTTACTTACCAGAAAACCTAAATGTCCAGCAAAATTTCTTTCTACTCACTCCATCAGAAAGATTAATTATCATAATTATGCAAGTGATATTACTCAATTCTAATACAAACTCTGTGTCTCCCCCGAATATAACACACAGTCTATTACCGTTTTTGAAAGCATGCTCATGTACGTCAGTTAAAGGGTTCACGACGGTAAGCCTACCCCGGGGAACAAACACCGTTCCCATTCAACTCCGTGAGCTAAAAACTGAACGCAGGCATGCTGAATGTTGCTCATCATCATCAGGTGCCCTGCCGCATGGCGTTGGCGATCATGGACTTCCATCTGTCTCTTTCTCTTGTTGTCTCAAGCATCTCTTCCACCCTCCTTGTCTTCAGCCACTCTGCAAATCCATCTAGTATGTTCTCCCAGGGTCTACCTGGCTCTCTCTTTCCCTCCAGCTTTCCCGTTGTGACCAGGTGTTCCAAATCCCCTTTTCTCATAAAATGGCCTATAAATGTTGCCTATCTTTTCCCTACCTTCCTTATGAATGATCTACCTGTGTCCTGCCTCCATCAAGACTGTCTCGTTTGTTTTCTTTGTGTCCAGGAATTGTTTTCTTGCTGTCCGTTGAACGTTGCTAGGGGGAAAAAACTCGGTTGACGATGCACAAGCAAATTTATGATACCGTTGTTCAAATAGTTGCAGATTTAGTTGATTCTGTCAAGACAGCCTTTTACTCAGCGCTTATTCCAGCTCACATTACTCACTTCCGGCTCAAATATACACAAACAATTGTTCCACAACAGGTCGTCTCTCCTTGACATCAAAAAAGCAAAAGCAGTCACTCTACTGCTTTGGATTTAAATTGTTGCCGAACGTATTTGCCGACTTCTTTGAAAACAAAATTCTGCCTATTTGTACCAGCTTCCGCTCTGCTCCACAGCTATAAGATTATTGTCAACCTTTCTCTTGCATTTCTTTCCGTACTTTCAGTCCTGTCTCTGAAGATTTTCCTGAAAAGATCATTATTCTTCATATCACTCCTAACACTTGCGAATCTGACTTTATGCCCACCAAGTTCCACTTTCAACATCTTCTGTTTGTCGTTATCAAAATCATGATGGAATCTTTCACCTCTGGTATTTTCCTTCGGAAATCAAAACTGCCACCGTGAAACCATTGCTCAAGAAATCAAGCTTGGGGCCTGATGACTTGAAAAAAGATCGACCCATCTCAAACCTTGTATATCTCTCTAAACTTCTTGAAAGACTTTGCTCCATCAACTTTTCTCCCATCTGACCTCTCGATCTTTTTAGCGTTCACCAATTTGCCAATAGGCTTGAGCATAGCAGAGAGGCTTCTGTTGCGCATTGCGAGCGACTTACTAAATTCCCTAGACAAACACAAAATTTCTGTTCTCCTACTTTTGGATCTCTCAGCTGCTTTTGATACGATAGATTACAAAACTCTCTTCTCCAGTTTAGATAAAAAGCTAGTCAAAACCATCACTGTCAAAAGGTTTTGATTTTTTTAGGAACATTGCACTTAGAGAGGTTACCTTTGTGCTCACCTCTTCTTTTTTTCGTCCTATTTTTCTACACCACCTTAATGGCCACAGAAGCTGGCACAGTTTTTGTTTGTTTGTTTGTTTTACAATGCGATGACGATGGTGTCGATGAGGATGATAATCATGATGCTATGGAGTTCCATCTAGGATTGAGACTACGTGACAGGGTTGTACTCTACGCTTACCATATATCTTGGCGTCAACCAGGCCCGAGAGATACAGACACCTACGGTGCTGGTCAGAAGATTTGAGCAACATCGTCAATGACAGACGCATCGGTAAAGTGGATAAGACTCGACTGTGTGGTCCCAGTCTGCCCAATGAGCCCATAACACGCCCAACTCTGGGTAGGAGCCGGTTAGATAAAAAAAAAAAACGATAATGATATATTTTTGAAGGGACCGATGGGGATTGGAACCCACAACCTTCCAGTCGGTAGTCCTTTGCGCTAACCACTACACCACGGCGACTGGTTACGGGTTTTGATCTTATCTTTCAGAAAGAAAATAAACAGATCCTCCAGGTCAATTCTTGATTTTGGTGTTCATCAAGGCTCCTGTACTTGGCCCTGTTTTGTTTTTACTCTATACGACTCCACTAACCCCTCTCATTGATATGTGCTCTGTCCACCATGAAATGTATGCTAATGATACCAACTCACCCACTCTAACTCTCAGTCAGACCATGACCATCTGATTCTTCAAGACTGACGGAAGTGAAAACCAAACCGCAACTTTGACGTTACACTATAATCAATTCTATACACCACAACCTCACACTTCAGGCAACCAAGCACTAGTCTGTGCATGCATTTTTCCAAGATTACCGCAATTCCCTATTCATCGGCTGCCCACAGGCACTTCTCAGTCACTACAGCAGTTCAAAACTCAGCTGCTTAACTGATTTTTCAAGCAAAACAATAAGAGTTGCACTGGCTGCCCATCTAACAAGGTGTCAAGTACAAATCTATTTGTCTTTGCTATCAAGTCATTTTTGGAACAGCACCCTGGTACCTTTCAGAACTTTTGCAAATCTACGTTCCATTTTGATCAAGATCTTAGATTCCCGCTGATGACAGCACTTCCATGTCCCAAAATTTAAAGAAGGTAAACACGACGGAAAAGGTTTTTATTTCCTCTGCTATTAAAATCAGGAACTCATTGCCTTTCATGTTCGATACAGTCCGTCCAAAGAGTATAGTACCTACGTAGGTACAGCCTCTTTGGTCCGTCCCTACCTTCACTCAAATCCGGTCTTAAAACATTTCTTTTCCAGCAGATCTTTCGTTTGTGCTCACTTTCTCAATCCTCCTAATCTGCTGACATATTCTTTCAAAATGTATTGCGGGGTGTGTGTGTGTGTGTGTGTGTGTGTGTGTGTGTGTGTGTGTGTGTATGTGTGTGTGTGTGTGTGTGTGTGTGTGTGTGTGTGTGTGTGTGTGTGTGTGTGTGTGTGTGTGTGTGTGTGTGTGGTTCGTTCTTTGATTTAACGTCTTTTCACTATAAGTGATATTAGACGTGGGAGGGGGGGGGGAAGGGGAAAGAAAAAAAAAGTGAACAAAATAAAATGTAGAACGATAGTTGGACGGGTTGGATTTGGGCAGAGAGAAGACAGAGGAAAAAGACATTAGCATGTGGGGGAACAGTAAAATGGAACGAGAACTTAACACTAACAATTAACTTCAACAACGTGAAGGGAAATTGTAACACTAAAACAAACCGAATAAAGTTAAAAGTAATGCATTAACAGGACTGTGAACTAATGATTCTGAAATTCTAACTAACAAAGTTTGATCTGATGTAATTTTTTGGAAATGATTTTCAGAATACTTTTCTTGAGTAAACATTTTCGGTAAAAAAGAACGTAGCATTTTGCAGTAGAATAAACAGTGAAACAGTGTGAACTGTTCGCCGCAAATACACTTGACATTTTTACAATATTTTGTTTTTAATGCGTTTAGCTGAATACGAAAACAAACAGCAACAATCGATCTCAAATGATACAAGGAAGAATACTGCAAATTTTTATGTACATTTTGAACGGTAAGTTTTATCATTTGTTGTGACACAAACTGTTCATCTGAATGTTCATGAAATCGAATCCATGAGGCTGATTCGAGCAAGTTGCAAGCTTCTTTTACGGAGGTATGAACATGTAATTCTATAACATTATCAGCATTCTGGGCGCCTTGCTTAGCTGCTCTGTCAACTACTTCGTTGCCGTGAAGACCGACGTGAGAAGGCACCCAGCATAAACTGATATCTGTACCTTTGACCCTTAAACGATGTATAAGATGATTTGCCTCAGTAATTAAATCAGGTCTTGTGTCGGCATTAAAAGACCGTAAGGCATATAATACAGATTTTGAGTCAACAAAGAGAACTACTTTGAAAGACATGGGTTTAAGATTTACTAGATAATGCAATGCTTGATTAATAGCGACTAATTCCGCTGTAAAGATAGATAAGTTTGCCCCAACGAAAAATGACTTTTTCATCTTAAATTTTGGAACATAAAATGCTGCTCCAGCACATTTATTTTCTAAGACTGATCCATCGGTAAAAATGTGAAGGTGGGTACGGTATTTTTCATCGATGTGTTCTCTTGCTGTGGATATCGAAATGTTGACGTTTTCAGATTTCTTAGCGTCTGTATAATCAATATCAAAAAAGGCTTTTTGCATTTCCCATGTAGGGATAGGCGTTGTTGATGGTGTCTCAGCTGTTTCATCCATATTTATGTTAGACTGTTTGACCAAGTCAGATATGTAAGTTGCAACAGTCATTTGTGATGAAATGCTTTTTGCTCGCTTTGGAAAGTCAACATCAGACCTGATTTTAATTTCCTTACTCACAAAATTGTCCGTTTGTGAAGTAGTTCTAACTGCAAATTTTGCTGTCGCTAACTCACGATAGTTGTTCAGAGGCAGAATTCCAGCAACTTTGTACGTTTCCAGATTAGAGGCATGAGTAGGGACACCTAGAGCAATTTTAATACTTTTGCAGTCTAAGCTTTGTATCTTCTTTAATAAATATTTTGGTGCACTGAAGAACACGTCTTGCGCATATGATAATTTAGATCGAACAAGTGCTGTTGATAGATGAATTAGTATGTTCGTATCCATTCCGCAAGGTAATCGGCTTATTATCTTTAGAAAATTTAGGGCTTTTCTTGCTTTTGTTGAAATATAATCAAAATGGACATTCCAGTTTAATTTCGATGTCATAAAGACTCCCAGAAATTTTACAACCTGTTTGTAATGTAACACTTCACCAAGCAATCTGAAAGTAGGCAAGTTACTTAAAGTACCACCAGAATTAAATAGCATCATGTTAGATTTTTCCGCTGACAACGACAGACCATTTTCTAACATGTAGTTTCCAAGATTATCAAGATCAGATTGATACAATTTCCTAATGTAATTCTGTGCTCTCTGTGGAGTTATCTTTTATAAAATAATATTCATCCAAATACATATATCATCAGCATACTGTGCCAAAACAACACGATTTGAGAGTGCTTTAGGAAGATCCTGTATAAGGATATTAAATAAAAGCAGTGCTATCACTGAACCTTGTGGAATTCCCATATCAAGATGTCGTGAAGTAGAATAACTAGTTCCCACTCTTGCCTGAATAGTTCTATTGGCTAAAAAAGACTTAATATAATCATACATATTGCCAGATAAACCAATAGATTTCAGCTTGTACAATAAACGCGTATGCCAAACTTGATCGTAAGCTTTTTTCACATCAAAAAATGTAGCTAAAAGACTTTTTCTGCGGGCAAACTGTTTCTTGATGTGAGTGGTAAGTTTAACCAGGTGCTCAACTGTAGATCTCCCTTTTCTAAAACCAGCCTGATTTACTGGAATAACGTTATTTTTATCACAATAATGTACAAGTCTGATTAATACCAATTTTTCCAATAGTTTGCTCGTATGGGACGTCAAAGCAATAGGTCTGTAACTGTTTTTATTGTTTTTAGGCTTTCCTGCTTTTAATACTGGTATAACAACAGACGTTTGCCATAATTGTGGTATAGTTCCACCAACCCAGCATTTCTGAAAAATTTTGTGTAAAAAAATAATATAGTTTTCTGGAAGATGTTTAATCATTTCAGTTGAAACTGCATCGACACCTACCGAACTCCTTTTGTTGCGTAGAGACAAGATAGTGTTTTTTAACTCTTCTAAGGTGATTGGAGAATTAAACCAGCGATCATTCTGAGGTATTGGATCAGTGTAGATAGGGTTGTTAGCTGCCATTTTCCTGTAGTGTTTGCAGGTAGGAGTCAAACCATCTACTTTACTATTTTGGGCAAAAAGTTCCACAAAAGTTTCAGCTTTGTCCATGTCGGAAAGAAATTTGTGACTTGTATCAATCATTATTGGACACCTAGGTAAGTTGGCTCCATTTTTCATTTGATTCATTTTTGTCCAGACTTTATGGAAATCCTTGAAATCTGAAATTTCTTTTGTGCAGTATGATGCCCAATAATTTTTCTTTGCTTCAGCGATAATTTTATTACACTAGGTGTTAGCTTTTTTCATTTCCATATGATCTTCAGGTTTCCTGCTTTTGATGTAGATTTTGTATTTCTCTTTTTTATACTGAACTGCTTGCTCACATGCCTCCGTCCACCAAACATTACCCAAACGGTTATTGGACTTAAAAGTTTTGAGTTTCGGGATGGAAAGGTCTGCAGCAGCTAGAACTGACTCCTGGAATTTAGAAAACATAAAGTCTACATTTTCACTTTCATAATGTGTGAAAGCTCGATTAGAAAGAACAGTCTGAAACAAGGACCAATCAGCGCGTGTATAATTATATTTTGGTATAATATCAGGAATGCTGTCTTTCATCCTGATGTTTTCGTTAGTTAGTGTTATGAGGATAGGTAAGTGATCACTTCCTAAAGTATCTCTGTGAGTGTCCCAGGTACAGCAGGGTACTAATTCTGGTGAGATTAAAGACAGATCGATGGCTGTTGCCCGATGTTTGGAAATATCAGGAATTCTAGCGACACTCCCATCATTCAAAAGGTAAAGCGAACTGTCAACTATATTTTCTACTAAACGATTGCTTGTCACAGTACAGCAATCTTTTTCCCAAAATGGGGAGTGGGAATTAAAGTCTCCACCTATTAGCCATTTACCGTGCAGCAGATCCGGAATCGTGCGCAGCCATTCTGTGTTGTGGTCATTTGGACCTGTTGGCAGGTAGACTGACAAAACGTTCAGGATAAAAGAATTACTGAATTGTACTGTAGCGGCACAAGCGTGTAAGTCTTCAGTTGACGTTAAAACTGGGGAAGTAAATATGTGATATTGTAACTCTTTAAGTATGTATATCGCAGTGGCTACTTTCTTCCCGGGATTCCCATAGGATAATAGTAATTTTGGAAATTGGGAAGTTTGGTTGGTATAACATTAAGCGACTGCAGAATCAAGACTTCACACTGATTTGAGGCGAGGAAATGTTCCAGGTATGCTGAATTGGTGGAAATAGACCTACAATTCCACTGTAAAAAATTGATTTTCATTGTTGGCTAATCCCTTATTTTCAATTAACGGTGATTTGTTTGAACATCACGTACGCTTTGGTTTTTTGTGTACGAGGAAAATGGGGAGGGGGAGAATGATTACTTTTACTACAAAGTAAAGGTACCAAAAAAAATGAGTAAAACTATTGAGAAAAGAAGTCCTACTAATCAAGATAAGACTTTGATCTAGAACAGAAATACATTATAAATAAATTAAATAATAGTATACACGCCTTCAAATGTACAGAGATTATAGTCGAGTCCTGACTGACTAATTCCTAGCGTTTATACACTTTCACCAAGAGAACTGTCAGAGATGACGAGGAAAAAGTCCTGTGACATGAAACGTTGGTCACTGTAGATCTACTACAATTCATTCAAAACATGTTGTATGATAGCCACCACGGTTCATAGCTGTCAAAATAGGGGAACGGTCCTGGGGGAATCTAGAGGTGTGTGGCCGTGAAGATCGTGATCCTCCTGGTCTCCTAGGCGTCTCCCAAAATAGATCCCGAACGTGTCTTCCCAGGTTCCCCGCTATCACGCTGCTTCCTCTGGCGGTGGGGTGAATATTGTCGTGTAGAAACTGCTGGTTAGTTCGAAGATTATCATGGGAGACAAATGATAGGTTTTTTATGTTAACAAGCTCAGCAGATAAAAAAGCGTTAAACAAATTGTGTGTGTATGTGTGTGTAAGTATGTGTGTCTGTCTGTGAATGAGTGTGTATGCGTGTGTATGTGTGTGTGAGCGCACACGCGCATGTGTGCGTGCATGTACATCCATGCATATGTGCTGGTGCGTGTACAACCGTGTGTTTGTGTGTGTGTGTGTGTGTGTGTGTGTGTGTGTGTGTGTGTGTGTGTGGCGCGCGCGCCCGCGTGCATCCGTAAGATCATGACAAATTGTAAAGAGCTTTGTGCTTGATGAAAGGCGCTACATAGATGTCCAGTTAATGTTATTATCATAATTATTATTATTATTATCATTATTATAAAAACTGGATACAGAAATCTAGAAAAAAAAAACTATTGAAAAACAATGTGGGCATTGTTACTGTAGGCTGTTAGGACTTAAAACACCTCTTTGTTAATGATCAGCAAAGAATGATTTCACCGATCAGTACATGTCTGAAGTCTGTACAAAATGTTCATTGATAAATATATTTCTAAAGCAGTGGAACAGCACGCATTCTTACTTGAATGTGAATCTAGAAAGACTTGAGCAGACAATCAGGACGCACACTTAGTTGACGAAACCATCTAGGAATACAACATGCGTACAATGAATACAACAGAAGAAACAATATAACAGTTTTGAGAACAAAAGAATAGACAGGAACATTAAGAAGACAATGAAAGAAACAAGGTAAAGATTTTCAGAAGAAAAGAATAAACAAAAGCATTAGTTTAAAAAGACAAAAATAGAAACAAGACCACCATTTTCAGAACAGAAAAACAGAAAGAACATTTTAGTTTAAAAAGACAACAAAAGAAACAACATCACTTTACGGAAGAACAGAAAAGAAAGAACGTTAGTTTAAGAAGACAACAAAAGAAGAAGTATCACTATTTTGAGAACAAAAGAACAGAACGAACATTAGTTAAAAAAAAGAACAAAAGAAACAAGATCGCTACTTCCAGAACAAAAGAAACAGACAGGAATGCAAGTTTAAAAAAGACAACAAAAGTAACAAGATCACCATTCTGAGAACAAAACAATAGAACGAACATTTGTTTAAAGAAAAAAAGAAGAAAGAAGACCACCAGTTTGAGGATGGAAGAATAGAAAGGAATGTTAACTGAAGTAACAAGATCATCACTTTGAGGACAAAATAATTGACAAGAACATTACTTTTAAAAAACAAGAAAAACAAAAGAACAAGACACCACTTTGAAGTTGAATTCCTCTTTGTCCAGGTCATCTACCGTCTCGTGTCCCGGCATCCCCAAAGGCGGAAGGACTGGACAACAAAGAGGATATCTCAAAGAAAGACTACTTGATAGAATGTGCCATCTATTGTCTTAACTATGAGGTTCTGCTTGCATAAGCAGCCCCGTTATTGCTCGATAGTTGGTGCAGAGCTTGCCCGTAGGTAAACTCTGCCTGTTGTGGTTAGAGCCCCTGGAATGAAGATGCTGGTTCCTCTGTTGGACACAGTGTTGACAATGAAATACATCGCTCTTTTCTTTTCGTGTTTCTGATTTGGTTGATTTGTATGTTGATACCTGTTCACCTAAAGCATAATATGTACAAAGATACTTGTCATTCTGATTGGGCCAATTTTTGTTCCCACAAAACGGACCAACTCTCTCTCTCTCTCTCTCTCTGTATACATATGTATATATATAAACATATATATATGTATATATAGATATATATATCTGTGTGTGTGTGCGTGTGTGTGTGTGTGTGTGCGTGTGTGTGTGTGTGTGTGTGTGTGTGTGTGGGTGTATGTGTGTGTATTGACAATGGGAATTGCAAACAATATAAAATACTGTCTTAACTTGATGCAGCATGATTGATATCTTCCCTGTCTTGCAATTCACGAAAAAACCAACAACACAGTCACTGAAACACAAAATTTATTTTCTCTTTCATAAACGCCAACGATAATTACAATTGCTGAACAATCAATCTTCTCTACTCTGTCGATCCATTCATCAAATATTATTTTACAATGACAAACACTGTCCAATTACAGACGCAGAGAGGTATAATCGCTTTGAAGCAACCAGTGACGGGGTGCAAGATCAGTATGATAGCACTGGACTCACTTAGCTGTAGTCTGTCATGGAATTACACTCATTTGTAAACTGTTACATTACAGCTCCCCCACACACATGCGTCTGCATACACTATTCCATTAGACAATGGACCACAAGCGGATACAACCCATGTCACACATTAAGTATGATGCCCTTGCTAATGATAGCGAGTTATTTAGAGATGCAGCCTACAGTAGCCGCACAATACCAATTACTGGCCGTTTGGCATGGCTAATAAGGAGAAGCACCGCCGCAGAAACATGGCACCAAAGCCTTTGAAAAAATAATTTCCTTGTGGTTTGATGCCAGGTCCAAGACTTATGTCGGAATGAATTGCAATCATACATAAACGAATACGATCAAAAATTATCGGTGTATTGTTGAATAAGTATCCTTTTCCGGGCTGACACGTTTTAGGCTCAACGAATTTTTGTTTTCTAATTTGCTTTACAGCACCTAGGTCTGACAACCGCATGTTTTCGTGAGCAAAGCTGCGGATTTTAGTTCAAAAGCATGCTCACATACCAGTGACTTGGTGTTTTCATCTCTCGTTCAAAAGCATGCTCACATGCCAGTTGGTTGGTGTTTTTCATCTTTTCATGTTCCAAGTTACATGCTTAGCACAGCAGGTTCACTGTCAGCCTTGATATAAACAGACCGCTTCACTTGTACAACATGGTGTGCTTTTATGTTTATTGTGTGTTGAGCAGTTTTGATGTTTGTCTTTCTTTGAAGCTTGCTACTTTAGTCTGCATTTTGGCTTACACTAATGATGGATTTAAAAGAAATAAAACTGACATTTCCCACACAGAAAAGGACCCCAAGTCGTTCCCTGTCACGCAGTGTACCGTTTACGCTGTGCACATTTCCCACACAGAAAAGGACCTTAAGTCGTTCCCTGTCACGCAGTGTACCGTTTACGCTGTGTACTCAAGCCTTTAAAATCGACTAAGTAAATGCCACTGAACATAAATGCTGCACTGAAAATCTTAGTTATATTGTCACCCTGGTGCCATACTTGACAGAACATTGTGGAGAAATTCTCACACTGACCCAACGAATGCACAGTGAGTCTCAACGCCAGTAGCCATGGGTCAGTGTCCCACATATGACCACGCAGGGCAAATAGCATACATGTACTTACAATTATTTGATCCCCATTTACTTAACATCCCCCCCACCCCCACTGCCACAAACTGTCCTTTGTCCAACCGACAGCTTTCGTGGAAAGTTTATTCACAAATAAAAACGATTTTCGTCAGGGCAGTATCAAACGAAATGAATGACAAGTGATATGAACGTTTGCGCCGCTACAGTATACTTGTGTCAAACTTGGGTGGTATTCCTGGATGGGAGAGACCAAAGTGGCACAAAACGGGAAAGTGAAGTTGATGACAGACACTTGCACGTGCACAGTGACCATCAGCAGGAGGACAAAACACAGGAGAACAAGTATGCACACCATCACATCATGATCATTCCACACCCGCCGATGTCTCCTCTTCACAAACGGAGACGTGAACAATATGAAACAAGACAGCTGGAGAATACACTTATACCACTCGTCCCTCCCTTCACTGCGTTGTTGTGGCGACAAAGTAGAACCATGTAGAGTCTATATTCAGATAAATAAACACAAAGGATATGTATACATAAAATAAACAACATAACACAAATTTCACATAGAATACAAGCAGATGAGAGAGAGAGAGAGAGAGAAAGAGAGAGAGAGAAAGAGAGAGAGAAAGAGAGAGAGAGAGAAAGAGAGAGAGAGAGAGAGAGAGATGTGAAACAAAAAATTCAACTTAAGTGTTTGCTTGTGTATCTTTAGAAGAATCTGTAAAGTACATTTCATCAGCCATGAAAGCTACAAGAACATCACAATCCCATATGGACCAACTCAAACAGCTGTGACACACGAATCCAGAAAATATTCCCAGCATACAAAACCGTCTACACCTATGTACACAAAATTATTGTTGTTATCATTCTTCTCAAATTTACTTTAGTTCATTTTAGAATCATAAACGACTTCTTTTTGATCACTGTGTTCTAATTTTGATCGTATGTGCCATTTTCTCCACTTACTTTAGACCAAACCGTTGAAACAGACCCAACAATTCATCAGTGTACACAATAAAAATGTTTTAGGAAGAAAATGTCACCATTAATAACACAGCCTATAAGAACAAAACTGAAGACAGCGTGCTTCAGAGAAAGTTTCAACAGCGTGAAAGATACCATCCAAAATCAAACTCTCAAAAAATAAGTCACTGTATATCATTACATCGTCATATCAAATAAAACATGCCAAAGAACTGAAAACAAAACAGACAGAAAAACAACAAAACAAATACATGAAAAAACTAAATCATTTCATTTCTCACCAATTACTGTAGTGTGGTGTAAAAGCAAAAATAGTACTACCGTATGAAAATTTCTCGTTATTTTGAATCACGACAGCTGGAGATACAACCTGGCAGTAATAATGCACTACCAATCTAAGGCTCTCGTCAATATTTTATTCCCTACAGGTTAGTAAAGGGATGGGGTGGGGTAGGGGAGGCTAGTGGCGTTGACAGTACTTTCTTACTCTACATGACAGTGAGCCTCCATATGATAATAATGCCAACACACTTATCTTCCCTATTTCACGGCGTTTCTACGTCGTTCAAATAGCTAACTTGCTAAAATACTCTTGTGTGTGTGTGTGTGTGTGGTTGTGTGTGTGTGTGTGTGTGTGTGTGTGTGTGTGTGACGATCCCAGAGGGCTATCGGTGATAGGGTGTGCACTGTTCTCTTTAAAAAGTAGAGTGAAATGAAAGTTACAGATTTAGGGACATGAGATGATGCTCTGCGCGCGTGTGTATGTATGTGCCAGAAAGAGGGATTATCAGTACAACTTTGATGTTTGTTACCCTGACAATAAATGATTTATGATGGTGATGAGAGAATATGCATGCGTGAAATGGGACGAAGGGGGGCGGGGGAGATCAAAATGTATCAGTAAAGATAAGTGAAGTGTTTGTGGGTACCTGTGTACCCAATGTCGGTGACAGATTTTATCAAATGGAAAGCAGTCAGTACTCGACACCAGTTTGTAGCTTACAGCTTTCTAAGTATTAAAAAAACCGCGGTTTTGCAATCAGTTTTTGATGTGTATTACCAAATTCTAGTCATTTTCAATTACTCAAGATGGTGTCTGCACCCTCGGAACAAATTCCATATGCGCAGTCGGCACAGATGCCATGTGATGCATAAGATTAAAAAATAATCATGACATAAGCCTTATGCTTGCGCATGTGCCATACACTCTGTAAAGGTCTTGCATTCACACTCAGTATGTTTTTCTCTATTTATCCTTGTATCAATCTGTTACTGAAACAACTTACGTTATACTGTGGTGAAATATATCTCTTCATCTGCTATATCCTTCCAATGGCAAATGAAAAAATATCCTCTGAAAATCTAGGGAGGTCCGGGGACATGCTACCTCGGAAAACTGTTTCGATATAGATACGAAATAGCGCACCCTGACACTATCTAGCACAACTTGGCGCTTATTTATGACAATTTGTACTGAAGAAAATCATTCGTACACTGGTGTCAGATTTCGAGAAAACTGATTTGATGTGTATTTTCTAATGTATGCTCCAACAAAAATTAAGTAACAAACCAGACTGAACATCTTTGTTGTTCTTTGCAGTTGTCTACCTCATCTGCTGCTTCTTTGGCTTTTAATGGTCTGAAAGTTTGTGGATGCCTGCTCGACTATAGTCAATTAACTCTGCAGCGGCACAAGATACAGTAAGCTATGCCACCCTCTGCTATTTTTGAAAGCCATATGCTCATTTCCACAACGCCAACTTTTCGTGAAACTCACTTCCAGTATCAATTATGTTTGCAGTCTTGGTCAGACGTTTTTGCTGTGGCAAACCACCTCTCCAGAATATCTGCTCGAGACATGGTCACACTCCTCAAAATTTTGCAATCGACTCCAAGGACAAGCTGAGTTTGCCAGAAAAAAAAAACCCTACCGGAAGTGTCTTTAGCGGAAACTGATACCGGATTTATCCCCCTTCTCGAAGTTTCGTCGTCTGCTACGAGAAATCAACAGACTGACAAACAGCCGACTGTTTCGCGGAAGACAAACATATCAGTCAATTCTATTTTTTTTTCTCGGAAGCAGCCCGTGGATTTTCTCGGATTTCTGAGAAAAATCGGTAAAATGAGAGCCCTGTTAAAACAACAACAACAACAACAAAATCACCAGAATGACCGCTCTGTACTAACACTCCATAGATTCATGTCATAAAAACTCTCTACGGGTAACACAACCGCTTCTCACGGTTTAATCAAATTTGTTATTCCCATCACTTCAATTCTTTTAGTGTTTCCTGTATCTTTGATCCTCAAAAACAAAGAAAGCGCGCAAGTAACCACACACACACACACACACACACACACACACACACACACACACACACAAACACAAGTTATAAATCTATATTTAGATATGTCGATACATATATATATATGTGAGCAAGCACGCACTCATTACCTCTTTCTCCTTTTTTTATACACTCCTTAAACATTGCTTACCGCCTTCTTTTTCACTCTCCGTCCACTTGCCTCTTTTATTTCCTTTTTTCTACTCTGATTCAGGAAATTCACAGAAACTTGCGTTGATAACTATTCTTTTTTTTTTCATGGTAGACTTTCGGCTATGTCCTCTAAATATTCCTTTTCGAGTGACAATCAATGGCATGACCACCCAAATTCTGTTGGAGGAAGTATGAGTTTAGATGCCTGAGGGCCTCAGATCTTCAATGCAGAACAGTCATCGCAGATCTTCCAAGATGAAGAGTCATGGTATTGGCTTTATTGCAAATTTGTCGGCACGTTCATTTTCATTTATACCAGTGTCCAGGACACATTATGATATTAATTTTGTCTTAGAAAGAAGTTTAGAACCTACTCTGACTAAAAAGTCTTTTCTGTTCAATTATGTTTATAAATTGTGACAAGACTAAAGAAGGTTTTTTTTTTTAGTTTGTTTTTTTGGGTTTTTTGCATGCGCCCGTTTCCATTGCTTTTTGTATTTTATACAATCATTACAGGTTAACACATATGTGGTCTTCACTTGGTGCATCCGTTTCGGATTTGCAAGCAGCATATAAAAGTGTCACTATTCTATCAATTGCATTTTGAATTTGAGTAAAATTTGTCTTTACTATATTTCATAACCTTCGTATTAACCGTAAGGAGAAATATTCAAACTATTCATTTCATATGGTTCATTTATGTTGGAACTTAGTGGGCTACTACTGTCGCACCTTCTGAAGAATGCCAACGAAACATGTCAGGGCTACTGGAAACAGTGTTAACATTTTATAACGTAAACGAGCATTTTGCGTTCGGATCCGAATTAAACTCAAAGTTCACAATAGATTATCTATAAAGGTTTAAATCTATTCACAATCTGTCATTTTGGAGCAACTCCTACCCCCCCCCCCCCAGTCCCTGTCCTGCCCTAAAGTCATATTTAATTAAAGACGTTTTAGTTATATTCCTTGATTTGAAAATTCACTGTTATTCGGTCGTTTAAATACACACATCGAAAAAGTAGTTGATAGTTTTTGCAGAGGAAAGAAATTTATATTTGCCAGTTTAGTTTCGTTAAAATTAAGAATGAAGTAACAGTCAGATGAGATTTTGCTGGAAACATGGTGTTTGTTCGATGGTAAAGCCGGTGGACTCCACTTGTCATACAGTAAACACCCTACAGAAATATACACATGTACTACAATCACAAGTTGCGTAAATATTTCAACTGAGGCAAGCTTGCTCATCTGTGCTTAATTTGTTTGGTCTGATTT
>CM060305.1:102771750-102809250 GCA_030674185.1 Monoplex corrugatus | reverse complement strand
TTACACATAATCTAAGTGGTAAAATATTGAACTGATGCATTTTAGACTAGGATACGTTAATTAGAATGTGGGTAATAATAATATGTTGCATATACTACATGTCTATGCATTTACGTGATATACATACGCTCTTCTAAACACGCAAACATACATAAAAACACTTATACACAGACGCATTTTGTCAGCAGTCATTCCAATATACAACATTTTGGAATGGACACAATGAATGTTGAATTATAGTCATGCAATAGATTGATTTTGACTATATGTTTTTCTTATAAACTTGACTGTTTTTTGTTTGTTCGTTTGTTGTTGTTCTTGACAATACTTAGACTTTGTTAAACATGTAAAAACACAGACATAATATCTAGGTTAAAGACGTAAATACTGTAAACTAAGAAACAGAACCGTTTGTTCATTTATTTCTTCAAGATTTTTCTTGTTGTTGCTGGGGGGGGGGGGGGGAGGTGGGGGTAGGTACATCATATATTTTTTCGTAAGGCGGGTGTTCTCGTTGATATCTGCTGCAACTCAGTTTGTTAGTTATTGTAGACAATCTCTATTTGGACCTTATACAAGTGAATGTTTTACTAAATTGGATATATGAAATAAGTTTGGTCAAAATACCTCGAGAAATCCTTGGCGACACATGTCAACATGTTCTGTGTGACTTTGAACTTTGACCGATCCTATTCAATTTGTAAAGATAAATCTTATAACAAAACCACACATTTGTTCCAAATTTGGTTAAAATCCGTCTTCAAACAACCGAGACATCCCAAAGTAAATATTTCACATCAGTCAAAATATTTGATTTCTATCCATCTTATGACTTCTCTACTTCAAAACTGAATATGATGAAAATATATCCAAAAACTGCTGAGAATGTTTGCTGATGTATTTTCGCGCGCATGGGCGCGCGCGCGCGCACACACACACACAGACACACACACACACACACACATACACACACACACATACACACACACACATTCCTCGAGTAATTATTATACATTCCTTTTTTATCTTTTAAAGAGAACATAGTTCACCCCTTCTTGCAATGACTGACTGATTCAAACAAGAGGTGACTTATACAATGAATTTTTACTAAATTGGATTATGAAATAGTTTGGTCAATGAAACCAATCATTCAAATCAAGTATTAGCATCCAAAAGATTAGTACCAGAAAATACATATCTGATCTCGCTGTTGGCAAGTTTAGGAGTTCAGCCTCTGAAAACGTCGCTTGCAGGAACTTGCGAGCACGAACCATCTAGTGTAAGACAGTGTTGTTCAAACGGGTGGAATGAGTGGTTAGAGGTGCAGCACGTGAGGCAGTGAAAGCACAGGCAGCAGAAGACCCTTTCAGCGGTCCCCGCGCACGCCTAAGTGTAAAGGGCAATGTTTGGACACTGTTTCACGTCAGCCCGAAAATTCCACTGATTTGCTTGTGCCATCTTTTTGGTGTGCGGGGAGCGCACGTTTCAAAAGCGCAAGTAGCATTAAAAGAGATCTTGGCCAGCGATTTTCTATGTTAGTGAGCTGTTTGGAATGGTAGGCACATCTGGAAGACGGGTGTTCACATAGTGCACACAAGCAGGCTTTCCCGTCATCTCCCTCACCGGACCTCTGCGGCACAACAAATTCCTTAACCGACATGGACTGCACAATTCCTGTTTTATTCTTATTCGTATTGTTTGTTTGAATGGAAGGAAACAAAAAGAGCAAAACTGGTGACTGGCTCCAAGGTGACTATGAATGTCTGATACGCGGTTAGCGTACAGAGTGCTGCATACGGGTTGGGGCCACTTGAGATCAAACTGTGGTAGCTCTGAAACACATTGCACATGCGTAGACTGACGGTTGGCGTTCATCAAGCGAGATTGTTATGCGAAATCTTCCTCTTCCAGTCTCTCTTCATGTCCCTGATCTGATCAGAATGGGCTTCTGAATTCTAATCTTCTGATATCTAACAAATGGGTGAAACAGTTAAAAATGAGAAAGCCAACAAAAGAAGAACATAAAATGAAGTAACACATACATAATTAAAAACAAAATAAGCATAAATGAAAATGTTTTTCTAATAATCTCCCAGACGAGGCGTACATGGTGCAGTACCCAGGTCAGATCAAAGTAACGATCAAAACGTCTTTTCCATCTTAGTGTCATCTAGCTGTAACTATGACACTATGCTGTAACAACATACATGAATGTTTCAAAGACCAACAATTTAACCCCCTCCCTTCCCCAGACCTCACCAACAAACACAGAAAGTGTGTGTGTGTGTGTGTGTGTGTGTGCGTGCGTGCGTGCGTGCGTGCGTGCGTGCGTGTGTGTGTGTGTGTGTGTGTGCGTGCGTGTGACATTGTGTGTTTGTTTATGTTTGCTTGGTTGTGTTTTCATGCTGTTGTTGCTCTATTTTAAAACGAATTTGTATGGGTATGCATGTATGTATTTCGTTATTACTATGTGTTGATATGTGTGTAATGTATACGCACACCTAAACAGAACGTGCATGCAATGATTTCTCAGCTGTTTGTGGAGACAGCTTTTAACGAAAATTAATTGTTGGCCCCTTGCAATGAATTGTCGCACTTTGATTAGGATGATCCGATATGGTGTAGTCCGACATATGGAACAGAAAGCATTCGAATAGATATTTGACGATGGATTCAGTGAAATTCGAGAAAGAAGTGTGCTACTAAAGAAAACTTCAATTTTAAAAACTTCACTGAAACTGGTCAAAGGTCAAGGCCTAAATTGTATAAACTCTGTTTACATGTATCAGTCAGGATTTCTTAGTTGTGTGTTCAAGCAGTCGCGTATCTACACATTCAAAGAAACACGCACATCTGAATATACCGACGACCTTTGAAAAAGGAAAGGCTGAAAAAGAAAATTAATCACACATATCACTGCATTTGCACAAAGAAACTAAGGATATGCCCCTAGCGTTGGCTATTCCGCCCAATTTATCATATGGGGATTTAAAAAAAATGAGAACACAAATGCATAAACACAAAAACTAGCCCATAGTAGGCTTTCCTAAAATTGCCATATCCACATTTCCCACGAGCTAAAAGGCACCTTATATATTTATCCGATCATCAATCCTAACAGAAAGCATTTAAGGCTTTACAGAAAACTTGAAGGTGAATGGAACAGCAAGGCATAAAATGAGAACGAAAGAGATGACAGAAGGCAAATGAGCAAGGCAGATAAGAAAGAGACCGACTGAAAATAAGAAATTTCTGGCACAGAATTTCCAGAAGGTGATACTAAATATACTGAAGAGCCCACGGAATTCCTACGTGGGGAAACAGAAAGATAAATAGACAAATCAGTAAATGAGTAAAAAAGATTAAAAAAAAAAAAGAAAAGAAAAGAAAAAGAAAACTAGAAAGAAAGAAAAGGAGAAAGAGAGAAAGAAAGTAACAAACATACCAGTCACAGAATTCATAAGATTGGTCAAATATCTCGCAATCACGTCAGCCTTACGCACATATTTATTTTATATGTCACAATTCAGTTGGACTCTTCCATTAATGGTATTTGTGGTGTACTGCATAATCATGGCATCATTCGAGCACTACAACGCCATCTTTAGAAAACTGAATACTGACGAACAAATCTCGTGCACAGTCCCGGAAGCATTAGGACCGTATCAAACATCGAACAGTATTTAGACAGCTGTAGGCTTTTAAGAGGAAGTTATGTATTATCCCAACTAAATCAAACTCAGTCGTATGGTGCACGATACTGAGACACTCGTCGATGAAAAATGTATGAAAATCAGACGACTTCCACGGTCGATATTGCGGGAAATACATTCGAGTAGCGCGACATGGAACATTGTTATTAAGAACTGACCATTCTTTTTATTTGTTATCTTTTTTGTCTCTCTTTCTTCATTTTTGTTCATTGTTTTTAAAAATAATAACATTTTAAGAGAGAGAGAAAAGAGAAAAAAATAAAGAGAGAGAGAGAGAGAGCAAAGCCTACAAGTATACAAGTATGACAAAACGTATTTCATGGAGCAAGACAAACAAACAAACAGTTAAAATAATAATAACGAATAATAATACTGACCAACGAAGCTAGGCAATTAATTGTTTTCTGTGACTCTTCGAACTTCAACTTAAACAACCATACAAAAGTACTGGGAAGCACCACTAAAGCCATGTGGACTGAAAAGTCCATGTCTTTGTGAATGATTGTGCTGTCCACTTCTTTCCGGCGAGTGTGGGGCTAGGATGGAACGACAGGGTGAACAGAAAATCCAGAAGCGTGCACTTCACACTTACACACTTTGCTGCTGCCTCCAGTACTGTTTTTGAAAAATGATTGTCACACAGATGTATGCATACGCCTTCTCTAAAATAGATGTGTACGATAGAAACCTGACTTCCTGTCAGTTCAGGACACTGACAATCTTAACACAGCTGTGAGAAAGAGGAAGTTTCGTTTTCGTTTCGGTGAATAGTGTTTTAAAATGTTACCCTTGGAATTTTCTGTTAACAGCACTAAACTGTTGGTCAATCAGTCTTCTTTGACACACTTTTCAGGTTAGAAAAACTGATACAATGTACCAACGAGGATAACTGTGCATCACAAAAAATTCAGTAATTCGCCACTAGGTAGCGCTGATAACGCTTACCTTTGTGTGTGCCAAGCGTGTTATGAAGCAGTCATACTATAGGCAAGTCAATCACCTTTGCCAACCCAGTGGGCAGTTGTGTCCTTTGTGTGCAATAACACACACAGACCGTTGGTCTTCCTTGTCTGTTTGAGACAAGCGGATCGCTCAGTTGTTTTCTGAGATGTCAGTTCTAGTCTAGGAAGCTACAACTCGCTGTAAAAGCGTGACCGCAACGAAATGTCTGTGTTCTGTGTTGGGAATAATACAGAGAGAGCCGCACTCCTTTGTTCTGTTACCCGAGTCAGATTCCGGTGAGTGGGCCATGTACAACTATTGTGTGGAAACCCAGCGAGTCTTACATGGTTACAGTACTTCACGGTGCACTGGGCAATGGGGGCAGCCATAAGATTCGCAGCCATAACATTCAGAGCCAAATGACCGAATGGACTGCTGAATCAGACGGCGCCGTGTTCTCCCACTTTAATCCTGCAGATCAGAGAGTGTCAGAGTGGCAGTCTGCATTTCATGCTACTAGCTGTGAGAGGCCAGGGTTCCTTGCAGGCAAGTGAATGCTACATATTCTTTTCAGAAGAAGTGTTTGCGATCTAACCAATAAACAATACCCAAAGAATGTCTCAAATTCCGCTCTCTTATATGGGCAGATCTGTGCTTGACAAAATATTATTGTACAAGAACACTGGAATTAGTGCTTGTTTAGATAAAGATTATTACTAAATACGTATCATTAATTATAAAATGACGAAATTTATCTTTGTCGATTTCTTTATTTCAAAGAAGTAACCCTTTGCATCCTCCAGATTCTATAATTCTAGACAGTTAGGGAACAATGACGGTGGTGTGACACTTCCTATACATCCTTTCTTTACTCGGCAAGCTGTATGCCACCGGGCGCGTCCCCAGGTTGCAGACAGGGGGATGACCTCCTCAGGATCCAGTTGCGAGATCCAGTTGCGAGTAAGTCCTTTGGGATAAATAAGCAACCGCGGACAAGCAGTGGCGGTACTACCAAGGCAACGGTGGTTTCTGGCCTGGTAAGCCAGAGGTCTATAAAATGCTGTTTAATGCCCTATGACGGTACCGTGTCGAGGCCAGTGGTCACCGGCCTTATAGGGTCCCCAACATCAGGACGACTGACCCTGCCACTTAGGGCAAATCAGTCTAGGAAAGGACCACTATGAATCCAAAACCCGAGTGGACGGAGCTCGATGGTCTTGGTTGACATCCCGTCTAGGACACGGTGAGTCCGAAATAAAACACGCTGCAGTTAACATGCGACTGCGATTAAACTCCGACGAATGTCTGCCTCAGCATGTGGAGACTGGATCCGGCAGACAACGCGGAGGAAACCAACTTCCCGCGGTTCAACGGGCTGGAAGGCGTAGACATCAGATCGTTGTGGAACGTGAACAGGGCACAGTGAGACACACAGGACCACGGTTGGCCATCCACTGCATCCCGATATATCTCCAATCGTCTTGACTTTGTCTTCCCATAGGATTCAGACATACATGTAAAGGGACGACAGAGTGAGGCTGATGACCTTTGCGCAACTCTCTCTCACTTTAATCAAAATTAAGTACTTTAAAGTTTGCCCAACGTATAGGCGAGCCTTCCTGTCCCGGATTGGCCTCACCGGTCACCTCCAGACCCACAATCGCCAATCCCCCAGTCAAAATTGAAGTCATCGTCTTCTTCGATAACGAACGACGAACAACAACAACACCAACAACATCCTTTCCTTATTATTATTATATTTTTTGCAAGGAAACACATACACACACACACACACACACACACACACACACACACACACACACACACTCTCTCTCTCTCTCTCTCTCTCTCTCTCTCTTTCCACCCTCTCTCATTCTCATTCCCTGCCTGGTCAAACCATGGCCAACTGAAATCCCACATACAGCTGTAAACCTGCGCTATGCTGCAAAAATGTCAACGAGCTTTTATTGTCACTGTTATCGGCTATTACCAGTCGAGCTTATCAACATCATAACGTCACCTGTAAGCCAATCGGCTTTTCGTCCACTGCACTAAATAAAAAACAGCGAGAGAATGAATACATAAAATAAAAATCATATGACAGAGAAAACAAGATAAAAACACTTGTGTTTATCTCGTTAAGTCCAGTTTAAACACAGAATGCTTTTTGTTTTCTCTTTGTATTGTTTGATTTCCCCTATTTACAACAATGATACATCAGGAGGCCACTAATGATTTTGCTGTTTGCATAACATAATTCAATATAAACAAAAATGTGTTGCCTAAATCCAAAGTGAGATAAGAGCCACAATAGTTAAACATCACTATGTTGAGCAGCTTTAGCTCTTACTATAAAGGAATGCTGTAGCGTTTTCATGTGTTTAACAATAAACATAATTACATCGTGTCTTTATATGTTTGACATTAAACAAACATGATGCAGTGTCATTATATGTTTGACAATAAACAAGCAAATTATAATGTCATTATATGTGTGACAAACATGTTATAGCGTGATCGTATGTTTGACAATAGACATATAGTGCGCGTATATGACTGATGTGACCTCACTCGTTGAACGATGTACATGTATATATTCGTTCCCCACCCCCACCCACCCCACCCACCATATTTTTTGCTGAGCAAGTTTTTGTTGCATCATATGTACAGCTTTGACTCGGTAGGTAATCATTCGCAAGTGCTCCTTATTTATAATTCAGTCAAGATGTCTGCTGAATTCATAGTAACAATAATAATGATGATATTTGTTAAGGGAAACTTTCTTCAGAAAATAGGATCGATTGAAGTGTGCAACAGTAATATAAAAATAAATAATGGGAGGTGGGGGAGCATGTGTAAATATGAAACTTACCTTCCTATTGTGTGTGTGTGTGTGTGTGTGTGTGTGTGTGTGTGTGTGTGTGTGTGTGTGTGTGTGTGAGTGTGTATGAGTGAGTGTGTGTGTGTGTGTATGTGTGTTCTTCAATTTAATGTTTATTTACATAAAAGCTATTTAAAATTGAAAATAAAAGCCAGACAATACAATACAGTGCTTGAAAATAATAATAATAATAATAAATCGTAATAATATCAAGTACGTAGCATCATTACAGCTGCAATGAGAATAGAAAACATTATAAGCTCTTTCCAAAACATCAAAAGAGGAGTCAGAGAGGGTTGTGTTTTGTCACCAAATCTGTTTTCACTTTACAGCGAAAACATCATGAGAAACCTAGAAGAAGACCCTGGATTAAAGGTTGGAGGGAAAATGATAAACAACATTCGATACGCAGATGACACCGTGCTAATTGCAGAAAATGAAAGGGACCTACAAAACCTTGTGAATATACTAGAAACAGAAAGCAAAGGTAAGGGGTTGGAACTAAACAGCAGGAAGACTGAAGTCATGGTGACCAGTAAAAAACATGAAATCCCCTCATGCAAAATAACAGCAAATGGCACAACCTTGACACAGGTTAATAAGTTCAAATACCTGGGAACGGTCTTTTCGTCAGACGGCAGATGCACACCGGAAATAGCCGGCAGAATCGGCCAAGCCAAAACAGCATTCAAGAAGATGACAAGTATTCTTACAAACAAATGCCTATCAATTAACATCAGGAAGAGAATCCTTGAATGTAATATAGAACCAATACTGTTGTACGGATGGGAGGCGTGGACAGTCAGCAAGCAAAGCCAGAGCAAGATTGAGGCAGCCGAGATGTGGTTTCTAAGAAGAATGTTGAGAGTTCCATGGACAGCAAAGAAAACAAACGAGACAGTCTTGATGGAGGCAGACACAAGTAGATCACTCGTAAGGAAGATTAGGAAAAGACAGGCAACATTTATAGGCCATTTTATGAGGAAGGGGGATTTGGAGCACCTGGTCACAACGGGAAAGCTGGAGGGAAAGAGAGCACCAGGTAGACCCAGGGAGAAAATGCTAGACGGACTTGCGGAGTGGCTGAGGACGAGGAGGGTGGGGGAGATGCTTGGGGCGGAAAGAGATAGAGATAGATGGAGGTCCATGATCGCCAACGCCATGCGGCAAGGCACATGATGATGATGATGATGAGCATCATTATGTGCTGGCAATATACAAAAATATATGTAGCGTCATTCTGTGACTGACAATGAGCAGATATTACGCAGCGTCATTCTATATTTGACAATAAACAAGCGTGCATGTAGCCTCCATACATGCTGAGAACAAACGTGTTTAGCATCCTTACGTGTTGACTATAAAAAATGTGTGTAGCGTCATTATGAGCTGACAATAAATAATTCTTAGGGCTTATACCATGATCACTTTGGATCCATCACATGGCATCAATGGCGTCTGTCCATATGGTATTTATTTAGTGCGCAGAGACGTTATCTTGAGAAACCGAAACTGAAACCAACAATAAATAAACATTTTGCCACGTCATTATGTATCTGACCCTGTGATACATCACATGATCAGACCAGGTGCACCGAATGTGACCACAGCTGACCACATTGCAGTAAAACAAAATTAAAAAAAGAACATTTTAGACAACACACACACACACAGACAGACACATACACAAAGAACAGTGACACGGCTCTTAGAGCACACACACACACGCGCGCAAACATACATTCATACACACAGCACAGCTAAAAAGCTCTTTGACCACACTCACAGTCACACGGCTCGTAGCACATACACACACACACAGCACATTACCACACAATTCTTACATAACATTACTACACCACAGAACATTATCACAGGCTTCTAGACAACACACATACGCACACGCACGCGCACTCACACACACACTGAGACCGTAGTCAAAAATGTCTTAAACACAGAGCATGGTCACACAGCTCTTAGTCAACATACAAATCAGAGCATAGTCACGCAGCTCTCAGACAACACACACACACACCACACTTCATAGTCACACAGGTCACATTCTGTAAAAAGTCTTGTGTCCTGAACTCAAAGTCAAAAGCCTGGAGCAGACTGTTCAACAGATCACTCTACTGGCAGCCAAGCTCAGGCTGAAACACTACAGAAAACTCAAAAACAGCATTCACCAAAAATTTGATGTTGAAAGATTACTCGATGAAAAGATTGCTGAAACTTATCGCAATGAAAAAAATAACAGATTTGAAGTTCTCAACCAAAAATGGTCATCTACAGAGAAGACGCCAAATGAAATTTGGGAGGACATGAAAGAAACCTGTGGTGAAAAAGTTATTGGTCAGCAAAAAAGACAGAAGAGGAAACCATATGTTAGTGATGTCACTGAACTGATGGAACAGTGAAAACAGGTCATAAATGTAGACCTTGAGCGATATAAAACACTTAAAAGAGTAATACAGACTAAAATTAGACATGAAAGGAAAGAGTGGTAGACCAAGAATGCAGCAAGATTAACCATTTTAATGCAGCAAAGAAGTCAAAAGAACTGTTCCAACAGATACGTAAAATAAAGACAAAAGAATTCAAACCACAACAGTTATGTATCAATGGCAAGAATGGAAAAACTCTTACAGATCCAGATGATGCTCGGAACAGATGGTATGTTTATGGCAGCGACCTCTTCAGTGACGACACAAAGAATAACTCTCTGCAAGTTGACAGTGAAATCGTTTCAATACAAAAAAGCCCCCTACCCCTCAAATGTGAAATTGAAGCAGCAATCAAAAGCATAAAAGATAGGAAATCACCAGGATTGCACGACATACCAATAGAGATGATCAAGAGAAGAGGATCAGAAGCAATAAAGACAATTCACACTTTATGCAATTCAATCTGGGAAACTCAGCAATGGCCAGACAGACGATTGGAAAAAGCAAGAATTTGTTATGTTGCACAAAAGTGGAGATACTAGAAACTGTGAAAACTACCGAACAATTGCCCTGATAAATCACACCAGTAAGGTCCTACTAATAGTAATCCTACCCGACTGAAACAGAATATCGAAGAAGAAATGTCAGACTTTCAGACCGGCTTTAGAAGCAATAGAAGAACCAGTGACATGCTCTTCATCATACAAATTCTGATGGAAAGAATAAAAGAGCTGAATACTGGCAAATTTGGGCAGAAGATGGAGCTTTACATGGCATTCATTGATTGTAAAAGCATTTGACAATGTAAAGCATGAGTACCTGTTCCAAACCATAAACAAAATGGGTTTCCCAAGGCACCTGGTCACACTGCTAATCAACCTCTACACAGACCAACAGGCCACCATAAGATGGAGCAGACAACACTGCAAGTTCTTCCCTATCCAGAAGGAAGTCAGGTAAGGATGTATACTCTCACTACAGCTGTTCAGCTTGTACACAGAACAGGTAATGAGAGAGGCAGATATTGAAGAACTTGGTGTAAAGACTGGCGGGGAGGAAATCACAAACCTGAGGTACGTGGATGACACTGCTCTCGTATCAGGCTGCAAAGACAATATGCAAGCAATCATAGACAAAGGAAATGAAGCGGGCAGAACTCATATGCAAAGAGCATCAAGGTAATGCCTCTCGGTGGATGGAAACGTAGCAGTCGATGGAGAACCCCTCGAAGTTGTACAACACTTCAAATACCGTGGGTCATACAAGTCAGCTGATGCCACGTGTAGCAAAGACATCAAAGCAAGAATTGCCCAAGCCAAACAAAAAAATGGTCCATCTTACTAACATTTGGAAAGACAGATATTTAGGAAATGAGCTCAAACTTAAAATACTGCGGACACTAATTTGGCCCATTGTGGAAGTGAAGGATGGACTCTTAAAGCTGCAGATGAAAACAGAATCAAACGTGCAGAGATGAGGTTCTACAGAAGACTCCTAAGAATAAGCTGGACTGAAAGACGAACAAACCAAAGCATTCTGTAAACACAGAAAACACAACCTGAACTTTTAGGCCTGGTTAGGCAAAGGAAACTGAAATACTTTGGACATGCTATGAGACATAAGAGCTGCCATGTAATGAAGACTGTGGCTCAGGGCAAAATGGAGGGCAAGAGACGACAAGGAAGACCGCCAACTTCCTATGTAGAGAACATAGCCAAGTGAACAAAGTCGCTGAAAGATAAAATCTATACAAGCACTGCAGACAAAAAGGGATGGAGACAGCATACATCAGCGGCTACCATCAAGAATTATGTCGCCAACAGGTGAACAAGTGATGCTTTAATATATCCCTCAACGGGAAAGAAAAATGCGATCTTGACATAAGTTTAAAACGTATTATTTTCATTTTTCACTGTGAACTCAGTACATTTATTAAGCAAAAGTCAGTTTAACATCAAGCCCCGTTTCTACGGGTTGATTTAGTGACTTTTCATCACTGTTCACAGCAACACAGCTCGTGTCATGATAATCCCTATATAAAAAAAATCGTTTTTATGCCGGAGAACAATCCAACCAATGAACGTTGCCTTTACATTTCAACACCACAACGTCACAACGTACCCAATCATATCATCATTCACATAATCAGGAAATTAAGACTGTCTGCAATAATGCAGTTATATAACTAGATTAGACGCAATACAAGTAGCAAAACGAACAACATCAGTAACAAGAAATATTGTAATAATATTAATGATAATTTATATTCTCTTTTTTGCACAAAGAATTTTATCATGTGAAACTCGGGCTTGCTCTCCCCGTTGAGAACGCTTCGCCGCGGTGCAGTGGCATCCATTTTTTTTAAGGAAAAAGTTTTTTTGACCAAGACTTCAGAAAGGCAAGATGGCTAATTTGTCTTCAAGTAGAGGGACCTGGGAAAGAACCTCTCTCCCCTATATTTTATGCCAGGGCAACCGGGCAAATGCCCTGCTCTTCACGATTTACAACTGCCGTGAGTCTTTTAGCATGCGCAAACTGGAAGACAACACGGGTCCAATTTGCCTTTTGTCCCTTCGAAGGACTAGACGTTCAGTTCGATTTTCCGGTCAAACAGGAGAACAGTCGAGGCCTCAACGGGAAACGAACCCTGGAATGTCGACTGTAGTTATCGGCTGGCGAACGTCTGAAGCATCCTGCCACCTTTCTCCTTAATTACAATACAATACAATACAATACTTTATTTTGTATAGCGCAAAATCTTGATAAAATCAAATCTAAGCGCTAAAACAGACACACACGCACGCACGCACACACACACACACACACACACACACACACACACACACACACACACACACACACACACACACACACACACACACACACACACACACGCACGCACACGCACACGGCTAAAATGGGGAGAAAGAATAAAAGCAATGGAAAATTATAGAGAGCATATTATATACATTTATATATTACAATGTGATTCCCCTCCGAGTGGAGACAGGCTGCAGAGGGGATTAAGTGAGGTCAGGATTTTATGCAGAGAAGAAAAGGTGAGTTTTGAGAGCGGACTTGAAGGAGACAAAAGTAGGTTGCTGACGGACAGAGAGAGGAAGTTTGTTCCAGGAAAGTGGACCAGAAACAGAGAAGGCTCGTGGACCATAGGTATTGAGCTTAGTGCGTGGAAAGCGAAAAGTCAGAGGATCGGAGGCAGAGCGGAGGGTACGTGAGGGAACATAGATCTCAAGTAGGCTTGACAGGTAATCGGGGGCTGCGTTATTGAGGCTTTTGTAGCACATGGTGTCTAGTTTGTACTGTATGCGCTTTGATACAGGGAGCCAGTGAAGTTGTGCCAGGAGAGAGATATGTGGTCAGCTTTTTTCTTTTTTAGTACAAGGCGTGCAGCATTGTTTTGAATGCGCTGCAGGATGTGAATGGTGGAGGCAGGAAGACCAGACAGGAGTGAATTGCAATAGTCAATGCGAGACATTATGAAGGACAGAACGAGTTTTGCAGTTGTTTCGACAGAGAGATACTTCCTGATCAGGCTTATACGATGGAGGTGATAGTAGCAAGATCTGGCAGTTTGAGAAACAAAGTTGTTCATGGAGAGGGTAGAGTCAATGCAGACACCAAGGTTTTTAGCTGAATCAGAAATTGGGACTGATGTGTTACATAATGGGAGAGAAAGAGGAGGCAGCTGAAAAAGTTTCTGACGGGTGCCAATGAGGATAGCTTCTGTCTTGTCGTCATTAAGCTGAAGTTTGTTGAACGTCATCCAGTTCTTAATGTCCGAGTAACACTCATTGGTGCGAGTCAAGAGGCGCTGTATATTGTCTGGTGTGTCACTGTCTAGAAGTTGGGTGTCATCAGCATAGAAGTGGTGTTTATAGAGTGGGAGTTGATGATGGTAGACAGGGGGGAGGTGTAAAGAGTGAAAAGAACAGGGCCAAGGACAGATCCTTGTGGAACACCACATGTCAGGTATGCAGGTTGAGAGTAAGTGCCATTAATGAGAACAGTTTGTTTTCTGTTTGATAGATATGAAGTGAACCAGGAGAGAGCAATGTCAGAGATGCCAAAAGTATGATGAAGTCTAGAAAGGAGAATACCATGATCAATGGTATCAAAGGCTGCAGACAGATCAAGGAGTGTGAGGAGAGAACTTTGCCAGTATCAGTTGCAAGGAGGAGATTGTTGAGAATGTGTAGCAGGGCAGTTTCAATGCTATGGCACTGGCGGTAGGCTGACTGGAAAGGATTGAGGAGATTGTTGGCAGACAGGTGAGAGTTCAGCTGGTTGATGACAACTTTTTCGATGAGTTTTGACAAGAAAGAGAGATTAGAGATAGGCCGGTAATTTTTCAGTTCATTTGGGTCTAAATTGTATTTCTTGAGGAGAGGGTGAACAATAGCAGACTTGAAAGAATCTGGGACAGTTCCAGTTTGAAGAGAAGTGTTGATGATGTCAGTGATGAATGGGAGGAGAGTAGGGAGACAGTCAGAGTAGAGAGAACCTGGAAGAGGATCTAGTTCGCAGGTTTTGAACGACATGGATCTGATTGTGTTGAGAATTTCTTCTTGTGAGACTGGGGTAAAAGTAGTAAGAGGTGTGCCAGAGAAGGAAGGATCAGGTGGGCATGGTTGACAGGGTGTCCTGTCAAGCCTGTCACGAAGAGTTTGTATTTTGGTGGTGAAATACTTGGAGAATACAGATGGGAGTTCTTCATTTGTGTGTTTTGTTAGGAGAGGTAAATCTTTTCGTGTGCCAAGGAGATGATTCATGGTTGTAAAGAGTTCTCTTGAAGAAGAGGCATTCAGGATTTTGGTTTGGAAATAGCTTGTTTTAGCAGATGCAATGAGGGTGGATACTTTTGTTTTAGAGGCTTGGAAAAGTTGCCTATGTACAGTGAGTTTGGATTTGCGCCAGCGGCCTATGCTCTGCGGCGGGTACGTTTTGCACAGGCAATCTCATGAGTGAGCCAGGGGGTAGGGGGGTGGTCAGGTAAAAGACGGGTTGTGGCTGGAGCATGAGTGTCCAGAAGATGGTGGAGAGTAGTATAGAATGCATCGGCAAGATTATGTGACTTTTCAGAAAGGAAGCGGGAGGCATCAGATGAAAATGTGGAGAGGTCAATAGATTTGAGATTGCGTCGAGTCACTGTGCGCGTGGTACGGGAAGGAGGAGAAATGTCAAGAGAACAGAGAATTGCAGAATGGTCAGATGGAAGGGCTGAAGTTAGACGGGTAGAAAGAACTAGGCAGTTGTCAGTAGCTGAATTGTGGTGATTCCCTAATAACAATAATCATCACTACTATCGTCAATGTTAATTAAATAATTATGATTTAAATTAATACCCTTTTAAACTACGCCTGAAGGAAAAGATTAACTGTCACAGCTTACATGTACACTTATCTTAAGTTGCTAAATGGAGGGAGTGACTCTCCCTCATTGGCTTTGGTACTTAGCCCGTCAGGGCAGGGGTAACATTTTACGGCTCTTTTGAAATAAATTCTTATCGCTAGTACTCATGTACACGTAGTGTGGTAGGACTGTATAAACTCTACGAAACGAACGAACTATATCAATCCAGTTCAGAGCTCAAGACAACAAATGGTATTTACCACATAAATGAAAGGGAAAAAAACATGTAAATTTAAGTTTTCTGCCTGTTTCAGTTGTACACAAAGCCAATAAACAGACATAAAATCGACAGTTTGGCAAAACGAAGAAAGAGACAACTTTTTTTGTTGTAGTAGAAGGTCATAACAACAACAACAACAACAACAGCAGTAATAATAATAATAATAATGAGTCGGTATGAATATTTGATAAGACTATAATTGTTGTTGTTGTTATTGTTGTTTAAAGCCCAGCCGACTGCGTAGAGCCAATTCAAAACATACACAATACTTCAACAGAAACAAAAAAAGGAAAAGAAAATTAAGCACACACATCAATGCATTTGCGCACATAATCTAAGGAGATGCCCCTGGCATTGACCATTCCGTCTAATCTATCGCACACAGGATTTAAAAAAACATACCTGAATACAAATTTAACCGTACTAAGGACACCAAAACATATATAAAAACGGGCCTAAATTACATAAAATTGCTTCCGCACATATCATATCCCTAGAGCCAAAAATGCACTTAACCCAATTATCAATCCTAAGAGAAAAAACGTAAGACTTTATCGAACACATACAGGTGAATGCGCCAGCAATGCAGAAAATGATAGGAAGAAATGACAGAAACCACAGAACAAGACAGAAACAAAGAGAGTGACAAGAAAAGAGGAAATTTCTAGCACAAAATTTCCAGAAGATGGGGATACTATTTATACTGAATGAGCCCCCGGCATCCCCACGGGGGTAAGACTATAATTGTTAACTACACCTGTATGTGTGTGTAAAGTGTGTATGTGTGTGCGCCCTCACGTAAGATCGTGCATGTCCGTATGTATACAGTTTCCTACATTGTGCAATTCAAAAAAAAAAAAAAGCCCAGATGATCAAACCATTCTAACAATGTCAATTTTTATGCAAAAATCATACATTAAATCCAGATTTTGTACTTTTTAAGATCACTGTGTGACCTTAAGACACACCAGAGAAGCATCTTTCAATATCACTGTGACTTTAAAAAAGCACCACATGAAATAAAACTTCACGTGAAACGAGGACAACGGTAGATTGTCACAACAATGAGAACAGAAATTAAACATAAAACATTGAAAAGTAGCTTGTTTGTGAAAGATCCTTTGGAGTAATATAGGCACAACGTTTCGAGCCCAGGCTCTTTGTCAAGTGAATTAAAAATGGTAAATGAAAGTGACGTGGAAAATAGAAATGACGTGGAAAATAAAATGACGTGGAAAATAAAAATGACAGAGCAGTACTGGTAGGGGGTGGGGTGGGGAGGAAGAGGGGGAAACAATAGGGATTAGTAGGACAAGGAGAGGGCTCAGCGTGCTCCAAACTGTATGTGGGTGAGACATACCGCTCATTGGATGACCGTTTTGTGGAACATTTAAGATGCATGAAACTGCTGAACTACAAAAATCCAATAGGCCAACATTTCAATAGCCCTCAACACAGCTACGTCCATGCACAAATTTCAGCAGTGTGGCAAAACACCAGAGACCAACAATACAGGAAATATATGGAGAACTGCATCATCCACCGACTGGGAACAGTCCAGCCGGCGGGCCTGAACACCCGAACTGCCGACGCGTAGCGATGCCCGGGCCCTCTCCTTGTCCTACTAATCCCTATTGTTTCCCCCTCTTCTCCCCCACCCCAGCCCCCACCAGTACTGCTCTGTCATTTTTATTTTCCACTTCATTTTATTTTCCACGTCATTATTATTTTCCACGTCACTTTCACTTACCACTTTTCATTCACTTGACAAAGGGCCTGGGCTCGAAACGTTGTGTTTATATTACTCCAAAAGATCTTTCACAAACAAGCTACTTTTCAATGTTTTATGTTTTACCCTAAAGATCCAGCGGTCATATTTTGTTTTTACCTTCAGAGAAACTAAATACTTTCAGAAATTCTTGAAAATTGCTGTTTACACAGATTCCTCAAACAGTGCTGATTTTACGCACTTTTTTGGCACTGTGACCATGCCACCATGACTTCCAAACTTATACATTCGCGACTCTCAATCGTTTTCACTAGACTAAATTGGGTAAATACATCCATAAAGCGCTGAGAAAACCTGCTACGCACAGATGTACAAAAACAAAAACAAAAAACAAAAAAAAAGAAAGGAAGTTTGAAAACAATCTCCCTTGAGGTCCTTTTCTTTCTTTCTTTTTTTTTTTCCTTTAAAGGAGATTCAAAAATCCGTGTGTTCCGTTTTGTAGTTCACGTAAACTGGTATAATGGGATGTAGGTCTATCGGGACAAGTGAATGCGTTGTTGAGTGTACAGTGTAATGTCAGTTGATATGGACACATACCCGGACCCTGGCTTCCGACAGGTTGGTCCAAGCGGAGATCTCTTCTCGGGTGGCCATGTCTGGATAGCGGTTTCGGGCAAAGGTCGCCTCTAGTTCTTGTAGTTGTTGACTTGTGAAATGTGTTCTTTGTCGTCGTTGTCGTTTTTTCTTTTCACCACCTTCGCCGTTGTTTTCATCCACTTTGCCTCCCTTGCTGCCCTCTCCGTTCGAATCTGGATACACATCGACGCAAAACATGTTCATATCTTCACAATATCAACACACAGAACCAATGTGTTCAAATCATCAGTATCTATCAGCACATCCAAACCACGATGTTACAACACTATCATTTAAGTCTGTTAACGATCTCCTTTTTAAAAATAAATGTTCGCGTCTATTGTGGCTCTTTTTGTCGCGTTAAAAGAAAGAATTAAACTGCGTTAGCTAATATTTCTTGACTGTTGCTGGATGCATTATAATCGTTCGTTTTTGTTTTCATAAAATTTAGCTGAAAATTAGAAACAGTTCTGAACATGAACGTTTGAAATGTGTTGTACACTTAGACGGGCGACAATGAAAATGTACACAGACTTTTGGTTTCTAATAAAACCTAGTACTGAAGTCTTATGGTCATATCAACAGAACTCATCCTCTACATTGAACTGTACAGCTGAAGTCAAATTTGCCAAGCCAAATTTTCTGTGCGCGCGTGCGCGCGCGCAAATATAACAACAAACAAAAAGTGATGCATGGTAGTCGAACGTTATTAACAATCTTGTTTTAGTGCTTTCCTTCGCCAAGCAGTCCATAAAGCACCCTTTAAACACACACACACACACACACACACACACACACACACACACACACACACACACACACACACACACACACACACACACACACACACACACGTACTACATACATACATGTACAGACTGACAGACATGCGCGCAAAGGGCGAAAAAAAAAAAAAGGAGAAAAAGACAGATTGTTGATTCTTTTTCGTTTAGCTTCATATGGCAGCTTCATATGACAGACTACGATCTGTCTAAAATGGGCAGTTGACAATTTCAATAAAATTATGCACACCTGACGTGCATCAGGTTTTTGATGAGTTGGTGTATACATTTATGTCCATGCATGCACGCATTCTATGGTAACATTAACTCCAGTATATTAACAATACGTACATCGCTGACAAATTACGGATCCTGTAACATTTGAGTGTTTGTTCTCTTCCCTCTCCGATTTCTTCACCTCTGTGCTTTTTCGTTTTGTTTTGTTTTTTTTAGCTCACGACTGACTGTCACAGATCAAGAAAGGTGACGATGTGCATCTCTCTCCTGCCATCTTTTTTTTTCCTTCTTCATTTGTTGGATGTGCTTTTTCCCTTGTGTGCTATGTTGGTACACAATTTTCAATTATGATGAAACATGAAGTCAGCAGAATCTGTTTTCTATTGATACCATTCGTGTGATTTTTCAATATTCTTCCGAAAATGTTCGACATGTGTATATACCGTAAGAAGAAAATTTTTCCGGTAAATTCATCGTGTCATCTGATACAGAATGTTTCTTATCATCCATTCATTTTGGTTTGTCCTGGATAGTTGTAAGGTATGATCTTAATCTGAAATTCTTGTAACAATTTTCTTTGCTGCCTGGAAAGACAACACTCAACAACTTGCTTTATGCCTGGGTTTTCTTCATCAAAAACCTACTGGTTTTGTTAATTTATTCATTTTATTTCTTCTATCATTTGTCTGTTTTATTATTAATTTATTTATTTATCTGAATAATTATCTGAATATTTATTGATTTTATTTGTTTGGGTCCATATCGCAAATATTCTGTTTAACACGGAACAGGAGTGCTTGACTTTTTTTTTTTTTTTTTTTTGTACAGTTAATTAATTCCAAATGTTTGGAATAGCGTTTCTCGTTTTGACTATTATTACATCCCTTGCTTTTTCTTTTCCACTGTTTCGACGAAAGAAAGAACAGAGTTGGGCTCTGATGGTAAAGTACAGTTTCATTCCATAACACTTATTACTTTCTCGGGCTTCAGATTTCATGTGTGTCTAGTTTTAATGTTTGTTTTCCAATACGCAAGAAAGGTTTTCTGTCAAACAATGCTTGTTGCGCGTAGTGAATGTCTTTTGCAAAACCAATGCTGTCTGAGTGTAGTATAATGTTTGATCCAGAGTTTTGTTGCTGTTTTCTTTTTATATCAAACAAATAACATCAGAAAAAAATTAAGTCTACTTAATCTGTTCTATTAAAGCACAAGTATTATTCACCACACACTAAATTATTCACACTGATAGGAAATTACACACAGAATGCCTATCATAAACACACAATATCAGGTCACCTAATGTAACACACACACACTCTCTCTCTCTCCCTTTTCTCTCTCTCTCTCTCTCTCTCTCTCTCTCTCTCTCTCCTCACACAACACACACACACTGAACTAAGGAAGAGGAAAAAAACAGACATTTCAGACAGATAAGAGAAAAACCACTGATATTGCCTGTTAAAACCGACATCACAGTGTATATGCGAAACGAAACCTTACCGACTTGAGAGTACGCCATAGTCAGTACGTTATTTTCAGTCGTTCTTTAAGTCAAACACTGATATATATTGATAACTATTAAATTCTTTACCCATTTCATACACCATATTATTTTCTGCAAATATAAGATCTGCCGCTAATGCGTACTTTATTCAAATAAATGTTTCGACAATTTCTCAAAATATCATATTACACTGTTTTCTTAGATTTCCAACATTAACTGGCAAAAACTACAACAAATTTAAAAAAACTGCTGAACAACAAGACTGCAACTATTCCACGAAAGGCCCATGACAGTGACCTCTGGCACAGGAAGTCAAATTTCGTTTTCGATGAATGTATTTGACTGCTGATAAGAATAAGTACGACGCAAGTCAGACTGCACAAAATGCAGTGGAAACTCGGGATACCTGCACAAAATCCTAGATCTTCAGCTGATGCCACAAATAATCTGTCTTTTATTCTATTCAGACTAGATTACTTCATCTCTTATCCATATTTTCTGAGACATTATTAGTACATGTAGTATTAATATCATTAAAAGCCTAGCCAATTGTGCACAGCCACATCAAAACATACACAACACCAAAATATGTCAATTCCAACGATTCCAAAACGGTACAACTCAATTTCTTCTACGGTAGAGCAAACACGCTGTACAAATGGCATTATTTATTTATTACTACTATCATCATCATCATCATCGTCATCATCATGTCATCATCGTCGTCGTCGTCGTCGTCGTCGTCGTCGTCATCATCACACATCATCATCCATCATCATCATCATCCCACCACCACCCACCACCCCCACCCCCACCAAATCTAAAAATAACGTCATTTTGCTTCATAAGATGAAAATCACGAGAAACAAATAAGTGCAATACTACGACGATAACATTCAAATCACTGAGCTCTTTTTCTTCGTTTGCAGTGTGATAAAGACATCTTGGAAACAAAAGAAATCGTTTGTTATATCTGAACTAATGAAATTGTCTTTAAGAAATATATTGTTTGGCATGCCAGGGAACACACAGACAGATAAACAGACACACACAAAGATACACACAGACAGGCACACACAAACACATACATACACACATAATTTTATACACACACACACACACACACACACACACACACACACACTCTCTCTCTCTCTCTCTCCCTGTCCCCCGTCTCTCTCTCTCCCTCTCAATCTCTCTCTCTCTACCACGACTACCACCACCAAGATCACACACACACACACACACACACACACACACACCACACACACACACACACACACACACACACACTCACACACACGTAACACACACACACGCACACACACCACACTCACACACAGTACACGTACACACACACACCACGCAACACACACACACACCACACACACACACACACACACACACACACACACACACACACAATCTCTACCACCACCACCAAAATCAACAACAAAAAATAAAATTATTGCAATAAATCATAATATTTTGAACGGTTAAGATCTATGAGTACTGCAATAGAAACAAAAACAGCGACATCATGGAGCATAATATCTCTTCAACAATTACATATACCAGCGGCCTGTGTGAACCAGAAGAAAAATGAAAATAAGGTGAACAGAGAGTACTCTACAGCCTGCAAACAACCAACGTCCATAAACACAACAATGAACTCATTACCCCCCAACTTTCCCCCTCTTCACTCAAAGAAAAATCAACCTATGTGTTCTATATAGTTTTGATTCATTATGACGAACAGTCATAACTCAACCACTCAATTTTTTAAACAACAAGATTGGTAGATATGATTCCGTATACTATTCTCCTTGTCAACCGTTTCAGTTTGGCATCTCTTACATATGTGCCTTCTGAAACAGGCTTCTGAGGACAGTGTTTATAGTATCTTTTTCCCCGCATCCGGTGGTGCGTTTTGCATTGACAACACTGTGTAGTATTCACAGTGTCAGGACAAACTGCATTAAGGCAAGGCCAATAATTAGTAAGTGGCAAATACTAAAATATTTCACATTTTCTGTAACTATCATTTGACCACAGCATTACACCTCATAAAACCGCTTCTGTTTATTTTAAATGAGATCCTACGAACTCTATCCGATGGGGTTTACTTCATGTTTCCATTTTCTTTTCAACACACACACACACACACACACACACACACACACACACCCCACACACACACAACACACACACACACACACACACATACACACACACACACACACACACACACAATCTCTCTCTGTGTTATATATGTATATATATATAATGAAATATGGGGAAGTTAGAGCAGCACTGAAAAAGATGAAACCGGGAAAAGCCCCTGGACCACACAATATTACAACAGAAACGATAGAGGCCCTAGAAGATTTCGGTATTGGAAAAATAGGTCTCTATCAATTAGACACCGGAAATCCTGAAGATATGTCAAAATCAATTTTCCTTGCATTTCCAAAGAAAACAGGGGCTATAGAATGCGATCTCAATCGTACAATCAGTTTGATGAGTCATGTAACAAACACCCTATTAAGAATAATCACGATGAGGGCAAGGAACAGAATCAAAAGAGAAATAGCAGAAGAACAGTGTGTATTTGTCGAAGGGAAAGGAACTATTAATGCCATACACATCCAAGAACTATCGCAGAGAGGTCAGTAAAGTTGAAAAAAGATTTGTTTTTATGCTTCGTTGATTATACCAAAGCTTTATATGGCTGTACACAGTCAGCTGGGCTTTAAACAACAATAACAATTGATCAGTTAAGACACGAAGAATTAATCTACCAACTAGAACGGCTCATTACTGAAATATGTTTTGGGAACAAACAGCAGCAATGAGAACAGAAAACGATATAAGCTCTTCCCAAAATATCAAAAGAGGGGCCAGGCAGGATAGTGTTCTGTCACCAGACTTGGTTTCACTTTACAGCAAACCCATCATGAGAAACCTCGAAGAATGTCCTGAGATAAAGGTTGAAGGAAGAATGATAAACCATCTTCGTTACGCAGATGACATCGTTCCAATTACAGAAAATGAAAAAGACCTACGGACAAAACCTTGTGAATATAATAGAAATAGAAAGAAAAACAGAGGGCTGGAGCTAAATAGCAAGACGACTGAAGTCATGGTAATCGGTAAAAAACATGAAATCCTCTCGAGCAAAATAACAGCAAATAGCACAACTTTGAGACAAGTTGATAAGTTTAAATGTCTGGGAACGGTTATCTCACCAGACGGTAGATGTACATCGGAAATAGCCGGCAGAATCGGCCAAGCCAAAACAGCATTCAAGAAGATGACAAGCATTCTTACCAACAAATGCCTATCAATTAACATCAGGAAGAGAGTTCTTGAATGTTATATAGAACCGATAATGTTATACGGTTGTGAGGCGTGGACAGTCGGCACGCAAATTCAGAACAAAATTCAGGCAACTGAAATGTGGTTTCTACGAAGAATGTTGAGAGTTCCATGGACGGCAAGGAAAACAAACGAGACAGTCTTGAAGGAGGCAGACAAAAGAAAATCATAAAGAAAGAAGATTAGGAAAACACAAGCAACATTTATAAGACATATGAGGAAAGGGGAATTAGAATACCTGGTCACAACAGGAAAGCTGGAGGGAAAGAGAACACCAGGTAGACCTAGGGATAAAATATTGCACGGACTTGCAGGGTGGCTGAAGGCAGAGAAGGTGGGAGACATATTTGCAGTGACAGGGGATACATTCGTGTGGAAGGCCATGACCGCCAACGCAATGCGGCAGCGCACTTGATGATGATGACATAATATATATATATATATATATATATATATATATATATATAGTGTGTGTGTGTGTGTGTGTGTGTGTGGTGTGTGTGTGTGTGTATGTGTGTGTGTGTATGTGTGTGTACATATGAATATATCTTTGAAACATAGTACATCTCAAAATGCAATGAAAACGATTGAAATGCCGGTATAAAATCATGAACAAAAGACAAAAATGTGGCCAATACAGAATACATTACGTATGACATACGCTCGTATAATAATAATAATAATTAATAATAATTACAGTATTTGTATAGCGCAAAATCTTGATAAAAATCAAATCTAAGCGCTGAACACACACACACACACACACACACCACACACACACACAACACACACACAACACACACAACACCACACACACACGGCTATAAATGGGGGAAAATTATAGAGAACATATTATGTACAAATATATATTACAATGTGATTCCACACCGAGCGGAGACAGGCTGCAGAGGGGGTTGAGTGAGGTCAGAATTTTATGCAGAGGAGAAAAGGTGAATTTTGAGAGCGGACTTGAAGGAGACAAAAGTAGGTTGCTGACGGACAGAGAGAGGAAGTTTGTTCCAGGAGAGTGGACCAGAAACAGAGAAGGCTCGTGGACCATTGGTATTGAGCTTAGTGTGTGGAAAGCGAAGAGCCAGAGGATCGGAGGCAGAGCGGAGGGTAAGTGAGGGAACATAGATCTCAAGTAGGCTTGACAGGTAATCGGGGGCTGCGTTATTGAGGCTTTTGTAGCACATGGTGTCTAGTTTGTACTGTATGCGCTTTGATACAGGGAGCCAGTGAAGTTGTGCCAGGAGAGAGATATGTGGTCAGCTTTTTTCTTTTTGAGTACAAGGCGTGCCGCATTGTTTTGAATGCACTGTAGGATGTGAATGGTGGAGGCAGGAAGACCAGACAGGAGTGAATTGCAATAGTCAATGCGAGACATTATGAAGGACAGAACGAGTTTTGCAGTTGTTTCGACAGAGAGATACTTCCTGATCAGGCTCATACGATGGAGGTGATGGTAGCAAGATCTGGCAGTTTGAGAAACAAAGTTGTTCATGGACAGGGTAGAGTCAAGGTAGACACCAAGGTTTTTAGCTGAATCAGAAATTGGGACTGATGTGTTAAATAATGGGAGAGAAAGAGAAGGCAGCTGAGAAAGTTTCTGACGGGTGCCAATGAGAATAGCTTCTGTCTTGTCGTCGTTAAGCTGAAGTTTATTGTGTCATCCAGTTCTTAATATCCGAGTAACACTCAGTGGTGCGAGTCAAGAGACGCTGTACATTTTCAGGTGAGTCACTGTCTTGAAGTTGAGTGTCATCAGCATAGAAGTGGTGTTTTATAGAGTGGAAGTTGATGATGCTGGACAGGGTGGAGGTTTAAAGAGTGAAAAGAACAGGGCCAAGGACAGATCCTTGTGGAATACCACAGGTCAGGTATGCAGGTTGAGAGTAAGTGCCATTGATGAGAACAGTTTGTTTTCTGTTTGATAGATATGACGTGAACCAAGAGAGAGCAGTGTCAGAGATGCCAAAAGTATGATGGAGTCTAGAAAGGAGAATACCATGATCAATGGTATCAAAGGCTGCAGATAGATCAAGGAGTGTGAAGAGAGAGACTTTGCCAGTATCAGTTGCAAGGAGGAGATTGTTGAGAATGTGTAGTAGGGCAGTTTCAGTGCTGTGGCACTGGCGGTAGGCTGACTGGAAAGGATTGAGGAGATTGTTGGCAGACAGGTGAGAGTTCAGCTGGTTGATGACAACTTTTTCAAGGAGTTTTGACAAGAAAGAGAGATTAGAAATAGGCCGGTAGTTTTTCAGTTCATTCGTAGCAACATAAACAATGGTAAAGTTATAACATTTATTTACGTATGTCAAAAAAGGTTACAGATGACCTCTATCTTAAAACACTGGTAATCACATGTGCTAATCCATGTTAAACTTGGGCAATCAAATGTTTAACTTGGCATTGAAATGTTCAAGCCTAAATATACATGGTGTCAAGGGATTTTTGAACATCTTCTGTCTAACTGTGCGTACGTTAAAAAGTTTTGGAACTCTTGCGGAACAATTGTTCAGTAAGTATTGTGAAAATGTCTTTAGTGTAAGAATATTATTTGTGTCAAAAATGAGGTGAATCATTCACGTTGAACGTATTTGATTTGATGAAATTTTTGCTTTAAAAAAACGGATAGATTCGGAAAAAACTTGTCAAGTTTGCTTTTCAAAATATATGATTTCACAAGCATTAAAATAAAACCAAAGATTTTGTTTGTTTGTTGTTGCTGTTGTTGTTTCACATTTTTATCTACATGAAAAAGTAGAAAACCTCGTGATATTCTTACACTAAAGACATTTTCATAAAACTTATTGAACAACTGACTCAAAGAGTTAAAAAAATTTTGATCATACGCACAATTCCTCAGAAAATGTTCAAAAATCTAATATGCAGCATACAAAAAATTCCTGTGAATAGTTAGTAGGAACCTTTTTCCTCCTTTTCTTTATCATGAAAAAATAAAGGTGTGTAATTTATAAAGTAAACTAATAGAAAAAGGACTACGTAGTTATTGGACAATTTCTTAAACTGTTGCCAAAATTGGTCAGATAGATTAAATCTGTTCTGGGAAACAGTGTTTGAAAAATGCATTAAATCAAAGACGTTCAACATAAATGATTCACAGAATTATTGACACAAGTAATGTATGAAAGGCAGTGAGTATAGCAACTACGACAAATTGTAAATGATGTTATGGCACAAGGGATTTTTTAACATTTTCTGAGGAACTGTGCGTATGATCAACATTTTTTTAACTCTTTATTTTTATTTTTATTTATTTATTTTTATTTTCTCTTCCTCCTACTCCTCCTGTGATGCTTTTTCTTTTCTTTTTCTTCGAAATGTTACTATAACAGATGCATGAAACATAAAATATGTCACATGTAAACATGTTAATTTTATACAAATCCAAGAACGGACAGATTTCAGATATACCGAGAATGATATAATACAGAACAGTGTGTAATGCAGACAGTCTAAATTGTAACTATCTATATTGCATAATGAGACACCGGTGTCTACCAAACGTTAAGGAGAATTTAAGTTCACAAAACTTAAAAGAAGCCCCGAAAACAACAGTTCAAATAAGATCCTATCCGAGATAGTAGTTTCAAAGCCATTGAGGACGGTTTCTTTTCGACGTAATTCTAAATAAACTAGAAGTACCCTTGTGTATTCATTGTTTCTCTGCAAATGTGAAATTACATATTGTCATGCACTGCGTCCACCATTTTAAACATATTTTTCTGACCTATCGCGTTGCAAATATTTTCATTTTAAGTTTGAATATAATATCTGCAAATCTGTGTATTTTTCGAAGCAGCTTCTATGCATAAGCCTATTAATTTTCTCATTCTGTTTTGAATTCTTTGATAGTATTTTTGGACGAGGCCCATTATCATATGAAAATAATATCTGCACAGATTCGCTTTGAGAACAAAATTTTGACTATTACAGAATAATGACAGCTATGCTCAGTGTACTCGCTCGAAGTACACGGGAAGCAAACGTGTTATATCTATCTATCTATCTATCTATCTATCTATCTATCTATCTATCTGTCTGTCTGTCTGTCTGTCTATCTATCTATCTGTCTACTGATTAGAGATAAACAGATCGATAGTGAGATAAACAAATTTAAACAATCAATAGATGACATGCAACCAGCAAATACAGCAAAAATGTGTTTACAATTATGTACGTTTGAAAAAAACATTCATTATCAAGTACAAAACGATAATCATATTTATGCAAATTTCAATCATGTGTACTCTGTCCGTTAATTTTCTTTTCCCCTTTACAATACTTTCCTACTTGGTCATATCATATTTGCCTGGACGGTTACGAGTATTATGATTTGTCCTTGTTTTCCTCTGATAATCCTATTCACTAAAATGACTCTATTATTGACTAATGTGTCTGCTCTCACTTCGTATGGAATGACAAACTTGCACAAAATTATGCATTTCAGTTCAGCAATTCTGCCAAGCCTTGTACTAATTCTTGAAATGTTCGTTTTTGATCTATTTCTGATACAAGAAAAACGGACTGTGTTACAAGAGTGTGTGTGTATAAAAAAAAGTCACCAAACTGTATAATACATCCAATTTACTTCTTTTAAGGAAAAAGCGCCAACCTATACCCAGATGCCCTAAAGGAGAAGAGTGGCAAAATGGTTCAGACATTCGCCTGCCAATAACTAAACTCGAGGTTCCAGCGCTGCTTCCCGTTGCGGCTTCGAGTTTTCTCCTCAATAACTGAACGTCTAAACCTTTAGAAGGGGACAAAAAATGAGTCGGACGCGTGTGCCTTGTGGCCTGCACATGCTAAAGATTCCACGACAATTGAAAATCGTGAAGAGCAGGGCATTCGCCCGGCTGACCTGAAATGAAAATACTGGACAGATAGGTTTATGTCCTAAGTCTCTCCCTTTGAAGGCCATCTGGCCCTCCCGCCTTTCTGAAGTCTTGGTAAGAAAACGAGCGGCTCAGCACTGCGGCGACGGGCACTCAATGGGGACAGCAGCCCGAGTTTGACATGCTTAATCCATTGTGACAAGAAGAAATGAATATGAATTTGAATAAACGAACTGCTGTTTGCCAACACAAAAACAAGGAACAGCTGTAAAGACTGAATAACAGTTGCAAACACTATGGAATGAAGAATATTAGTATAGTTAAGACAGAATTCATGTCAGTATGACGCACTCCTATCACTGTAAAAGGACAGCTGCTCAAGCAAACAAAAGGTCAAATATGTAGGAAACATCTTAGGTGAAGACGGGAATCTGAGCACGGAAATATAGACTAGAATCCAGAAAGCAAACTCAAGCAAAGTATCAGCTAAACGTACTTCCTGAAGTCCCTAACCATAGCCAGACCGATCCACGAAACCTTTATTCCTACTATCAGTGCCAGATCTGGACTGATCATAGCCCTGAAGCGTAAATTCACAACGTGCGAGATAAAATGTCTCCGGAGAGCAGTTGGGAGAAGAGATCGGATCAGAAATGATGACATCAGAGACAGATGGTTGGTGCCACACCTATCCACTATTAGGCCTACTCAGCGCACCAATGCATAATAAAGTGGTTCGATTATCCCACAAGAATGCCAATCTTCCAACAAGATCTGCGAGTCTTCAACACCAACTACTCAGGCTCGGAGCCAGAGGAAGACCATACTGGCAATAGATTGTGCAGTCTTAGATACGCTCCCCGCCCATAGCATAACGCTATTCACCAAGTCTACCATTCTGCCGCATATGACCAACTTCATCTCGCCGCAACACCTTCATGTAGGACGCAGAAAGACAGAAAAAAGAAGAAAGACGAGAACACATTATCATAACCACTTCGCTGCACTGTAGACCGTTCACACATCCAACTGTTTCTGAAAGATTTTTTAACAACAACAGGAATACAAGAACAAAAATAAAGGTCGTGTACAAACAAAAGAATAAATAAATATGTAAATGAATAAATAAGCTTTCTGTTCCTGGACTACATTTCGAGAATGTCGGAGGGCCGAGCGCCAGTGGTGGTCTTCTAAACTAGAAGTACACCGTTAGATCTATCAGTCTATGCGCAGCAAAGTAACCGAGTTGCTCTCTAGAGCGAAAACTGATTCTTTTCCTTACAAATTCTTGAAGCTAAAAACACAACAATTCTGTTCTCCACCATGTCTGATTTACTTGGCACTGAGAAATCTACTCCCCTGCCATCAAACATTAGTCTTGATGATCTCCATTCTGCTTTTTCTACATTTTTCTCCACCAAGATTTCCAATGTGCATACCAAACTTGACTCGGCTCCCTTTCACCCAACACTCCCAGATCCTCCATTTACTGACACACTTCTTCTCTCTTTCCACCCAGTTTCTGAGATCGAGATCTTAACGATCTTCAAGGAAATGTGTTTCAAATCTTGTGAACTCGACCCCATTCCGGCCTCTCTCTTTTCACACATCTACTTGCAGCTTCTTCCATCAATTACATCCATCATCAATTCTTTTCTGGTCTTCCCTGCTGTTTTCAAAACTGCTCTTGTCTGGCCACTTCTCAAGAATAATACTCTCGATCCTAGCGACCTTAAAAATTATAGACCTGTATCAAAGCTCTCATTTCTCTCTAAGCTCCTTGAAAAAGTGGCACTAAAACAACTGAAGGAGCATATCTCCTTAAATCATCTCCACCGTCCTAACCAGTCCGCCCATCGAACAAACCATGGTACAGAAACAGTTCTTGTTCACATAGTCAACGAAATTCTTCTTGCTTCTGATGCTGGTAAAATTTCTCTCCTAATACTCCTCGATCTGTCTGCTGCCTTTGATACAATTGATCATTTCATCCTTCTCTTTCGTCTTCAACAACATACTTTTGGAATTCATGGAACTGTTCTTTCTTGGTTTTCCTTCTATCTGTCTGCTCGCTTTCAGTTAGCTGTTGTCAACGGAAATCATCAGTCTGAGCCTGTTCGGCTTTCTTGCGGAGTTCCTCGGGGATCTGTGTTGGGCCCTGTCCTGTTCACCCCTAGCCAACATCATCAACCAGCATGACATGAAACATCATTTTTACACAGATGATTCACAACTACCTGAAAATATCACCTTCCTTATCTCAAAAGCATCCAGCTTAGTTGATATCCAGAACTGGATGACACAAAATAAACTACAGTTAAATGGTGATAAAACCGATGCCATGCTTGTAGGTACCAAAAATAAACTTGCCTCTATCACACTGAATACCACCCAGCTAGGTGACATCATCCATCCCTCTCTGATTCTGTCAAGAACCTGGTTGTGACCTTGAACAATACTCTTTCTATAAAGAAGTTTTTGACCAAGACCTGCCAATCACGCTACTGCTAGATTCGGCGCATTGCATGTATTCGACGATATCTTTCAACTGAGGCTGCATCTAAGCTTGTGACATCTCTCATTTTGTGTCGTCTTGATTGCTGTAATGCTCTCCTTACTGGACTACCAGCTGCTTCTCTCCTGTGTCCGCAACACATACAAAACACAGCTGCTCGTCTTCTCCTCAGAAAGAAAAGATCTGATCATATCAGTTCTCTCCTTCGCTCTCTTCACTGCTTGCCTATCTGAAAAAGAATTGAAATATAAGCTGGATACCAGGTGTTACAAATCTATTCACCAGTCTGCTATATCATATCTTTGCAACAACATCAACATTTATACGCCAACTCACACCTTACGCTCAGCTTCAGACACTCTTTCCATTCAGGTCCATAGATTTAAACTATCAAGTGTTGGTCAGCGTTGTTTTGCTGTCTCAGGACCGTCAGCTTGGAATACGAGATTTCCGCTCTGCCTTCGCATAAGTCCTACCCTTTCTGCTTTTAAATACAAATTGAAAACCCAGCTCTTTTCCTAACAATGATTTCTACAACTTCTTCTTTCCTTCAGTCTGTGTGTTAAATATTGTAAGGTGGTCTTTGTCGGATTAAAGGTTGGAGGGAAAATGATAAACAACATTCGATACGCAGATGACACCGTGCTAATTGCAGAAAGTGAAAGAGATCTACAAAACCTTGTGAATATTCTAGAAATAGAAAGCAAAGGTAAGGGGCTGGAACTAAACAGCAGGAAGACTAAGTCATGGTGATCAGTAAAAAACATGAAATCCCCTCAGGCAAAATAACAGCAAATGGCACAACCTTGACACAGGTTGATAAATTCAAATACCTGGGAACGATCATTTCATCAGACGGCAGATGCACATCAGAAATAGCCGGCAGAATCGGTCAAGCCAAAACAGCATTCAAGAAGATGACAAGCATTCTTACCAACAAATGCCTGTCAATTAACATCAGGAAGAGAGTTCCTGAATGTTATATAGAACCAATACTGTTGTACGGATGGGAGGCGTGGACAGTTAACAAACAAAGCCAGAACAAGATTGAGGCAGCCGAGATGTGGTTTCTAAGAAGAATGTTGAGAGTTCCATGGACAGCAAAGAAAACAAACGAGACAGTCTTGATGGAGGCAGACACAAGTAGATCACTCATAAGGAAGATTGGAAAAGACAGGCAACATTTATAGGCCATTTTATGAGGAAGGGGGATTTGGAGCACCTGGTCACAACGGGAAAGCTGGAGGGAAAGAGAGCACCAGGTAGACCCAGGGAGAAAATGCTGGACGGACTTGCAGAGTGGCTGGGGACGAGGAGGGTGGGAGAGATGCTAGGGACAACGAGAGATAGAGACAGATGGAAGTCCATGATCGCCAACGCCATGCGGCAGGGCATCTGATGATGATGATGATGGTTTTTGTCGATTGCATGCGTATGCTTGGTGTGTGAATGCACTTTGATTTCAACTGTCAAGATTTGACACCGTATAAATATCGTTATTATTACTATCATTAATTATTATTATTATTTATTTATTTATTTATTTCATACACGTAGCAACCTAATTTTACATTCATGTTAGTGTAACAGCAACTGTCAGTAGCTAAATAATTTATGTTTCATTACGGAATGTAGTGAGCGAGCACTGGCCCACAAGATTCTTTCACAGAGTTGATCCGTCTATGTGCACTACAACAATGTAATTACATTTATGATTGTAACAGTTGTACAGTTACTGTAACAACTGTACACTTAGGACTGTAGCATTGTATACTTATTGTAACAACTGTACATTTATTACTGTAACAACTGTACAGTTACTGTAACAACAGTACATTTAGGATTGCATCAAATGTACACTTACTGTTACATTTGTACAATCAGAATTGTAACAACTGTCCACATAGTGTCGTTAAGAACAACTCACTGTAGCTCATGTGAATTTCAAAGTCTAGCTAACGAAAAACACTCTAATGGTGTATCGTGTAATTAAGACATAATACAAAGCGTTTCTATCTATTCAGCAGGCTTTGCCGCATCTTTCTCATGCCAATGAAAAATCAGCAATTTTGGTTGTAGTTTTATTGTCCCGAAACACAAGTGTCTCTGCATGACTTGCTCTGCATATGTGTGGATGCCCCTCTCGTCTTGCTGTCTCAGGCAGCAGGTATGAGGAGTTGTACACAGAACGAAATGCGTCACTTTTTTAGGAAGCATAGGACCTTCCCACTGAAGGACGTAAATACTGATACAGTGCTTTGTGCGAGTCTTCTGGACTGCTCTCTAACAATCATCAGCCTTTCTTTTTTTCCTTTTTTTTTCATTAAAACGTTTTTCAATGCTTGTCTTCCTCAAATGTTTTTGTTTTGTATTTTAGACCGCACAGTTTCTTCTGTCGAGTAAAAAGGTCAATTTTATTTGCTTCTTTTTGCCTTTTCGTACTGTAAGCAAGGGAGACAAATTTGCTTTCCCTTTCTTGGGATCGTGACAAGATACATTTACTTTGCTTGACAAAAGGTCCCTGGCAGTCGTCCTTTTTTTCATGAATTCCAACACGCATATTAGGTTATTGTGACCTTTGTATTACGTCTTTGTTGCCTCCTTCTTTCGTGAAAAACAGAATAGTTCAGGAGGTCAGTTGTTACAATGTGCATGACTGGGCATGTCTAGGAACATGTGAACGTACGGATGAACAGGTAAGTGTTAATTGTGCCAGCAACAGTGGCAGACGAATATGCTTAGTTTGTGGCCGTCTGGGATCCCATGACTGGCTGAAAAAAAAAGACAAAGAGGGTGAAGGGGGAGGGGAGAGAGAAAGAGAGAGAGAGAGAGCGAGAGAGAGAGAGAGCGAGAGAGAGAGAGAGAGCGAGAGAGAGAGAGAGAGAAGAGAGAGAGAGAGAAGAGAGAGAGAGAACAGGGAGAAGGAGAGGCGAGGAGAGGAGAGGCAGGAGCAGTCTTATCGTTCTGTACCTGCTGGCTGGCACTAATCTACAGACGATACATGGTCAGATCGGCTTTCTCCAATCATCCCTGACCCTCTACCCACTCACACTGCCCCTGTCCGTGGTCAATTAACCCCTGCTGAGTCAACCCGCCTTTTCTGCTCCATAGTTCTGTCCCCCCCCCTCCCCCTCCCACTGCATTCCTTCTCATCTTTCGTCGGTCTGGATGTCTCAGTGGGTCGGCTTTAGTTTCTATCAGTAAAAGTGTGATTCACTATTTGGTGTAACAGACTCAACGAAAATGAATAATGAAATAAAAATGAACATGCACATAAACATAATGATATTAAAACAAATGAATATATAAATATGATAATTAAATTACTTTTAAGCACACTGCAAAATGCTTTGCGTATTAGATATGGACTGACTCGGTAATGGAAGAGACTCGAGCCAGAATGCAGGGTGAAGGCATTTCGGGATTGGACCAGTGTAGTAGGTCTCACACCCTCAGACATTCAGACAGACAAACACACCGACAGCAAATGGGCGCCCAGTCAGCCTAACAGTTGGTGCACGGCATATGTCCGTACACACTACAAACTTTTGATTCCTCATTTCCTTCATGAAGCCAACCCTTTGCCTCGTGTTACTTCATTCCCGTGTTAAACCACCCATAAAAACATGTGACTTATAGAATGCCACGTTGTTGTGGTCGAGGGGCTTGCGTGCCTCAAGGACCTATGCCAGCAATAGTTTCGGCAGGACCACCCAAGCTGGATAGGTTTAAAGATACAGACTGGACAGAGTGTGATCCACTGATCGTCCAGGTTAGCGACACAAAGCTAACGTATCAATCCAGAGCAGATGACAAAACAACCTATTTCTGAAACAGAAGAAATCATCACCAGTATTGTGATGGGTTTCAGAGTCATCGATAGGTATTCAAATAAATGGCAGTGGTGAAAACTAAATAGGAGGCCACTGACATTATTATGGAAATCCTGAGCACCAAATGTAAGACTAAGATAGGATTCTGGAATGTCACAGCGTGTCAGACACAGATAAGTCAGTTCAAGTAACATCAAAGATGTGACTCTACACTATAATCTACACATACTTAGAATTAGCTAAATCAAATGGGCAGGATATAAAACGGGCAGATACAAAACAAGCAGAGGAGAAGCAATGTTTGTTCTCGGGAAAAGAGGACAACCAACCCCAGGACGGGATAGCCATCATTCTAAAGAAAGGAAAAACAATGTCTGACGAGTGGAAAACTGTCAACAGAAGACGCATTAAAGAACCAGAAGAAAACACATTACCACCACCAACAGCCATAACGAAGAAACCAAAACTAGAAGACACCACAAGATGACTTGAAGATCGTAATGGGAGACTTTAATGCACAGATTGGAAATGACACCACCACTATGACCAGTAACTTGAAGATAGGGTTGCCGCACAATGATTGACAACAGGCAGAGGCCAATGGAATTTATACCATCTATGATCTCGTCATCAGAAGGACCGTCTTTCCACACCCTGGCATTCATAAACTTACTTGATATTTCCCTAGTGGAAGAGACAGAAATCAGATCGACCACCTAATGATCAAAGGCGCATGGGGGCGATCGTTCTTGGACAGCAGAGAGAGGACAGGAGCCAATGACGGCACCGATCACCACCTAGTTACAGCAGTACTGAAACTGAAGCTGAGGAAATAGGATGAAAACAAAACAAAACAAAACAAAACACAAAACAAAACAAACAAAACAAAAACAGAAACGGAAAAATAGACACCAACTGTTTGATGCCGAGAAACTGCACAACCGCAAACTGAAGAGCGCATTTATCAGAGATGAAGAACAAGTTCCAAGCTCTTGCAGATATTGAACACACAAGGCCATACACACATGAAGTTAACACCAAATGGGATCAAATTAATACAGCATAATACCACACTAGTAAAGCCTGCCTGGGAACAATGCAGAAGAAGCGAAAAGGGTGCATTACAACAGACACACGGGCAAGTTGTTGAAAACAAAAGATCCCCAAAGAAGAAATCCATGGAGGCTGTCAGACAGACTGAAACAAAAATACAAAGTGTACTACAAGGAAAATAACTGATCAGTGAAAAGTATGACAAAAGCAGGCAGACAGGCATAAATGGACAACCTTGCAAGCCTGGAAAAGACTGCAACCAGCTGAGAATGACTGTACAAGATCAACAAGAAATCACCATCATGGGAAAACAGTGCCGACTCATTACATTGGAAGCTGAGCAAGGAGTCAGGACAGGCGAAACACCAGCTACGTTTTGAGCAGGCTATTACCACCTACAAAATTTCACATACAAGAAGCTGAGATTAATCTTGATATTGCGCCTCAGAGAAAGAATAAGTAATCTTAGCTATCAAGTCTTTTGAGAATAAATAATCTTAGCTATCAAAATCTTTTTAGAACAGAAAACAACTGCACAGAATGATCTCAACGCAGTATTGTTCAAGACAGACCTAGAATTTGTAGCCAGATGCTTCAGCCATTCTTTACAGCTATGTGGGAGAGGAGGAAAATATCAAACGACTGGACAAAGGCGCCATCACGAAGATCCCAAAGAAAGGTGCTCTACGTAGCTGCAACAACTGACATGAAATCATCCTTGTATCAATTCCAAGCAATATCTTTGCAAAGATCATCATTCAACAAATCGCAGAGGCAGTAAACAAACAACTCAGAGAAGAATAAACAGGTTTCGGGGAAAAATGGACGTACTGACCAAAATACACTGCAAAACATCATTGAATAGTGCACAGAATAGCAGAGACAGCTCTACAACAACATATTTGCACCATAAATAGGCCTAACGATCAACTACGGGAAAACAAAGATGATGACAATGGGCATCCCAAATCCCTCACAAATCCAAGTCGATGGAGCAGACCTATTCACAACTTTAGAGTTCAAGTACCTGGGCAGGACTGTTAGAATGATCAAGGAGCAGTGACAACAAAGACCGTCTCAACAAGGCCAGAAACACCTTCATAATGCCAAACAACGTGTGGAGGTTCCTCTCAATGCAGCATCAACATCAGCTGAGACTGTACGAAAGTTGTGTCCTTTACGGTTTAGAATGCTGGAGGATAACAGAGAACGGCCTGACAAGGCTATCAACCTTCCACACAAAGAACGCCTGAAGAATCATACGAACCTTTTGGGCCAACACCATCTTCAACCAATAACTACTAACTAATTCAATCAAGAATATAAACACACACCATCTGAAGA
>CM060305.1:102709250-102769250 GCA_030674185.1 Monoplex corrugatus | reverse complement strand
GGAATAGTGACCTAGTGGTCAGAACGACCGCGCATGACGCTTGGCGCTTCAGGTTTGATTCTCGAATGGGCAGGAATTATTCCCCTTCTTCACAAACCCACAATCATGATAATCTGGGCATTACTAGTATTTCGTATGAAACAATAAATCAATATATGCTTCAAACATTTAGCGCAGATTAACAAGAACAAACAAAAACAAAAACAAAACTACTGCTAACTTGTTTTTAATGCAACAACAGTTCCCATGTTTATCACACACACACCCCTCCATTCACCCCACCCCGGCTACTCTATCAGTTGTGCCCGCGCGGGGTGGTTGTTATTTTGTTGTTATGTAGGCCTCTCTCTCTCTCTCTCTCTCTCTCTCTCTCTCTCTCTCTCTCTCTCTCTCTCTCTCTCTCTCTCTCTCTCTCTTTAGATTTTCAAAAAAATTGCATAACATGAATAGAGACACTGGTGGTGTATGTGTGTTTTTCGTTTCACTTTAAGTCGTTTCGATCAAAGCTTAGTTGATGGCAAAGATAAAATGGATGGTACACAGTCACTGTTAAGCTGTGTGTGTGTGTGTGTGTGTGTGTGGTGCGTGCGTGCGTGCGTGCGTGCGTGCGTGCGTGCGTGCGTGCGTTGTGGTGTGTGTGTGTGTGTTGGTGCTATGAACAGAGCGCAGTGAATCTGATTGAATCTATATAGTATTGTCAGTGATGTTTATTATCTCTGAGCTTTCTTTAAACTGCACCTTACAAAAGATTTATTACTCTATTTTCGAAGAAGTTCTACACTCCCTTGTGTATCAATATAATATTTTGTTTGTATCATGTAATTTTCATATTGTATTTTTTCACCTTTTGTCATATTATTACAGTCTTCTGTTTTCTAATGAATAGTTTTAAAAGTTTTATTGTGCAATCTTATAGCCTTTTTGTAAAAAGAAATTGAAATTATAAGTGTTGCTTTTATATATCTGTGTATACATACATAAAGATGTATGATTTGTATCTCAGTCATTTCTCTTTATAAGATGACTCGTTCATTTCCAAACTTACCCCAAAACACAAACTCAGGATTGGTCATTAGAATAAATGTCAACCAAGTTCAGAACAAATTGACTGATGTATCGTCCATATTTGGTCACACAGAATCCAAACTTTTTCATGTTATCCTCGAGAATAAGGTCATGATTCCGTGTGCGGTGTGTGTGTGTGTGTGTGTGTGTGTGTGTGTGTGTGTGTGTGTGTGTGTGTGTGTGTGTGTGTGTGTGTGTGTGTGTGTGTGTGTGCGCGCGCGCGCGCGCTCTATGAACAGAGCGCAGTGAATCTGATTGAATCTTATAGTATTGTCGTAAATATTCTACTTCTCCACATCCACGGTTTGCTTTTTCATGTAACTGAATCTTTGCCAGAAATACGACTAGAAATCAAATTAAAGCATGCCTAACTTGGACTAAGAAAGAAAAAAATATCCACAAAAAAAAGCAGGTCATAAATAGATCACTTACTTACCATTTTCTAAATTCAATAAAAACAACTTGCTTGCCGATCTAATAAATCCCCGCCCCTCCCCCCTTTCTAGTGTCATGTCTTTACAAATCCCAAAGAGGTTCTAGAGCACTGGCTCAGCATACTCAATTCAGTTTATCATAATCATGCACCATAAAAAACATACAGAGCAACACACACCATCGAACCTAACTGGATGACTATCGAGAAACGTGATGCAATATTTAAGTGTGATAATCTCCTATGCCAAAGGGAGTCTGATGCTTTAAAAAAAGTTAACTCACTAAAACGCATCGGAAAGAAGAAATATTTCCTTTTCTTCTCCAAACAAAATTCAAATTCTATGTAAAAAGTAATAAATCAACTAATAAAGAAACTATTTCGATCTCAGATCCTCGCTGTCAATAGCATTTCACTAAATGATCACATCAAACATTAATTTATTACAACTGCAGACGAAACTATGTCAAAACTATGCAGATTTTAAAAAGTCCGAATACAATTAAACGACTTTTTGCTGTTCAAAAAGCATAAAAAAATAACACAAACCTTTTGATTCCATCTATTGAGTGTTATTGAAGTAGTAAAATCAACGTACCAATCTCGCTTTAAAACAGTACACTCATGTCACACAGCTCTCACTAACACAGTGGATAAATGGTTGAGCAATAATTATAAACGAAAGCAAATTATGTGGAGCCCTGTTTGTGACTTTGCAAAAGCTTTTCATGTCATTCATCATATACTGTGTTGAAACTCATTTCATACTTTCTTAATATCATCATCATCATCATCATCATCTGCCCTGCCGCGTAGAGTTAGCGATCATGGCCCTCCATACGAATCTATTCCTTGTCGCTGCAAGTACATCTCCCACCCTCTCTGTCCACTCTGCAAGTCCGTCAAGTATTTTCTCCCTGGGTCTACCTGGTGCTCTCTTTCCCTCCAGCTTTCCTGTTGTGACCAGGTGCTCTAATTTCTCTTGCCTCATGAAATGTCCTATAAATGTTGCTTGTCTTTACCTAATCTTCTTCACTAATGTTCTTCTTGTGTCTGCCTCCTTCTCGTTTGGTTTCCTTGCTGTCCATGGAACTCTTCAACATTCTCCTTCTTAAAAGCCACATTTCTGTTGCCTCAAATTTGTTCTGACTTTGCATACTGACTGTCCACGCCTCACAACCGTACAACAGTATCGGTTCTATGTAACACTCAAGAAGTCTCTTCCCGATGTTAACTGATAGGCATTTGTTGGTAAGAACGTTGTTCATCTTTTTAAACGCTGTTTTAGCGTGGCCGATCCTGCTGACTGTTTCTGGTGTGCATCTGCCGTCTGGAGAGATGACCGTTCCCACACATTTAAACTTATCAACCTGTCTCAATGTTGGGCCATCTGCTGTTATTTTGTGTGAGGAGATTTCCTTTTTTTTTTTTTTTTTTTTTTTTTTACTGATTATCATGACTTCAGTGTTCTTGCTATTTAGCTCCAGCCCTTTATTTTTGCTTTCTATTTCTATTATATTCACAAGATTCTGTTGGTCTTTTTCATTTTCTGCAATTAAAACGATGTCATCTGCGTCACGAAGATGGTTTATCATTTTCCTCCGACCTATATCTTAGGGCATTCTTCTAGGTTCCTCATGATGGTTTCACCGTTTCTTAACAACAGACAGGAAAGTGTCTTCAAAGCTTTTTCTATTTCAGGTACTCAGGGTACTGAATATGGTATTCCCTAAAGTTCAGTCTGAAACTTATTTCATCTTTCCTTAACAACAGTAGACAAAATATATGCATATATAGGTACTTTTCTATCAGATACACAGCCTACTAAATACAGTATTTCCAAATATCTGTACCAAGACTCATGTTATCTGTTTATGTGAATGATTTTCCTCTTCACATACAAGAATTATGTGAACGTTTCTGAGATGACACAACATATACAAATAACTCTAACTTAAACGAGATATCTAAATGACTTCAATGCTGACAATTTAAACAGTGGTGCAAACGAAATCACATGTCGCTTAACCACCACAACAATAAACTTATGCTCATAACAACAAGACAGAAAATACAGAACCTGATAAGAAAACTTCTAACAGTGTATCAATAAATAACCAAATGAATGAAATACACAGTCATCGAATGTTACGTATCGAAACTGACAACAATCTTTCTTGAAAAAACAACAGATTAATTACGTAAAACGGTGTCTAGAAAAAATACGCCAGCCATGCAAAATTAAACACTTTTTTTAAAATGACCATGCCAGACATCGATTGCTCATACACTGTCATCTACCAAGAATGGCTCTACACTCTTTGTCAGAACCAGTACCATGAAACCCTTACCTGTGCCTCTCAAACCCTATAGTCTGCAGTTAGCGAATTGCACAAAAGCTGTATCTTCATTCTAAGAATAATGATGATGATGATGATGATGATGGTGGTGGTGGTGGTGGTGGTGGTGGTGGTGGTGGTGGTGGTGGTGGTGGTGGTGATGGTGATGGTGATGGTGATGATGATGATGATATAACAACAATAATAAGAATGATAATGATACTAATCATCATCATCATCAGGTGCCTTGCCGCATGGCATTGGCGATCATGGACTTCCTCTGTCTCTATCTCTTGTTGCCCCAAGCATCTCCCCCACCCTCCTCGTCTTCAGCCACTCCGCAAGTCCGTCTAGCATTTTCTCCCTGGGTCTACTTGGTGCTCTCTTTCCCTCCAGCTTTCCCGTTGTGACCAGGTGCTCCAAATCCCCCTTCCTCATAAAATGGCCTATAAATGTTGCCTGTCTTTTACTGTCTGATACTAATACTAATACTAATAATAATTGTAAAGCGCCAAATCTTGATACACAAATCTGATCAAAGTGCACACGCTCATCATTCACAAAACATTCACTCACAATGTCAAAAACTCAAGGGCAAAATGCACATGCACACCAGAAGGAGGAGTACAGGTGGGGAATGGGACGAAGGGATGGGTACGTGGAACGGGAAACTATCGCTGGAAAAAAATGTACGTCCACAAGTTAGACTTTAAGGATGACAGAGTATGTGACTGTCGAAGAGACAAGGGAAACCATTCTAGTTTTATTGGCCAGACACTCTGAAAATGACCGGCGACTAATTGTGAAATATCTGTATTGAAGACTTTGTAAACGATCAATATCAGCAGCGGAACGGAGATATCGTGCAGGGGTGTACATTCAGAGATGGTCACAAAGATAAGCACTGCAAAACCATTAGTACACTTGTGGAATAATGTATTGATTTTGTATGAAATTCCTTGACAAACAGGCAAATAGGAACCAGGAAAAACACAAATAAGAATATGAACGCGTATTTAATCAACAAAACAAGACAGGCGCAAATTTTCGGCCAACTGGCCTTTGTCAAGCGTAAGATTACAAACAAACACTAGATACAACAACAACAAAATGAGAAAAAGATTTAAACTTCCCTGCTGCTGTCTTCAATGTGAAAAAAGGAACAAACTGACTAAGATGACATCATAATGTCAGGCAACTAGTGGAAAAAATGAAGTAAGGAAGTGACATGATCACGCCTGTTTTACCAAGGTTAAAAAGACGGGCCGCGGAATTCTGAACACACGCAGGAGGCATGTCACAGAAAAAGCAGTCAAGCCAGAGAGCAGAGAGTTACACTAATCCTTACGGGACACAGATAACAGAAGTCGCGAGTTTAGATGCTTCTAAAGTTGAAAGATAACGGCGAATAGAATCGAAACGTCGCAGCTGAACAAAATAAGACTGTCAGCTTTGGGTGACGAACCAGGTGATGAACTTCTGCACAGAACTGACCGAATCAGAAAGTACAATAGTGTTTTCAACTACTTGGATAGAACAAACTTTTTACATTGGAAAGCTGGTCTTTGGTGCCAGAGAGCAGAGATACGAGACACAGATACGAGAAGTCGCGAGTTTAGATGCATCTTAAGTTGAAAAATAACAGCGAATAGAACCGAAACGTCGCAGCTGATCGTAGCCGTGTGAAGACAACTGGCTCAGGTCCAGACCTTGGGGGACTCCATACATAAGTTCAACTGGCTAGGACTCGACTCATTTACCATGATTAACTAAAAGCGGTCTGACGGTTATGATAAAAATCAAGAAAGAGCATTCATTGCCTTGGATTCTAAATGTGTGCTCAAGTCGAGAGATGAAGACAGAGTGGTCAACAGTATCAAAAGCAGCTAAAAAGATCCAAATGGATAAGGAGGGAAATTCGGCCATAGTCAGCTGAAAGCAGTTAGTCATTCATAATGTGAACGAGCGCAGTTTTGGTGCTATGATTCAGTGTTTCAAAACCACTTCCTCAAGGAGCTTAAAAAGGATCATTAAAGTGAAGACAGGATGACAGTTCTTTTTAAAGCGTTAGATCGAGATAATTCTTTTTCAGCAGACATCGAACAATGGCTGTTCTGAGAGAAGATGAGACGGATCCAGTAAGACGAGAGGTATAAATGATCTGCGTTATGAACGGAAGAAGCTCAGGAAATGTTTTAAGAAGCGAGACGCACAAGACTTGAATACAATTCTTTCAGGATGCTGGCAATCAAAGCTTCAGAAACTAGTTGAAATTCGGTGAGTGGCGATCCTGTGAACACAGGCTCAGGAAGGGATGGGGAAAAAAGAGATTCTGTCAAGCTCGGCTCCAAGATTGTTTCGAAGGGGAAAAACAGTGAAAAAGAGTCTGGTAGATCTGAAGGGCTGATGTTACAGGGAAGTCGGGATGACTTGGTAATTCCCAAAAGATCAGACAGGACAGAGAGCAAGCGTTTTGTAGATGCAGATTCAAGGATCTAGGTCGAAAAATAGTCAGTTTTGGTTTTTGTGATCATTTTCGAAAATCTTTATACATGTTCTCAAAAAATCTGTGAATGAACTATTAGTTTCGAGTACCGCCACTGGAGTTCGGCCCGTCTTCGAGCAGAAATGTGTACAATTAACAAGTGTTCATGCAAAAGGTCGTATTGAAATTTGTCTTACAAACGCTACCACATACAAATCCACAACATCATTAATTTTTCAAATCCGAGCACCTAGAACTGACATTGTCTAAATCAAGTCTTTGGCACTCGTGCTGTGGTACTCGTGCTGGAGTCTAAATAGTTTAATGCTCGCTCTCTCTCTCTCTCTCTCTCTCTCTCTCTCTCTCTCTCTCTCTCTCTCTCTCTCTCTCTCTCTCTCTCTCTCTCCCACCCATCCTCAATTCTTACGCATACCTCTCGTTCTCAATACTACTAACACTCCAGTTTTGTATCATGCCGATGTGTTCGCACTATCGTAGTTCATTTGTATTAATGCGATTCTCCACGGACACTGCATTGTATTCCTGTAGACCCTCAACGCAAAAAAGAACTGGATGACAAAAAAATTTTAGGCTTGACGGAAGAGGGGAGGAAGGCAAAAGGAAAAGAGGAAGAATACAAAAAGATAAACAAGGAAATCGGGAATAGGTGCAATGAAGCTAAAGAAGCTCGGTTAGAAACAAATCGCAAAGAAATAGAAGACCGAAACAAAACAGAACCTAAATTTATGTACAGAAACACTGAAGAAATGGCCCAAAGGAAAAAGACGTGCACATCAACTGGTTGCTTCAAATCGAAAGATGGTACGACTATTATGAAAAAAGACAAAATATTAGACAGATGGGGAGAGTACATTAAAGACCTTAGAGAGTACATTAATGACAGAAACGAAGAACACATTATAAGAAAGAACGTTGAAGGACCACCCATAATGAAAGATGAAGTTAGAGCAGCACTGAAAAAGATGAAACCCGGAAAAGTCCCAGGACCAGACAATATTACTGCAGAGATGATTGAGGCCCTAGGGCTGGAGCTAAATAACAAGAAGACTGAATCATGGTAATAAGTAAAAAAAAAAAAAAACAACAAAAAACAAGAAATCCCCATATGCAAAATAACAGCAAGTAGTACAACATTGCGACAGGTTGATACGTTTAAATATCTGGGAACGGTCATCTCCACTAGACGGCAGATGTACATCAGAAATAGCCAGCAGAGTCAGCCGAGCTAAAACAGCATTCAAAAAGATGGAAAAGACCTGCAGAATCTTGTGAATATAATAGAAATAGAAAGCAAAAATAAAGGGCTGGAGCTAAATAGCAAGAAGACTCAAGTCATGATAATCAGTAAAAAACAAGAAATCTCCTCACACAAAATAACAGCAAATGGCCCAACATTGAGACAGGTTGATAAGTTTAAATATCTGGGAACGGTCATCTCAATCAGACGGCAGATGCTCACCAGAAATAGCCAGCAGAATTGGCCCAAGTTAAAACAGCATTTAAGAAGATGAACAGCGTGTTTACCAAGAAATGCCTTTCAATTAACATTAGAAAGAGACTTCTTGAGTGTTATATAGAACTGATACTGTTGTACGGTTGTGAGGCAAAGTCAGAACAAAATTGAGGCAACTAAAATATGGTTTCTAAGAAGAATGTTGAGAGTCCCATGGACAGCAAGGAAAACAAGAGTCTTGAAGGATGCATACACAAGGTCATTACTAAAGAAGATAAGGAAAAGACAACATTTACAGTACATTTTATGAAGCAAGAGAAATTAGAGCACCTGGTCACAACAGGAAAGAGAGCAGCAGATAGACCTAGGAAGAAAATATGAGCAAACATTTCATAAAATCATAGTTTAATCTTTCGAAAAAAGGCTTATTTTTTTCGATTTTAAATACATCTAGTGGTTTAAAATAGTGTAGGGTCCTTCATTTTTATCAAACCGTCAGGTTTGTTTTAAATATGTAATTCATTAGCCAATTGTTTTGACTTAGTCATGGTAAGGACATTACATTTGTACGACCTTGCTTCTAATGAACACGACACAATAATTAAACTGTAACCATTGATGTGCGATATATATGAACAGTCTGGAGCAAATCCCACTGATTCAATTCCACTTACAATTAGAAGACTGAACTCTTCACAGAGGCTAATCAAGTCTATTCCGAACCCATTCACGTATTTATCAGCGGAGGATCTTCTAAAGTTACTGAATTCACTTTTTTCACGTATTACTGATATTGACATTTTAAATATCATCAGTTGGGTCTGAACACCTTGCTTGCAAGGAGGAAATTCTGGCCTGTAAGTCGCCACGTTATTACTGGTAAATCATTATACTCACTTGCTAGTTCCAGTAAGCAATCCTCCAGTAGCTGTTGTACACCATTGTATATCTGTCTCTTCATAGTATGCTTCATACTATGCAGAACTTTCAAGTGGTAAGTAACACCTTACAAGTAAACAGTCTGTCAATATTCCCAACAGCTATGTGGACACAGAAGGACAACTATGTTATCTTTTAATGTATGTGAATAATTGTTTTCTCACAAGAAATACACCACCACCTAACGGTGCCACGTATGTTATTAGACAACTTTACGCCTGGATTGTCGAACACAACGCGTGATAGGACTAACGTTTCTGGAGTATGATTTGTACAAGTCTGTACCAGCAAGCACTATCTTATTTTGTGATCAAGGACATCATGTCTAAACTCATCGTAAATACTTCAACGTTGAATGAAAGGAAAGATAATAATGCATTGACTTGAGTCTCATTCGATACATCGAGTTTTTAACACATTTACATCGTTGCTATTATTTACACAACATGTGCTCAATGTTAACAACACATCAGTTATCAAGAAAAGTGGTCTGCCTCGACTCTGAGCATGACGTCCCTACTTTCTGAGTGGTGTTGCTTGTAGATATCCTAGTGGCCATAGGACATCGACATAGTGAGGCAGAATTATCACCCTGACGTCCCATTCTCCTGCTGGATGGCAGTGATTGCTGTCTTCCCAAACCACGAAGTCGTGGACTCAAGTGCGATTCAACATCAGAGTCCTTTGCCTGAAGGAGTGATGAATCAGCGGTACCTTTTGCTCATTTATCGCACTATGACACGTGTGTGGTCACTCTGGCCGACTGTGCTGGTCTTGATCACCAAAATGATCAACCGTGTTTTGCCGCGGGAAATCACTTTGGGGACTGGAACAGTGTATCAGGGTGTTATTTCTGTAGTTGGATTGGGTAAGGGAAAGAGGAGAGTTGCGGTTAGGAATTCTAGGAAAGTGGGAGTCAATTTTTGGGGGAGGAACAGACTGGGAATCATTCACAACGAGTTTACCTTTGGCGTAAAACGCATGCTTTTCTTCTACACTCAGTTGCTTTATAGCGTTTGTTACTGCGTCAGGTCCACCTCCACCCTCAAACCATTTTCATCGCACACCCTGTTCCTCATTTCCCTGTTCGTCATTATCAACATGACTTCAATTCTTTTATGAAACTTTACAATAACAGGTGAAGGTTTGTCACACACCCTCGGATTGGAACACAGTCTGTGAGTGGTTTCAATTTCCCTGATACCTCATTCTCTCTGCACGAAGTATTTTTGTAATATGCGACCACTTTTGCCGCGGTGTCATACCTTCATTTCCGTCTTCTTTGATGCCATAAATTAGCACAATAAAACGTCTCGAGTATCGTTCTTGGCGTTCCAGTGTTTGTTCCAAGTGTCTCCATACAGTTTTGGGTATGTTCTTTGTCTTCCTGAATGATGTCGACCAGCTTCTGTTTCACGCACGTTCTCTTCGAGAGATTTGGCTTTGTTACTCAAACGTAAAAGTTGATCTTGCAATCTGGTTGTGTGCCATGATATTTTCTTCTAGGGGCAGTAATCTATTGTTTAACTGTGTAGTCAGAATTTGTGCACTTGTCATGATGTCTATGTGTTTAGTTTACTTTCGATCACAGCTTTTTGCATATCCATTTCTTTTTCAACAAAAGCATCACAAGTGCTTCTGTAGGTCAAATTTGGCACCCGGCATGACTAATATAGCGTTACCAAGATTTTTGTATCAATTAAAACGGAATATAATGAACCTGATTTAAAACTTAACGCCAATTACGAGACTGGTTTGTACTCTTGCTGGCCTGTGAGATCAACTCAGCCCAGAGAGTGAGAAAGAGAGGAGTTCAGAATGAAAAAATGCTCACGTGTTAATGTAAATACTCCCATCACCGCTATTTCTACATCGCGAAAAAGAAAAACCACTTCAGATTCTGTTTAGAAAAAAAAAGTTGCGAGAGTGTGTAGTGTATACTAGTTCTGGATATACACTTTTGAGGTCTGCATTTTCCAAACAATTTGTTAATGCACTTTTTTTTAATGTGACAGTGTTCCACCATAAGCAAACTGATACAAACAAAATCCAAATCTTGGCAAGCATGTGGCTTTACAAAAACCGAAATGGTTATTATTTTATCCCTTTTTAAGTCTAGTTTGTATCACTACTTCTTTCTTGTTGTTGCAGTGAAATTGCTGACAGACACCATATGCATAAAGAACCGTGGTGACAACTCACCGTAAAGTGAATATTACCGGTTACACGTACAACACTTTTAATAGATATCCAAGCCACCGTTTCCAGGCACTACCGAAGTCAAAACAAAACGCATACGCGTGCTGCACGCGCATGTACCCGCGCTTAAATTAATATAACAGGAGAGAGAGAGAGAGAGAGAGGGGGGGGGGATAAGGGGATAATTCTAACAAGAGAGAGAGAGAGATTTAATGCTGGGCGTGTATGGTGAATAACATGATACGTTATCAACACTCAACAGACAAAAGATTAGAGGCAGAAGAATGTGATGAACAGGTATGTTGGGTATTCTCTATTTTGCGCTGTGGTGTATACAGAAGTTTGTAACAGTATACACAACATTTACAATCTATGAAAATTGTCAAAATATGAAACGACTAAAGTAACCAATCTGACATTTTCTTTATTAAATAAAATTTTACATGAATCGCTTAACAGTTAAGTAAGGACTATCTCAAATGATATGAAACTTAAAATGAAACAAAATCTTCAACATCCGCATCAAATACCTACATGTTCTTACTCTGACCCCTCTCTTTAGTCAAACCAATTTCATTCTCAAGTTGCTACAAGTACGATAAATCTTCCAATTTCGCTTACTCCTGGGACTCTGAATGTGTTGTCTGACAATATGTATCATTACTTCTGTTGACATTTCAAGTCGCGTTTCTCTTTGATGATTATTCACTCCCAAGCAGCGAGTTTAAATTGTCTGCATGGTTTCCATGCGGAATACAGCACAGCATTGCGTATATTGCAATCTTGTGAAGATATCAAGGTTATCAAGGTTTATTTGTACGACTTCCATCCATGTTTTTATCCCTAAATTGTCATGATTGTTTACGTCTTGAAATGTATTTCATGGGATTTTATATACACTGTTTTTCTTGCTTGCACTTGCATTATTCGCATGTTCACGTCCTTGCCTTCTTTTATGCTTTACATATCCTTATCCTATGACATAGTATGAATGAGTGGCAGAATGGCTCAGACGTTCGCCTGTCAATAACCAACTCGAGGTTCCAGGGTTCTCTTTCCATACAGGCCTCGACTTTTCTCCTTAGTTTGACCGGAACATTGAACTGAACGTCTAGTCCTTCAAAAGGGGACTAAAAACAAGTCGGACCCGTGTGCTTTCTGGCTGCACACGCTAAAGCTCCCACGGCAACTGAAAATCGTGAAGAGCAGGGCATTGTCCGGCTGCCTTAGGTCTTCTTGCCTTTCTTGCTTAAAAAATGTGAATACAAATATGAATTTGAAGCGAGGGAGAGGAGATGGGCGCCGCCCTCGTGGTGCTGGCCCCGGGAAAAGTTTAGGTCTGTGCACCGCACTCCTCTACGACCCCAGGGCCATGGAACTATCTACGTAGGACCTCAGGACCGGGCCAGCTCATGGTTTATGCGCAGGCTTAAGGCTTGTGCCGTGATCATTCTGGATCTTATCCATCACATAGCACCTGTTACTTAAGTGCGTATGGAATTCATTCCTAGCGCGGAGACGTCATCTTGAGAAACTGAAACTGAAACTGTTATGATACTATGGAAAACTTTTTAATAGTTCAGTTGTGTCGTATTTGTTATACACTTGCATAGCGGACGTATTCTTGATTGCTGTATTTCTTTGCTAACAATTGCCTCCATTCATTCCCTTCAAACACCCATGAGTCATGAACCACTGTGCATGCAGTTGTGCTCTTCATCAACGAATAATTCTACGCTACTACATCAGTCCTTCATATGCGTGCATCACGGTTGGTCTCAGCTCCAAGTTACAGGAACTCTCTAGTCATCTCAGCACCTGTGCACCTGAGCCATCCTCCACACTGCTTCAGATTTCATGATCCCTTATTTCCAGTGACGCCCTCTACATACTATATCAATACTGTGGTATCTACCTATTGAATCACAGTCTGTTCACGAAACATCTTCTATACACAGGCCCATAACCACTGCCTGATACACAGTATGTTGATGGCATGACTCCTGATATGGTTTTCGCCATATGCATCAACCCTCATCCCTACGATCACCAGGCAGCCTACAGTTACTTCTCTTCATACATGACGCTTGCTAACATGCTAAATCACCTCCCTCCTCAGTGCTTCTTTTGATGCCCTGCATACGTCAAACGAACATAATCTGTGCAGTGCAACCAGAACATACTCGCATCTTTTCTCTCGGTGCAACCAGAACCTATTCACACGTGTGAGACTGTTCTTGTACAGCAACCAGATGAAATCCACATGTGCGTGATTGACATTTACCATGAATGCATCCACAAGATTCAGCCTGCCAAAGACAACACAGAAGATATTTCTGTAGAACTGACCTGTCCCTCTGGATCTGTACAGCACTTCCTGACGCATGCAGACGAGTGTCCTGATTAACTTTTTTTCCGTCGGTAAAATTCTCCTTTCCAAACCTTTCTATTAACGAGATCACAAATTCTTATTTGTAACTCTACTTACATTCATTATTCCCCTTATGCCATCATGAAAAAATGAAAAAAGAAATTTTTATCATAGAAACCCCTCAGGCAGAAACAGGTTAATTCCTGTACTTCACTCCAAAATAGGTTACTGACTAAAGCCTCATTAGTAGAACAATTTACGTTTCTACAATAATGTAAATACTAAGTTGAACAAAACAGCAAAGTCTTGACAGTGGACAGGTGTTAATTTCTCGGTTAAACTTTACTGCACTGACCAAGTACAATATTCATTATCGTCCCCACACCAGGACAATAGTATAATTTAGTCAATAATTCGAAGTTCCATGTATATACATACCTAGCTTGGTAATCAACCACGTTATACATAATCAAATGTCTCTAATTCAAGTTGGAAATTGATAAAAAAAAAAATTTTTTTAAAAAACATGTTTGAGCAACACCCCATCATGCCCCCTTTCATCCTATATAAAAGAAGAGGGAAGACACTGTAGAATCAGACAGCCCATACATTGGACAAGCTGCTATCCCCAGAGGTGCTAAGCATTCCACAAAAATATTCTTTTATTCTTGTATAGGGTTTTACAGCTGTTAGGACTTAAGTAAATAAAAACGATGTTGAGTGTGTTTTATATTGAACTTGTTCAGTTTAAGAAAATGCAATTTATATTTAGCTTTTAGAAATCTTTGTCTATTGTGGTTAAGGCGTTTCTGCTCGTCTTTTTCCATCCTTGCTGTATGTAAGATTTATATTGAGAGAAAGCTTCTGTATCCCCCCAAAATTTGCTAGATGAATGATGTGTTCGAGTAAGGTTAGCACGTGATAAAATCTTTGATCGGGTAATACACGAAGAATTGATCTACCGCTAAAAATTCTCAATATTGATGGAAAAAAATCTGAGAATAATAAAGAACACGTATTGGAAACAAACAGCAGCAATGACAACAGAAAATGACACCTTCTTTCCAAAATATCAAAAGAGGGGTTAGACAGGGATGTGTTCTGTCACCAGATACGTTTTCACTTCACAGCGAAAAACCATCATAAGAAACCTACAAGAACGCCCTGGGATAAAGGTTAGAGGAAAAAAATGATAAACAATGTCCGTTATGTAGATGAGACCGTTCCCATCGCAGAAATCAAAAAGATATGCAAAATCTTATGAGTATGACAGAAATAGAAAGCAGATATAAAGGACTAGAGATGCATAATAAGAACAGTGGAGTTACGGTAATCAGTAAAAAACAAAAACAAAAACAAACAAAAAAACAAAAAACCCAAGAAATTCCCTCATGTAAATAGCAGTAAATGGCACAATACTGAGACGAGCTGATAAGTTTAAATGACTGGGAACCGTCATGTCATCAGATGGCAGATGTACATTGAAAATATCACGCAAAACTGGCCAAGCTAAAAGAGCATGCCAGAAAATGAAAAGCGTTCTAATAAACAATAACAACAATAACATAATAATAATCATAGTATTCATATGGTGCCAAATCCTGACAATTCAAATGAAGGCGCACTCACGCACCAGACATACGCATGCGATCAACCCAGACCACCTTACAAGTTAAACACACACACACACACACACACACACACACACACACACACACACACACACACACACACACACACACACACACACACACACACACACAACACACACACACACACACACCGATGGAAAGAGGCTTTTGCAGAATTCATTTTGGGGAAAAGAGGTGGGTTGTTAAATTGGATTTAAAAGCAGAAAGGGTAGGTGATAGACGACTAAAGAATGGAAGTTTGTTCCAAGCAGATGATCCTGAAACAGCAAACGAACGCTGGCCGACAGTTGATAGTTTAAATCTAGGAACCTGAAGGGAAAGAGTATCTGAAGCTAAGCGCAAGGTGCGAGTTGGCGTATAAGTATTGATGTTGTTACAAAAAATATAATGGGGCAGACTGACGAATAGATTTGTTACACAAGGTATCCAGCTTATATTCAGTTCTGTTCAAAACACAACTGTTATCAAACAAATGCCTATCAACTGGCATCAGGAAGAGAGTCTTTAATGTTACACAGAACCAATACAATGCGAAGCACGGACAATCAACAAGCAAACTCAGAACAAGATTCAGGCAGCTGATATGTGGTGTCTAAGAAGAATGTCAAGAATTCCACGGACAGCAAAGAAAACAAACGAGACGGTTTTGAAAGAAGCAGACACAAAAAGAACGTCACTGAAGAAAATAAGGAAAAGACAAGCAACATTTGTAGGACACTTTATGAGGCAAGATGAATTTGAGCACTTAGTCACACTAGGAAAGCTAGAGGGTAAAAAAGCATCAATAAATCCACAGAGAAAATAGTTTTGCAGAATGGGGGGGGGGGGGGGGGATAAAAAGGGTAGGAGATATACTTGCAGCATCAAAAGATAGGTTTGTATGGAGGACCATGATCACCAGTGCCATGCGGCAAGGCATATGATGATGATGATGATGATGGCGACGGCGACGGCGACGTGATAATGATGAAAATCCTTCCACTATTACTAAGGGGTTCCACCCTTGATTCGAAAATCTGATTAAAAACCCGTTCTGTTCTATGTGATGGAGATCATCACGATATATATAGTGGGTGAGGCAAAATATTTTTTGTTGAATAAAACGCTTTGTTATAGCTCCATCCAACATTTCTCGAAACTGTTTGCATATATATTTCTTGAAACTTTTTGACCTTTCATTCTTTTTTAAGCCCCCGCTCCCCTCCCCCAATCCGCCCCCCCACCCCCCCACCCTCTCTCTCTCTCTCTTTCAGATTGCGTCCCGTGCTCGGCCATCCAGCTAAAAGTACACTAAAAAGCAGTGGACAAAATTGATATGTTTTTTGGCAAGAATTTCACCTCACGATGCCGGTTGATGGACTCTCGTTGGCTCTGGAAACCATGCTAAACGCAGCGCTCCAGGAAATGTCTTGGTTTTCATTTAAAATCAAGGGTACAAGCAATTAAACCATTGTCGTCGTCACAGTAGTATTTACGAGCCACAAGTCTACCGCGAATCAGGAGGGTGGTTGAGCTTCACAGACCGAACCGAGAACAAGCGAAAAAGTAAGTGAAGTTCCTTCCCATCTGGCTTGTTTCTTTCAACCCCACTCAGTCTGTTCTACGCTACAGATGTCGAAACAGTTTGTCAAACCGTCATTTTCCACGACGACTACCTTGCTCCCCCTTGCAGTTCGCCTTTGGTGACATGTAGTCGCAACCTGTTAAATGTCAGTGTTTTCAGCTGATAGCGACACTGGTAGAATGATAGTTGCACTTGAGATCAGTATCTATGTAAACGATGAATTGGGCGATACAATGATTGCTACGGTCAATGACGAAGAGGGTGGAGGGGGAACGGTAGATGGTGTGGTTAGATGTACGAGAAAACCTGTAGCACAAGCCAAAGTCAAAGCTGTACGCGGTGCTGCAGTCGTAAACGTAACCGATGGGGACAGTAGTGAAAACAGTTTTGATAAAATTGTTGATCCTTGAGAAACATCACAATAGTCTATTGATAAGACACGGGTTATTTATGCAAACAGTTTGCAAAAGTTCAAGACATAAACTCGGATAATGGACAGATTTCCTTCTAGTCCCAGTCAAACTAAGAAAGACAAGGACATTTTTGGCAGTATTAATGAGGTGAAAACCACCTAGATCCGCCATGAGGCTGCTGGTTACACTGATCTCACCCATACCACTGATTTTGTTAACATTTTCCAGTTATTGTATCGTATTTGCATCGATATTCTTGATGTCGTCCTCGAATTTGATCAATGTATAGTTGTTATGTCGGTAATTTGGTTCCTATGTCGCAAAGCAACCCCCGTCCCCTGCGTCCCCTGTGAATGGGCCTGAAGGCCTGGCACATTAGTTTATTTTGTATTCGCATCTTCTCTCTTTCTCTCTCTTACAACTTTTTTTCCCGTTTTTTTGGCTAAGCCGTCATCCCTTAGTTAGGAGATAAACAAACCTTATTTTTTCCCAAACGTATTGCAATTTCCAATTAAAGTTTAAACAAAACAAGCATGTATACTTTGATATGAATTATTCACTCATGCGCATGGTCACATGTGCACACGCACGTATGTGCTCACATAAATCAAAATAAACAAAAGACAAATAAATTAACAAATGAATGAATAGTCGTATGGCTAGACAGAGATGGACAGACAGATGATAGATAGATAATATACAATGAGACAGACACACAGACAGATAGATAGATAGATAGATAGATAGATAGATAGATAGATAGATAGATATGATAGATAGATAGATAGATAGATAGATAGATAGATACTATGTACTTTGGTACTTTATTTTACGAAAGGTAGCAGTTATTAACCAAAAGCGATTTTTTCAACCTTGCCGTTGCTCGCAACCAGGGTGTTTTCATTTTCTATTACCCAGATACTGACATGACTTATAGGATCTTTAACGTGCATATTTGATATTTTGTATACACACGAAGAGGGTCTAGGCACGAGCAGTCTGCACACAATTTGACCTGGGAGATCAGAAATCTCCACTCTTTATCCACCACGAGGAGATGTCCAGTTGAACTGAATCGATGACCTTCTGACTGGAAGTTCGACGCTTAACCACTTCTTTACGGCGCCCTTCAAGGAAAGGAGAGGATGACATTTGAACGTCATGTCCCCGTCGCTATATGACAAAACGTTTCTTATTTGACTTTATATTTGTACTTTATGTATGTTACACAATCATTGACGCTCAGTAACACACTATTTCATGTTTGAATAATGACAACTGGTCAACTGATCCATAGTTAAAACGCACAGAGCAAAGACCTGAGGAAATCATGTTTACACATTTCTGTCACACACACACACACACACACACACACACACACACACACACACACACCACACACGCACACACGCACACACACACACACACACACACACACACACACACACACCTCTTTCCGGTCGATATGAAACAAGACTCCTTCAAAATAATGATAATAAATAAATAAACAAAGGGGTTGAGACTGGACAGGATGAACAAAAAGCAGTACAGGACAACTGCGAAGGCTGGTGCCATCAATTGCGGAAAACGACACCTGCACAAATGTCCGGGACAACAGCGCAGGGACAGTTTATTGCAGTTTCTAACCCTGACAGAACATCTCTACAAAAATAATAAATAAATAAATAAATAAATAAATAAATAAATGAATAAATAAATAAAAAGGAACCTTCGCAATTGTCCGCTAATTTTGAAATAAAGTCAGAACAAACACGTTTTAAATACGATCTGTGAATAAAGTCTGAACGAACATATTATTCTTGTAAGACCCGTAAATAAACTTTGAACGAATAATTTTTTAATAAAATTGTGATTGCACTTTAAACAAATCTTTCTGCTGAGTGACGTCGCCGCCCATGCCTATCATATAGGCCTATCGTTTTCTATTCAACATTTCGATGAAGCTTTTGAAAAGAAAATCACAATTTATTTGATATTTTGAGCTAACGATCGGTAGACCGCGATTGAGCTTCATCAATCTTGTGCCACGAAGTCCCTAAGTGCTCGTGCTTATGATATCAGCAAAAACGCCAGAGTGAACTCCTAAGAAACGCTCATTCATAAAAGTCACAACCAGTTTACGAGGCACCGTTCACAGTTAGCATTCTGTACACTAGTCTTATCTTCAACGTTTTGTGAGTTGTATTATCTAATTTTAAATACCATTCTATTCAAGCGTTTAGCTTCTCAGTTCAATTATTATTATTATTATTATTATGAACATTTAGTACGCCTAATCAAATTAATGCCCTAGGCGTTAACAATGGCAAAACATATAACCGAAATCACAAGCACGCACACACACGCCACAAACACCACACCAACACACAACACACACACACACACACACACACACACACACACACACACACACACACCACGCACACACACACACACACACAACACACACACACACACACAGCACGACATGCAAATGCAATGACACATTGACACTAAGACATTATAAAGCCAACATTACGTTACATGGGGGGAGGGGGGCAGAAATTACCAGTTATTTGGGAAACAGATGAGTTTTGAGGGAGCGTTTGAATGTGGACAGAGAGGGTGAGTATCTGAGTGAGCGAGGTAGCTGATTCCAGATAGTTGGAGCTTGATAGGAAAAAGAACGCTGCCCAAACCTTTTAGTGCGGACTATGGGGATACTATAGAGACGGGTGTCGGATGAGGACCGCAAAGCTCGAGATGGCGTGTAGAGATGTAACAGATGGGCGAGATACTCAGGACAGGAAGACTCAATAGATTTGAAGCAGAGACAGGCAATCTTGTAGGATATTCTTTGCTGAACCGGGAGCCAGTGAAGAGAACAGAGCAATGGCGTAACATGGTTAAATTTTGAAGAGCGGAAGATGAGACGGGCAGCATGATTTTGAACTTTCTGAAGTTTGTTAATGAGGTGAGAGGGGGAACCAGACAAAAGAGCATTACAGTAATCAAGACGAGATAGAACAAGTGCACAGACAAGAGTCTTTGTCGTGTCTTCTGAGAGGAGATGGCGGATAGAAGCAATTCGGCGGAGTTCAAGAAAACAAGTCCGACAAACGTTGCTAACATGCAGATGGAAGGACAGGGTTTGGTCAAGAGTTACACCAAGGTTACGGGCAGAATAGGAGAGAGTGATAGACGAGTCAACAAGTGTGATGGAGGTTGGAAGAGAGGGGTGATTTTGGAGTTTGGGTGGGGTGATCAAGATCAATTCGGATTTCTCTTCATTCAATTTCAGTTTGTTTTCAGTCATCCAATCCTTCAGGTCGGCTACACAAGATTGGGTGTTTTGGATCATGAGGGGAAGGTCAGGGAGAGGCCCAGAGACATACAGCTGATTGTCATCCGAGAAAGAATGATGCTGAAGTAGGTGTTCTTGGACAATAGAGGAGACAGGATAGGTGTAGAGAATGAAAAGTAGGGGGCCGAGAACAGATCCCTGTGGCACTCCATAGGTCAGACAGGAAGCATTAGAAGAAAGACCATTGACAGAAACTACTTGCAGACGATCGGTGATGTAAGAATGAAACCAATTCAAGACAGTATCATGGAGCCCAAAAGAGTGATGCAGACGGGAGAGAAGGATAGAGTGGTCAATAGTGTCAAAGGCAGCAGATAGGTCCAAGAGAGTCAAAAGTGATACATTGTTAGAGTCGGCGTTCTTGGTCTGCCTATATATCGGAACCGACACCACTTTTTCGTGGTTATGTTTTATCTATAAGCATCTCAGGAAGAAAATGTCTTCAATGTATTACCCGGAGCGCATCTGCCATGACTGTTGATGATGGATTGATCACAATCCTGTCACAACCGCATCAATGCAAGTTTCTCTCATGCATACAATGTCTTGTTTTAAAAACCAGCAGTCAAAGTTTATGAATTTTTGTACTGATGATATATGTGGAGAGTCCGGTGGTTCGATGTGTCTTTTTTGGAAGCATGTCGTAAATCTCTCTCTCTCTCTCTCTCTCTCTCTCTCTCTCTCTCTCTCTCTCTCTCTCTCTCTGTCTCTCTCTCCACTAGAATGCCATATGATTCTCTCTCTCTCCACTAGAATGCCATATGATTCATATAGGTCAAATATACCGATAAATGATCGGGAAATCAATGCACACACTTTCAAATACATACTGAGTAAAAAAAAAAATAACCTTCTGCTTCAACCAGACTCAAATGAAAATTGGACTTTGTGTTTACGAGATTAAAAAACGCCATTCATATTATCGAACAGATATGACATAAATTAATGAATAAATAAATCATCAAAATGAAACACACGCTGACTGTTAAAGTGGTGTCGGTTCCGATATATAGGCAGACCAAGAACGCCGACAAATTACTAAAATGTGCTTTAACAACACCAGCCTGCAAGAAATCACAACAGCACACTACACCTCAGGCATTGACTGAGCGAGCAAACTAGAAAAAAAAATAGCTGTAGTAGTACAAGTAGTAGTAGCAGCACGCTCAATAGTAGCAACAGTGCAAGAAAGAGGGAGGGAAAAGGGAGATAAGGGCGGAAATGAAGGCAGATGAGAGCAATCATGGGGTGCTGTGTATGTGTGAACGCATCCAAGATGAAATCCAAAACAAGTGCGACCGCCCGCGTTCAAGCAAACAAGACCCAGAAAAAAAAACGAAAATAGAATCAGAACGCGTATTCAATACAATCAGACAAGACAGGCGCAAATTTTCGGCAACTGGCCTCTGTAAAGCGTAAACGTAAGATCAAAAATGAATAACCAACAAACAAAAAAACAGAATTGGCAGAAAAAGACCAAAACTTCCTTGCTGCTTCGTCCAGTGGGAGAAAAGGACAATATCACACAGTCGTCCCACCACTTAGTAACCCTCACCACTCACAGTCACCCACACCAGTCATCCCACACACAGTCACCCACACCAGTCATCCAAGCACACAGTCACCCACACCTGTCATCCCACCACACAGTCACCCACACCTGTCATCTCACCACACAGTCACCCACACCCGTCATCCAACCACACAGTCACCCACACCCGTCATCCAACCACACAGTCACCCGCACCCGTCATCCAACCACACAGTCACCCACACCAGTCATCCCATCACACAGTCACCCACACCAGTCATCCCATCACACAGTCACCCACACCAGTCATCCCATCACACAGTCACTCACACCAGTCATCCCATCACACAGTCACCCACACCCGTCATTCCATCACACAGTCACCCACACCAGTCATCCCATCACACAGTCACCCACACCCGTCATCCCACCACACAGTGTTACATTTCAAAAAAAGAAAACTCAATGTGGAAGTGCGAATGCGATAAGAGAAGTGTGACGTCAAAATGTGTCTGTCGATTCAGCTACTGTCCGCTGTTCGCTCTTGAAGATTGGTTTGTGATTCACTCGATAATGAATCGAGAATATTTTTGGTTTATGCTAACACTGAAAACATATGTTTAAGTTTGATTTTGTTGTATGGAAATATGTAGAATTCTTTGGAACAATCTAGAAATGACAAGAAAAATGTAGAATACCTTAGATCTTTCGAGAATGTTCCGGAAATCGTAAACAAATTTAATCTGTACAGTGATTGACTTGAACTAAAGAATATTCTGGAAAGGGACGGTTCGAGAACATGGCTATGATTGGCTGAAGATCTAGGGAAAGGCCGAAAATATTCAGGAACTTTCCATGATGTTATAATAAAGCGTGTCTGTGAGAGAGAGAGAGAGAGAGCGATCGGAAGAGTTGAAGTGTAAGCCTGCTGTCAGAGATTGAGAAGTTGCTGTATATTTCTGGAGTTGCTGCGTGTAGTTTGAGGGCTGAAGACGAATAATTCTGCACACTAGGAGTGGTGCACTGGATGTGTGAAGTTTTTACCCAGTTCCTGTTGTTTTCTACGTTCTTCAAATAAATGATCATTTTCGTTTAACCTGGACTGGTGTATCTTGTCTCTGAGAAGAACGATCAACTGCTAGATCTTCACGAACCCGCATAAACTGCAAGACACTGCCAGTCACCTACATCTTTACATGTGACACACAGTCACCCACACCTGTCATCTCACCACACAGTCACCCACACCCGTCATCCCACACTACACAGTTATCCGCACAACTCACAGTCACTCTCACCACTCATAGTCACCCACCACTCAGTCACCCTCCACCCACAATCATCCAACCATTCGGTCACCCACATTGCACAGTCATCCACACCACTCACAGTCATCCACACCATCACAGTAACCCACCACCACAGGTCATCCACACCACTCACAGTCATCCACACCAGTCAAAGTCACCCATCACTCACAGTCATCCACACCACTCACAGTCATCCACACCACTCACAGTCACTCTCACCACTCACAGTCATCCACACCACTCAGAGTCACTCTCACCACTCACAGTCATCCCACCACTCACAGTCACCCACCACTCACAGTCATCCACACCACTCACAGTCTCCACACCACTCAGTCATCCACACCACTCAGTCATCCACACCACTCACAGTCATCCACATCACTCACAGTCATCAATACCACTCAGTCATCCACATCACTCACAGTCACCCACCACTCACAGTCACCACCACTCACAGTCACCACAATCACAGTCATCCACACCACCCACAGTCATCCACACCACTCACAGTCATCCACACCACTCACAGTCATCCACACTACTCACAATCATCCACACCAGTCAGTCATCCACATCACTCACAGTCACCCACCACTCACAGTCACCCACAACTCACAGTCATCCACACCACTCACAGTCACTCTCACCACTCACAGTCATCCACACCATTCACAGTCATCCACACCACTCACAGTCACCCACCACTCACAGTCATCCACACCAGTCAAAGTCACCCATCACTCACAGTCATCCACACCACTCACAGTCACTCTCACCACTCACAGTCATCCACACCACTCACAGTCACTCTCACCACTCAGTCATCCACACCACTCACAGTCATCCACACCACTCAGTCACCCACACACTCACAGTCATCCACGCCACTCAGTCATCCACACCACTCAGTCATCCACAACACTCACAGTCATACACAACTCACAGTCATCCACACCACTCACAGTCTCCCATCACTCACAGTCATCCCAACCACTCACAGTCATCCACACCAGTCAAAGTCACCCATCACTCACAGTCATCCACACCACTCACAGTCACTCTCACCACTCACAGTCATCCACACCACTCACAGTCATCCACACCACTCAGTCACCCACAGCACTCACAGTCATCCACGCCACTCAGTCATCCACACCACTCAGTCATCCACAACACTCACAGTCATACACAACTCACAGTCATCCACACCACTCACAGTCTCCCATCACTCACAGTCATCCCAACCACTCACAGTCATCCACAACACTCACAGTCACCCACTTCTCACAGTCATCCACACCACTCACAGTCATCCACACTACTCACAGTCACCCACTACTCACAGTCATCCACACCACTCACCACACCACTCACAGTCATACATATACACAACTCACAGTCATCCACAACACTCACAGTAACCCACCACTCACAGTCATCCACACCACTCACAGTCACCACCACTCACAGTCACCCACAACTCACAGTCATCCACACCACTCACAGTCACTCTCACCACTCACAGTCATCCACACCACTCACAGTCACCCACCACTCACAGTCATCCACACCAGTCAAAGTCACCCATCACTCACAGTCATCCACACCACTCACAGTCACTCTCACCACTCACAGTCATCCACACCACTCACAGTCACTCTCACCACTCAGTCATCCACACCACTCACAGTCATCCACACCACTCAGTCATCCACACCACTCACAGTCATCCACGCCACTCAGTCATCCACACCACTCAGTCATCCACAACACTCAGAGTCATACACAACTCACAGTCATCCACACCACTCACAGTCTCCCATCACTCACAGTCATCCCAACCACTCACAGTCATCCACAACACTCACAGTCACCCACTTCTCACAGTCATCAACACCACTCACAGTCATCCACACCACTCACAGTCACCTACTACTCACAGTCATCCACACCACTCACCACACCACTCACAGTCATACATATACACAACTCACAGTCATCCAACAACACTCACAGTAACCCACCACTCACAGTCATCCACACCACTCACAGTCACCCACCACTCACAGTCATCCACACCACTCACAGTCATCCACACCACTCACAGTCATCCACACTACTCACAGTCACCCACCACTCAGTCACCCACACCACTCACAGTCACTCTCACCACTCACAGTCACCCACCACTCAGTCAGCCTCCACTCACATTCTTCCCACTACTCAGTCACCCACACCACACAGTTTACCACATCATTCACAGTCACCGTCACCATTCACAGTCACCCGCCAGTCACAGTCACTCTCACCAATCACAGTCACCCTCACCTCTCACAATCACCCCACCCTGTCAACCCATCACTCACTTCACCATTCACATTCACCTACACCACTTACAATCACCTCTTTCACTCACAGTCACCCATACCACTCACAGTCACCACACCACTTACAGTCACCCTCATTACTTATAATCACCCTCACCACTCTGTCCCCACATCAATCAGAATCACCCACACCACTCAGTCACCCTCGCCACTCACAGTCAGCCCACTTCACTCACAATCACCTTCACCACTCGCCCACACCAATCAGTCACCTACACTACTCAGTCACCCATACCACTCAGTCACCCACACCTCAAGAGTCACCCTTACCACTCAGTCACACACACACACCACTCTGTCACCCTCACTTCTCAGTTGTTCTGACCACTCAGTCACCCATACCACCAATAGTCACCCCACCACTCACGGTCACCTACACCACTCACCTCCCTAACCACTCACACACACCACTCACAGTCACCCCAACATTCACAGTCACCCCAACACTCAAACAACCACACCACTTACAGTCACCATACCACTCACTCACACCACTCGCAGTCAATCACATTAGTTATAGTCATCCACACCACTCAATCATTTACACCACTCAAGTCACCTCCACCATTCAGTCACCCTCACCATTCAAACAGTCACCCAAACACTCAGTCACCCTCACCACTCACAGCTGTCCTAACCTCTCACAGTCGCCATCCACACCACTGGTAGCCATACCCACCACTCACAGTCACCCGCACTACTCACAATCACCCACATCACTTACACTCACCTCATTACTCAGTCAGCCACACCACTCACACATACGTCACCCTGGCCCAAACCATTCATAATCGTCTACATCACTCACACTCGCCCTACCACTCACACCTAACCCCACCATTTGCACTCACCCCCAACTCTTACTCAAACCACTCACACTCATCTACACCACTCACACACATCACTCACACTCACCAACACCATTCACATCCACCACTCACACATTTCTAACACTCTCACTCGCCCACATCACTTACACTTACCCCTACTCACACTTGCCGACACCATTCATACTTGCTCTCACACTCGCCCACACCACTTACGCTTACCCCTATTCACACTTGCCAACACCATTCACACTTACTCTCACACTCGCCCACACCACTTACACTTACCCCTATTCACACTTGCCAACACCATTCACACTTACTCTCACACTCGCCCACACCACTTACACTTACCCCCACTCACACTTGCCAACACCATTCACACTTACCTTCACACCCGACCACACCACTTACACTTACCCCTACTCACACTTGCCAACACCATTCACACTTACCGTCACACTCGCCCACACCACTTATACTAACCCCTTCTCACACTTGCCAGCACCATTCACACTTACCTTCACACTCGCCCACACCACTTACACTTACCCCTACTTACACTTGCCAACACCATTCACACTTACCCTCACACTCGCCCACACCACTTACACTTACCCTACTCACACTCGCCCACACCATTTACAGTTACTACTCACCCACACTACTCACACTACCCACACCACTCACCCGACCACTCACACTCGCCCACACCACTCACCTGACCACTCACACTCGCCCATACCACTAACCCCACCACACACACTCACCTACACCACTCAACCAACCACGTACACTCGCCCACACTACTCACTCTACCACTCATACTCACCCACACCACTCACCCCACCACTCACACTCGCCCACACCTCTAACCCTACCACTCACACTCGCCCACACCACTTACACTTACCCTACTCACACTCGCCCACACAACTTACAGTTACTACTCACCCACATCAGTCACGTTCGCCCACACCGCTCACATCACCACCCACACTCGCCCACACAGCTCATCTCACCACTCACACTCGCCCACACCGCTCATCCCACCACTCATACTAGCCCACACCACTCACCCCAACCACCTACACTCGCTCACACCACTCACTCCACCACTCACACTCGCCCACACCACTCATCCCACCACTTACACTCGCCCACACCACTCAAACCCACCAACCATTCTACTGTCACCAGCACCATTTTTTAAAATTGTACGCATAGCACTAACTCCTCGACACATCCCTTCCTTGGCCCAGTCAGAAGTTTCAAAAACAAATAGTAGTACTCTGACTTCAAAAAAGTTTAGATAGTGTGTGTCAATGATTAGTAAAAAGTGGTGGAAAGAAGTATGTTTTCCAGTGAAATCATCTAGCCTATCCTTTCGGATTCTATGATCTACTACACGTTCCAACAAAATGGCGCGTACAAACTTCACAGACCGCTAGAGAACCAAGACAGGCCAATAATTTCCTGAAACAAGTAGCTGCTTTTAGCTGTTAGGAATCGATTTTGTTTTTGAAAAGCCTGTATGATGACCGAAATGTACAATACCTGGTCGCTACTTTCTTCAACCTTTAAGGAAAAACGTTTATGTGCACTAAAGACGTATTATCACATAGTATAATGCTTACTGACATGTATGAAAAAAATAAAGGCTGCATTTGTATTAAGAAACAAAAAGCGACGTAATCACATATACTACCCCCACCCCGAAAAAAATCTTTGAATGTACAGATTTCATTTTGACTGACTCAAATTCCCAATAGCTCTACCATAAATATGTAATTCTTTTTGTAATTTTATCAATAATAAGGATGCTATGTAACAAAAATGACAAGTACCCATACGTCCCAAATTTTCTGAAGACAACCCCAGGCCAGCGCAGGAACGGCCCTGAGGCAAGCCCTGGCCACAATAGAGCTAAAGCATAAGCTCTAGCTCTCTACGCATACGTATGTAGGTAGTATATTGTGTCTCATATCTTCATAGCTAATCGTTTTAAACGGTCTTTCGTTTGTGAATAAGTATGATCCGAAGAACAGACTGTAAAAGACAGAAAAGACACAAAACAGGCCCACGTGACAATATCACACATGAAATAGCATAAACAACAGTAGAAGGCAAAACATTACTATCGATAATACTTTCATTGATATAGTGCAAACGATGAACATCAGAAGCATACTTGTTGCATTTTACGGTAACAAAACATTTTCAAACTTCATACATACACAAACACACGCACGCGCGCGCGCGCGCAAAACCAGGCAATCAAGCAAACAGGAGCAAGCAAGCAAACAAATAAAAATAACGAAAAACAGACAATAGCAAAACCCGAAACGAACTTCAGTATTACGGGCCACTAACCACAAAGAATACAGGAGTAGCAAAATGAATACAAGATTTTACTACGTGTACACACAGCATGCGCAAACGCACACACAAAGGCTCGCGCCGCGGCGCGCGCACACACACACACACACACACACAAACAAATATATATATATATATATATATATATATATATATATATATATATATATATATATAATGAATGGAAACCAAAGTGGTGCAGAAAATGACAGAAAAATTGAAATACCCTGGGACACCCGTTTCCTAATATTACACCACATAAAAGATATAAAAAATAACACTGGCTACAGTTAAGAATTGTAAACAGAATACTGTAATAAACAATGTTTTATAAGAAACGCAAATAAATAAAAATCGGAACTGCAATTACTGCAGTGCAGAAAATGTAGCAGTAAACACGTTCTGGCAATAGGACCAGGTGAGAAAATTTAGGGAGGGGGGAAGAAAAGGAAGATTATTTAAACGAAAATGTAGAGCTGATACTTTTGTATTTACAGAAAACGTGTTATATGGAGTAGATAAAGAATTCAAAAGTAGTAATAATAAAGCTGAATTGAATAGTTAAATGAATACACGAAAGTTCACCAATATCTACATTCAAAACACAACTAAAAATGCGATACAAAGTGAAGGAAACACATGGCAGAAACTACATTTGAAAGAAAAGAGATTACTACAAAATTCTATTTAAAGATGATTTTTCTACTTTGGAAATTTGACCAACAAATGGACTGACTGATTGACTGACCCAATTAAATGATCCGTTATTGAGGGGATGATAAATACTTTGGCTTGTGGCTTGGCCGTTGACTTCAGGGAGTCAGGCCTGATGACTGCAGGGAAAGACCTGCTGGCTGCTCGGAAAGACGGCAGATTTGGGATCCCTTTCGGAGCATGTCAGACCTTGCTAAACAGTAAAATGGGCTGTGTCTGGAGCATCATGCCTGGCCACTTTCGCAGCCGTTCAAACAACCCCTGTGGTTGAAGTAAGGTAACGTTGAGAGCTTCCGACTGCTAACTGTCGAGACGATAGTAAGGAAAAAGGAGCTGGAAGCTATGCGAGCTGGTAGCAGGGCGGGCTACCCGAAATAGAGATGATGACCAGAGTGGGGCAAGAGAGGGCTCTTCCATTCTCTGTTGGTCCAGAGACTGGGCTGGACCAGGTTGGTGCGCGTTGTGTGGCTATGGCACTGGGTTTGTCATCTTTTCACCTTGACAAGGTAAGTGATGACTGGGTCTGAATGGGTCATGCAATGCAGGGATAGCCCCCACCCCCACCCCTGCCTTTTTTTTCTTTTCTTGATGAATGACTATGGAGTGGCATTGGGAGCTTCGAGGTGATTGTCCGGAGAGTGACGAGGCATGGGTGCTCCGGATCCCATCCGCACCCACGTGGTGTTTCTTGTTAATGTTAACTCAATTACATTATCCGTTCTTGGGGAGGGGGGGGGGGGGGGAGATTAATAAGTTGAATAATAAATAATATGATTGACAGACTGTTTGTATTATTTTCATTTCAAAAGGGGTGGAGTGAACACCAGTTTCAGCTTCAGTTTCAGTTTCTCATGATGACGTCTCCGAGCTCGGAATGAATTCCATATGCACTAACATCACAAGTGCCACGTGTACGGTAATCATGGCACAAGCCGTAAGTCTGCACATAACCTATGAGCTGGCCAGGTCTTGAGGCCCTACCTAGACTATGTTATTTTATCAGCCTACCACTGGAATAATCTTGGTTACATGTAAATGACATGTGTATGTGTGTAGCATTCTGCTAGCACCACGCTGATTATCCGTTATCCACTGATGCTGAAGCAGGAATTGAGTATAAAATTGCCATACTCTGCCTTCAATGCCTTGAGTTCGTATATCATGCCAACATAATAACAGAATTTCTCCTGCCCTACAAACCTTCCCAAACTCTCAGGTCTCAAGGAGCTTCTCTTTTAACCGTACCTGGATTCTCACTAACAACTTTCTGAATCTGGCCCAAAAGCATCAAACTCCCTCCCAGTGTCCTTAAGAAAAATCAGCTTTCGATTTCTTCCAAAAACTGTTTCAAAACACATCTCTTTCAGAAATATCTAAAAAAAATTCATGAATCAATGCTTATGGCTCTTCTATGTCCAATCTTATTGTAATTTGTATATAGTGTGTGTGTGTTTGTGTGTTGGTGTGTGCGTTAACATATATGTGTATTTTAATGTGTGAGAGTATCATACTTGTATTTTAATGTGTGAGTGTATCACTGATAACTGAAATTTAACGTATGTAAGGCAATGTTTACGCTTTTTGCATGCATGTTTAGTTTGTAAAGTGCAATGAGCATTCTCTGACATGGAGTGTTTGCGCTGTATACATGGAAAATTTACTATTATTATTGTTATTATTATTATTATTATTATCATTATTATTATTATTAACTGCTATTGTTGTCGTTGTTGTTGTTGTTGTTGTTACTTGATGAAATAAGAAACAAGATAGGCATGCAAGAAAAACTATCATTAAAGCTATACAACGTGGAGAAATATCTTTCTCTCGAAAATACTGTGTTGTTGATTAAACGTATGTGGATAAGAAAACTTAAATTCTAACAATCTTGAATAGAACTGTTTAATAGAAGAAACGTGTCCTTTTATCAAGAATGTGCTCAGATATGGATATAACCTGCAAATTAAAAAAGTAACGGCGAATCAACTGCAGATATATTTCAGCTATCACAAACTTTGGCGAGGGACTGAAAATAATCAATCTGAGGACCGTTTGATTGAAAACATTTTCAACAATATAAACATAAAACTTCAGAATAACATTATCGATAGATAATGCAAACGTTGGGTAAATACAGACCCGAATGACGAACGTCGAAGAAAAGGACCAGACACAATTAGTCAACGTGGCAAAGTGGTGAATGCATCGGACTCATTGGGAGATCGTTGGTTCGAACTCCCATCAGTCCAAATGTATTTATTGTGAGTTTTTTTTAACCGCTTCCTACTCAGAACTCAACGTGCTACGGGTTCGTTGGGAAGACAAACTTCACAGTTTAGTTTCATTCACTTTACGGATTTCCCCGTGGGGCTGCCGCGGCCTTTTCCAGTGTAGACAGTATATATACCCACCTTCTTGAAATTCTGTGCTAGAAGTTTCCTCATTTCTGTCATTCTCTTTATTTCTTCCTTGATCCTTTGCTTTCTGTCATCTCTTCCTATAATTTTCTGCTTTGCGGGTCCATTCACCTGTTTGTGTTCTATAAAGCTTTGATATTTTCTCTTAGGATTACTTACAATTTCTTTTTTTCAAGGTGACAAAAATATTCAGAAATTCTTTCCCCATCTGCAATCCATCTAGCCTTCGATCTTAATAATACACCATCCATTCTTTTGGCTCATATTGTCTGAAATTTCTTCTTTCTTTTCCTTTAAGTTCTCTTATTTCACTTTCTATTTTATTTTCAACCTTTTCAAGAGCTTCAATATCTTCTGTAAATCTGTTTTCCCTGTTTCGTTTTCTTACTTTTCATTGTGACATATACTACGGTTTTTGACAGTGTAGAAAGAGTTTATCAGGAATATTTAGTTCAATATCAGACTTTGCCATTTCATCCAAAACTGATTTATTATAATGATCAGTCGCATACTCGTTCGTCACATTAGACACGTCTTCATTTTTTTTTAACATTTCCTATGTTTTTGATACATCTGTATATATACAAACATACTGAAAAACAAACACAAACTCCATTATTTCAATCCATGAAGACAAGCATAACAATTATCTCACATACAACAGAGACAATCGTTCCACAGAATTTTTCCCTGATCACCCTCAGCAATATCAAACTGTACAATGTCTAATACAAGTTGACAACTGATGTTTACAAAAAAATTAAGCCTGTCATGTTTTCTAACCAGAGTGCATCTTTATCCCCGTCTGATCTCATACCAAGGTACACGCATTTATGTATACATTTATTTTCATTCTCTCTCTCTTTACAAACATCTCAAGTCTCTGTCAGGTCTTTATAAAAAAAAAGCCAATTCATTGAAAACTTACCAAGTTCATAATTGATAGCAGCAATGTATTTTTTCAATTATATATCTTGTTTTCATAATTGTTTTGAAATAATGAAAACATTGGTAAATTTTTGTTGTTTACATGTATATACAAAAACATTTTGCACGTAACAAAATGCAATCAAAAGTTTTATCGGACTTTTACTTTGCATTATGTCCTAAAGGTATGACTTATTGGTTTAAGATCAATGACGATATATTTGCATATCTATTGTCGGCTGTCTGTTGTAAATGTTTCCAGAACTGTTACACATGTCCACAGTTCCAAAAGATATGTTCAATGCTGTCCCTCTTTCTTCTACAAAAGGAACATTTGTCATTACCTATTATATTCATATGTGATAAAACAATATTTGTAGTTAATATTCTGTTTACTACTAACCTTATCTGGAACCACCTTAATTTAACTTCTTTAATTAAAGTACAGAATTTGTCTAAACATTTCTATCCAGTTTACATCTTTATGACATTTATTGTTCCACTTTTCGCAGCATTTTGGCATCTTTTCGTCGTGAATTAAAGTATCATAGTACACCCTTGCTCCTCTGTTTACCGAGGATAAAGGTGTGATAAATCGTGGTGTCGCGGCTGCTTCATTACAGTTAATAGGTATGCTTAATTTGTTTACAAAATTCTTTGTTTTCTTAGTAACTAATGCACAGCTGAGAAAACTTGTTCGCACGTATATTTAGCAACAAATTCATCATAGCTTAAATACGTTCGGTCATCTTTACATAAATTTGCAATACGACACACATTGTCTAGAATCCATTCATTTGGTGTCAGTAAGACACTGTTTATATGAACCTTTTTGTTAAAAAACAATGGCTCCGCAAGAACATCAGCAGCACTCATTGGTTTAACAAATTTGCCAAATTTTCTGTAAGCTCGAAACACATCCATCCAGAAAGCGTTCCCACTATATAAAGTTGACGGAAAACTTGGACCATATTTTTCCATAACTGCTAGTTTTGGTATAAGAACATTTATAACCGATTTCCATTTTTGAAGTTTTTAATTTCCTTATCCAGCCAATCTTTAGAGTCTGTACGAAACTGTTTAGTTCCGGTATTCCTATACCACCATTCCTTACACTCCTGTAAGCAGCCTTTCTATTTATTCATGTCTTCATTTATTTCCCTCACATACTGTTCGTCCTTTAAAACAGATGAATCAAATTTCCAGAAACTTTCCGTCTTTTCGGTTTTCTAGAATACTAAGTGAAGTTTTACCCCTGAATGGTCTGAACGATAATCTGAAAGAATATTGGTATTTTCATAATATCGGTACAGATAATCTGACATTAGAAATAATCGAGTCGGCTTTGTTTTAGTGGTGCTGGCTTTATCCATTCAGGACCGTTCTCTCTAGACACCTGTCAAATCAAGTTCTCTTGTCATATTTTGTAGTGCTTCGCTGGCTTTTGGGCTGTAAATGTGCACATATGTTATAACAGTCCATGTTTGGGTCCTTAGCAATGTTCCAGTCACCTACAGCAAAGATGATGTTTGTAGAGTTCTGAACTGTTTATTCAAATGTATTATAAAACCTCGGATCGTAACTGTTGGAACAATCAAAATTTATTAAAAGCAAGTCCTTTTCCGCTGAGGAGAATGATATAATCATAGTTAACAGTTTTGTCTCATTTAACGTTTTCATTTTGAATTTCAACTTGTTCTAAAATAAGACAGTAACTCCTCTAGAATTAGACTAGTATGATGCAAAAAAAGTATTTATAACCCCATTCTGAAGTTAAAGACTTGTTCTAATTTCTCATTAAAATGTATGTCCTGGAGATTTTTTTTTCAATTTCAGAAGACATCTCTTCTTTTTCGCACATTCCTAGATCTAATCCTGAACAATTTAAAGAGGCAATTGAAATGAAACCCATTATTGACAATTTTCATGTTTATTTTTTGGTAAATTCCGCCAAGTGATACGAACAGAGTAAATCTTAGTACAACAAAAACAACAGCTTGTCCATACATTATAATAATTACTAGATTGTGTACTGACATGTACGCTTCTGAAGTACATCTCATGACATGAAAATATAAGAAAAGACATATGTAACAAGTAAAAAATATACACAGATACAGAATACAATTATGTATTCAAACTAATGAAATTTTCTCAAATTTAAGAAAAATTACAAGGTTAGATATGACAGACTTTTCAAAGATAAAACGCAAAAAGATTGCAGTAGAATGAAATATACACAAACAGGCATATTCATTTCAACTCCAGACATTGACTTTTCCTTCATGTTCCTTGGGTTGGCTTCAATCCTCATAGATTCTGACATGAGAGAAGTGAGAACCTAACATGTATACATGCACACATACTGACACACTTACTCAAATATATACACATACTAATATATCCATTGATCCGAAACACACACACACACACACACACACACACACACACACACACACACACACACACACAACACACACACACACACACACACATACATACACAAACAGGCATATTCATTTCAACCCCAGACATTGACTTTTCCTTCATGTTCCTTGGGTTGGCTTCAATCCTCATAGATTCTGACATGAGAGAAGTATACATCCTTGTATACACCCGTCTAATATCACTTATAGTGAAAAGACGTTAAATCAAGAAACGAACGAACACACACACACTCAAATGCACACAATTATGCACGAAAATATATGCATTCTTCTGTGTTCATACCATGATACATACATGTATGTGTACTTGAATACGTTTAACAGTAACCATGTGCAGGTTCCAAGTCATTTATCTGGACGCCCTTAAGTAAGCACGGGCATGTTAAGTATTAAGCACACCCGCTCAGATATCAGGTCACTGACTTGCGCGCGCGCGCGCGCCACACACACACACACACACACACACACACACACACACACACACACACACACACACACACACACACACACACACACACACACACACACACACACACACAACACACACACGTTTAAATATGAACATATTTTACGTTACGTACGCTCATGTCTCCACGTGACGAGGGGAGAAACGGCAAACACACATCTAGAGAAAATGCTGCTTTGTCTTTTACATGATACATACCTTTCAAAATAGGGATCCAATCAACTACACTTCAATGTAAGAATGTTACAAGGAAATGGTTTCTTTCTTTTTTCCATAAAGTCTCACGACATTTGGAGTAGCCAACTTCAATATTTGGTAGGAAAATTGAAATCATACAAGAGCACAACAATAACACCTGATTATAGAAATGCACATCAATCAGCAATATGCCAAAGAATTATGCATAAGTCAGAAAAAATGGCAATACACATAATCTGTTTTACACTACTTGCATTCATGTTGCACGAGTAATTATTTGCATACTATTGTACATGCATTTGTGATACATAACATTTCACATCAGCTCGCGTCTTCAATATCAGTCTGAACAATTCATGTAACACTGTGAACATCACACTGATGCATGGTGTGCATGTAGAGATTGCATGAATCATCTCTTTCTGTTTGCATGCACACACGCACACACACGCACACACACACACACATCCACACACACACACACACACACACACACACACACACACACACACTACAGCACTTATAAGAGCGCACCTACATACGTGCGCTCACGCACGTTTGAATTTAGCAGTCAAGCTCATTAATATAACTATTGAACATCAAATAAGCATGCATGAGTTCTCATCTTGATTGGGAAGAAGAAAAAATGGCAAGAATACCAGCCATCCCATTTTTCTTCTTTCTTTTGCACAATAATAATGATAATAATAGTAATAATAATAATAATAAGCACTTGGCTCAAAAACATTTTAATCTTGTAGAAGTAAGGGCTGTTCCACGAAACAAAGATCAAAGTGGGATAAGGCCTCAAACTCATTCAGATAACAAATTTAACAACCACTGATGACGGTATTACTTCAGAAAACCAGCCATACATGTATATACTTCATGAAGTTAAATCCTTTTGTTAAAAAATCTATATAATAAAAGACACATTGAAGACTGAATTCAGAACGATACCCAAATTATCAAATAACAAAAAGGATTACTCGATGGTGAAATAACTATACATAAAGCAAGCGTAGCACTGAAAAATATGAACAATGGCAAAAGTCCGGTCACACACGGCTTTACCACAGAATGTTTTACAAATTTCTGGAAACAAGTGGGACCGTTTGTTGTGAGATCATTATATGAGGCATACAAAGACGGAGAACTTTCTACTACGCAGAAAGAAAGATTCATCACTTGCATTCCCAAAGGTGACAAACCTAAAGAAGTACATTAAAAAATCCGTCCTATTTCTCTCCTTAATATCGTGTAAAAAATAAGTGCGGAATGCATTTCAAATAGAATCAAAACGGTTTCACTAATAATTATCATTGAATATCAGATGGGTTTATGACAAACAGATATAAAGGAGACACTTTATGATTAATATATGACTTGAAGAAAAAAATTCAAATCTAAATAACGTACCAGGCTTGCTATTCTGTATAGATTTCAAAAAAGCTTTTGACGCACTTGTTTGAAAGTGTAAGCTCAAACTTTTCAGATCCTGTGGGTTTTGAACAAGTGTTTGTCGATGGATTGAAACCTCTTATAAAAACATAAAATCAACTGTCATTATAAACGGTCAGACTACATAATAGTTTAGTGTACAAAGGGGATGTAGGCAAGGAGAGCCAATCTCACCTTACCTTTTTTTCAGTCTTTGCACAGAGATTCTACCCATAATGAAAAGCAAGGATGACTCAAAAAGAATTTAAGTTCACGGTGTAGAAAACAAGATTTCCCAGTTTGCTGATGATATATCCAGTTAATGATTACAGGAGATAAAACCTCTTTTGAAAGATCTGTGCGCATACTTGATACACATGGCACAGTTTCAGGCTTATTCATAAACAGCGAGAAAACGCAAATAATATGATAGGGAGTGATAGAAAATCACAAAACATACTGTCCCTAATTGAATATGACATGGAATCTTCATAAGTTTAAAATACTTGGCGTTTAGTTCACTCCAGACCTAAAAAAAATCGTGAAACAATCAATTAAAACAACAAAATGTCAGAAGCAAAAACGGTATTCAAAGTTTGATTACAAAGAACTATCACTCCAACTGGTAAAGTGCATTTCTAACGTTTTCTGTACTATCTTAACTCATACGTTTGTGGATATTGTTACCGGCTCCATCTGATGATTTTATACAAAATAAAGCACTAAAGTTGTGCTTTTAATTTGTATGGAACAGAAAACAGGACAAAATCAGCAGAAAAACTGCCACTAAGAGCATAAAGCAAAAGGGATTCAGTATACCTGATTTACGAACATATACATATACTCTCAAACTCATCTGAATAAAAAAGCTTAAAACTTCAAATCATAAATGGAAAAATGTTGCAACGGAAATGTGCCCATTTCTTAAAAACAATGAACACCATGAACCAGCGTTTGTTTCATATTTCACGAAGAGCAATCTGTTTTGGGCCCATACACTTAAGGCCTATATCACATCCTTTAATCTTATAATACCTAAGAACTCAAGTGAATTGTTAACTGAACTCGTTTCCTGTAACGAAAAAATACATGTGGATAATCTGATAACCAAAGACAACACACTGATAGAGAAAAGAATGTACTCTATCCCACATTTTGTTAAAGAAAATGGCTGTGTTTAACTTATGAAGAATTTTTCAAATGAAGACTGCCTGCCGTGTTGATTTTATCACTTATGATGGATGGACAGTTTTAATCGAAGAATATCTAAAAACCAGAATTTAAGTGAACAACAACATAACTAATATCTTAAATGTACCCAGTGCAGCAAGACTGATAATGAGTGTACAAAATATGGGAAATCTTTACCACGAAAAATTAAATTTGCCTAAAGTGGTCAGAGAAATTAAACATTCATATCTCGTGGGAAAAGACATTTCTAAAAATCCATAAATTAAACATGATGACGTGAAACTAATACGGCTGCAAATCGGATTATTGCAACCAATATCACGCTAAATGCAAAAGGTACAGCGATAAATTGTACATGGTGTAATAATAAAAGAGATTCTATTGCATACTTTCTGTGGAACTGCTATTGTGTCCATAACTTTTGGAACTTAATAGAACACTTAATTAACAAAAAATGCGAAAATGTTTTTAACATCAAAACTACACAGAACATTATATTGTTCGGTGTTGATCAAACTGTAAAAACAGACAGAATATTGATCTGATTACAATACATGCAAAATCATTATCTATAAAGACAGCATTGACAAATGTGTTTTGAATGTACCTACCTTTCAAAGACAACTAAATCTTAGATTCAAAATTGAACAGTGTAATGGCAAATTGACCTTCAATTGTCCGTTTTCAACGCTCAATGGAATAATTATAGGTTACTGTTTTCTCAAAAGAGAACAAATTCATCTCTATAGCATGTTTGTAAATCTTGATGGTCATTCTGAAACCTTCAGTGTATGAAATATAGTTATGTTTTCTTTATGTTGTCAGATGTCCGCAATGCTCCTCCTATGTGTATGAATTGATACGATTTTTCGTTACTACATTGTATGTTGATGTCTACTTATTGGAAAAAAAAAACAATTTTCTTAAAAAAGTGAAAAAAATCTCTCAAGATTGATAATTGGGTACATGTATTGACTGCATTTTTGCTAAAATGAAATGTGCTGTGCAGAAGCAATTTTAGGTAATGTAGTTATTTTCTATACATATTTTAGTTTCCTTAGTTCAGTTTACAATTTTTTTTACCTATTGGTGATAAATTGGACGGAATGATCAATGCCAGGGGCATATCCTTAGATTACGGGCGCGCACGCATTGATACGATTATTTTAACCAAACGTGTACGTTTTGGGATGGTTATAGTCCTGATATGACTGCGCAGTCGGCTGGGATATGACTGTGCAGTCGAATAACTTTACGGATGCGAGAGAGTTGCTGAGGTTTACTGACCAACACTACAGGTTTCTGTATCTTTCGGGCTTGATTGGAGCCAGGATATGTGATGGTAGTAAGCGTAGTGTACATCCTGTTTATGCAGTCTCAATTCTAGATGGAACTCCATAGCATCATAATAATCATTCTCATTATCATGAAATCATTCCATCATACCATCGTGAAAATTGCCGACGGTCTCCTCTACCGCCTCCGTGCCTGGGATAAATTAAGTTGGAGTCAAGATTCATAAGGCCAGTCGTTGGAAAGTCATGGTGGTAACTTCTTCTGGAGGCTCAATCGGTCTGAGCGATTACTGGCATTAAGTCGGGGGATTGGTTGACAGCGTCTTCAGTAAGTTGGACCAGAACAGGCACTGTTAGACTCCATCAAAATAATCGAGCTACAATTCAGAGTCTTCTCTGGTGGGTACCCCACTGCGGCTCTAAATAGCTTGTTCCCATAGGAATCCTGGCACTCGGACTTCATCTGAATGAACTTTGGGTTAGTTGTGTGTTGAGATGCCATAATGAGCGGCGTGTGATCGACGCCACTAAGGCTGTGGGGAAGCTGAAACATGGTGGGGAAAAGGCGAAAAGGACCGGACACCACCAGCGGCAAAATTCGTCAGGTCCAGAAGAAGGTACTGAAAACCATTAACACAAAGCAGACTGAAGGAAGAACCAAAGTGAACAACGAAAAACCGAAGCCAGAACTACATTCTTTACATACAGCCAGCGGATGACCAACGCCAAACTCAAAATCAGACACACAGTGCATTTACCACAAGAAAACAAACAAAAAGAAAAAAAGGAGAAGAATCACTGCAAAAACAGTACTAAAGAAACAGAAGAAGAAGAAGAAGAAACATGTGGTATTACACAACTAATGAATCAAAATGGACCATCCTTCACATATGAAGAAATCAAAAATAAGTATTCTGCAAATACGAACTTCGTAACTGGCTGTATACAAACAAAAACTGTTTGAATGTCCGTCCATCCTGTTGCAAATTAAGCAACTTACAGAAGGTTTTTGACCTCTTGAGCGTTAAGAAAGAGTTCATTGTGATATCCTGATTGCACGTAAGTATTTTAACCAATCTAGCTATTGTGTGAAATGGAACCCAGAAACATGATGTCAACTGGAATATTATGACCTTTGAAACACGAAAAACAAAAGAGACCACATTAAAGGAATTTCAAATATGTTTAATTCTTGGGATATTCGCAACAAATAGTTTCTTACAAAACAAAAACAAAACAAAACAAAACAAAAAACACTCGTATAGTAAAACTTCAGGGAAAAAACAACAATGCTTATTTTGGCCATGCAATAATGCAACATATTTCTGGAACAAACTACAGACGTTCTACCTAAATGAAAATTGTGCCAACGCATGGCAAGAAAATTTTAGAAAAAAACTCTCAGAGTAAAACTGACGACATACTGGACTATAGTTATAGTGGTTAGAATAACTCTCAGAGTAAAACTGACGGCATACTGGACTATAGTTATAGTTGTTAAAATAACTCTCAGAGTAAAACTGACGATATACTGGACTATAGTTATAGTTGTTAAATAACTCTCAGAGTAAAACTGACGGCATACTGGACTATAGTTATAGTTGTTAAAATAACTCTCAGAGTAAAACTGACGGCATACTGGACTATAGTTATAGTTGTTAAAATAACTCTCAGAGTAAAACTGACGATATACTGGACTATAGTTATAGTTGTCAAAATAACTCTGAGTAAAACTGACGATATACTGGACTATAGTTATAGTTGTTAAAATAACTCTCAGAGTAAAACTGACGGCATACTGGACTATAGTTATAGTTGTTACTGCAGATACGACGATGTATATCCGTCTGATCGTTAGAACGTGTGGGGCTATTCCTTCATCACTTCTAACTTATACCTGACAATATTTGAAAATTAAAATAATATGTATTATCACTGATGATGACAAACATGCAGAATATTAAAATAAGGATTGTGGCTTAATCTACTTCAGAAAATAGAGTAAATGGTACTCTCTGAAATAACATGCCTTAATTTAATACTTTCGTGTGTATATAATAACGAGCATGATTGTCTCCTGTTTACATATAATGTGTTCTAGCGTGACAGTCATAAATTGCATTGAAAAGTCTATGTTACAGCACTTGCTGGAAAAGTGTTAAAACATACACACTATTCGTTCATATTTCAATTCCTGGTTTTCTAAAACTACTATAAAGCTGTGTATAATTTGTCAAAAACGTTAAAATGGATTGATGATGATAATCAGAAACACGCGAAAATGGAACGAGAACGCATATTCAATTCAAAATGATGTTTTCTCCTGCTCAAAGAAACATCAAGGTAGTCCTCTTATATTTTCCCCTAAATTCTGTGTAGTTGTTTTTGTTGTTTAATTGCTTGACAAAGGCCAGTCGGCCAAAAGTTTGCACCTATCTTGTTTAATGAAATAAATTTTATTTTCGTGTTTTCTGGTTTCTATTTGCTTGAATGCTGGCAGTCACATTGATTTAGAGTTGACAGATAATAAAAAAAAAAATGATGCAAGTAATTTAATTCTCCTGTTGTGTATGCTTGTGTACATAACCTGTGCATTTATTAAAAAGAAAAGAATCTGAAGCGTAACTTTTCTCACACTGATGGAACTGGAACGAATGCCACATAAATCTACTGAAACATACAGAACCGTGGCTACACCAACAGAACTCCTTGAAAGACCAGCTCATAAACAGACAGAAATCTGAAGCGTTGATTTCCATATTTTGCAAATCTGTCATGCCTATTTCAACACGGGACTGAGGCTTACAAGCCTACTGAAATTCACTACTGAAGTTGAGCATCGCGTACTTACGAATGAAGACAAGCTCAAATTTGTTTCGTCAGATCAACGTGATAAGCTGACAAAATACACGACAATGTAAAATAGAACAAAAACATAGTCTGGTACAATACCAGAGTACAACACAATACATACCGTGGCTTTTAATCGGGCTGAAAGATTTTTAAAGAGTGTAAAGTTCCGATCCAAAGAACAAAAGTTTTACAGAAACATCCAGTTTTCACACACACATACATGTTCGTGCGCACGCGCACATGCACGCACGCAAATTCACGCACTCCTCTGATCTGATGACTGACCGTATCTACCTATGCCTAAAAGAACAGAAAACTAAATATGTTCGTTCCAGACCAGTAAAAATACATTTTATCATTTATTCTTTAGCTAAAACCAAATCAGTTGTATACAAAATACAAAAAAGGTGGCAGTAAAATACAATGACATAACTTGATATGAAACTTCCAAACTGCGCACGATCGCTCACACAAACAAACAAACACAAACACACACACAACACACACACACACACACACACACAACCACACACACTCTCTCTCTCTCTCTCTCTCTCTCACACACACACACACACACACACACACACACACACACACACACACACACGCACGCACGCACACACACACGCACCCCAAGTCAATGTAAGGACCTGCATGTATTATGAACTCGTGTTTGTTGTTAAGAGACAATGATAAGAATTCATACACACATGGTATAAGGTAATGTTGATATACGAAAAACATGAAATGTACACAGAAGTAATAAATAAATACAAAACATTTTTTTTTTAAAAAAGGCTATAAACAAACTTGGGGACACACACACACACACACACACACACACACACACACACACACAACACACACATATATATATATATATATATATATATATATATACATATATATATATATATATACATATATATACACACATTATACATATATACATATATATACACACATATATAGAATTATATATATATATACTTATATATATGTGTATATATATTCATATATATATGTATATATATCATAAACACACACACACTTCCTATTTCCTTAACAGAATTGTTGTGCGTGGTAGAATATACTTTCCCTTTACTACAAACTGAATTCAGAATGCAAGTATATAACCAAATATGTACACACACACACACACACACACACACACACACATACACACACACACACACACACCACACACACACACACACACACACACACACACACATATATATATATTATATATATATATATATAATATATTATATGTATATAAAATGATATATACACACACTTCCGATTTCTTTAACATAATTTTATGTGTGCTAGAATATTCTTTTCCCCTTAATACAAACTGAATTCAAAATGCGAGTATATAATCATGTCCCCAGTATTACACATCACTCCTCGGACAAGTCTCCAAATCATTCTCATACAAACAGCCAACCACGGGAAATACCAAATAAATAAATGAATAAGTAAACAAACAAACATGATAAATAAATAAAGAAAAAAGAGAGAAAGAAAGAAACTGACAGCAGACCATCAACCCAAGGCACAAATATCATAGCAATCCATTCTTCAAAAGGCTATATTTACCTTTTTTAAATTCATCTTACTTCATTTTATCGTATTTTCTTTTCAGACCAAAATCTGTTCAGCTTGGAATACTTATACCGATATCCTTGCAGCATATTGTATTATTGTAAGATCTATCTGAATTCTTTATATACTAAATGAAACGTTTTATTATAACATCCCATATCATATTATAGGAATAGACGTAAGGACACAAATATAGTGACTTGACTGACAAAAACATATATTCAAACGTGTAAAGAAAACATGCATTCTTTAGAAGAAAAACTTCAGACGTTTTATGAAACATAACTTAAGACGGTTCATAAAACAATGACGTTTAATGTAGTCAGGTTTAAGATTAGGTTGTTGATTTTTTTCAAGGACAAACTTGAATTTTCTGTCTTGTATAAATTGGAATCCGAGAGGTTTTATTCATTGAAAAGAAAACTGTTTCATTCATTGAAAAGAAAACTGTTTCATTCATTGAAAAGAAAACTAGTACAACGTTTTCTTAACAATGTATATAGTTTTCCATTGCTCATGTCAGAATATGAGGAAATAATAGAATACAGAAGTTTGGGCATAACTTCAAAAATGTTCTGGCAACACACAGACTGACTTCCTGCATTATTTCATGTAACAAAAATCTTTACATTATGTGTCATGATCAATGCAACAGTGCCTATATCACTTAAGATTATGTTAGTATTTACTGGGACAACATAAAATCACTCACGGTAGTCTGTATAACGTAGACGATTCCAGTGTTTCCTAAGACAAGTTTTTCTCCAATTTACACAAAGAAAATGTAAGATTTTTCAGGATTCCAGCTTTTCCAGTGACATTGCGACATACAGTGTGTGTGTGTGTGTGTGTGTGTGTGTGTGTGTGTGTGTGTGTGTGTGCGCGCGCGCGCGCGTGCGCGTGTGCGGGCGGGCGGGCGTGTGTTTGTATGTGTTGTTATCGTTGTTGTTGTCATTTTTGTGTGTGCGCACGCATAAATGTGTATGTTCACAAGTACAAATATTCATGTAACAACGGATTTTTCGGGTGAAATTAGTCCATTTGCATGGAAGAATGTGTGCCACTAGAATGCACCGCCATTCAGCTTTGTATTTCTGTCTTACCATCGTTCTTTGTATGTATTTATTTATTTACATGTATATTTTTTTGTCATCTTTCGTGCTTTCTCAATCTGTGTGTGTGAATATTTTTAATCTGTGTGTGTGAATATTTTTTTATCTGTGTGTGTGAATATTTTTTTTCTCTTTAAAGTGTCTACAGAACTGCAACACAGATCTTTTTTGTCAGGAAGCTTTTTTTTCTACGCGTACCCAATGGATACACGAAACCTCACATCCAAAGTAGCATCCAAATCATCACTCAAAGCCTAGTGAAAGGGTTTGGTGGGGCTGGGAGTGGTTACAAAACCCCTGTTGTATTCCGAGGTTGAACCTGGGACCTGTCGCTTTCTCAACGGCTGTTCTACGTGTGTGTGGGGGGAGCGTGCGTGCGTGTGCGTGTATGCGTGTGTGTGTGCATGCGTGCGTGTGTGCGTGTGTGTGTGACAGAGAGCATATACTCTGTATGTATGTTCGAGGGGAAAAAACGACGAGCGCCTGATGTGCTTATCTAGTCTATACCTCTTCCACCACCACCGATTCCCCCAATGTACACATCCTAACGGAGTCTTCACTTCTGTAGCCGATGTCCAGACACTTTGTCTTCCTACTTTCTTGGACCAGTGTATTCGTATTATTCAAAAAGTGCTTTAGCACACCACTATTTCTTTTCCTTCGCAATCTACAGTTTTTAATCGCTTCGACAGTTGATTGCCTCCACATCAAAGACGACAACCTATGCTCTGTGTATGACTCTGTGTGTGTGTGTGTGGTGTGTGTGTGTGTGTGTGTGTGTGTGTGTGTGTGTGTTTTGTGTGTGTGTGTGTGTGTGGTGGGTATGTGTGGGTGTGCGTGTGTGGATGTGTGTGACAGACAGATGGAGACAGAGAAACAGAGAAATGGGAGAGAAAGGCAAACAGACACAGAGAAACATTGCAAGTCAGAGACAGAAAGACATAAACACAGACAGACAGATAAACAGACGGACATACAGAGAATGTTCCCAGACATGTGATGGTGAAAGCTAACAATAGATCCAAAGTTACAGCGTCTGGATCACGGCGGTTCTCTATCCTTCCGTGACTCGTCAACCGTCAGGTGTGTTCCAAAAACAGACATGTTTTCCAGAAAAGAAACAGTAAATTGCCTGCAAGAGATTTCACACTTTTCTGTCTTTACAGCATTAGTCAGAATAGTGTTAACTGTCTTTAAGCCCAAGTCAACATGTTCACAGTTACCCGATCATTCAAATTTTAATCCGTCCCCTGCAATTACCTGGATTATGTATTTGTTGTAGTCAGTGCTACAGCCACACTGGCGCTACAATTTTACTCGTAGATATTGGGTGCTTCCTAGATCCTGTATTCAAAGTACGAGGGCTGGTGATTTTTAGTTACGGCATTAATACTTTTCAATTTATTCATAACATCCTTCAAACCAGAATAAAACATTAAAGTGAGATGCTCTCCTGCTTTGGAGCAATTTGTATTAAATAGGGTTAACTTTTCACTAATAATTTCATATTAAAAAACAACAGCAACAGAGTTTCACCTAGACATCTGTCAAGCACTTTTTTTTTGCTTCACCAAACGATAGTAACAACTACAAGATTTATGCAACAGATAAGCCAATCAGTTTACGCAATAGAGGTAGCTGTTGTATTATTTAAAGTGTTCTTGTCACTCACAGTCATACAATAGAATTAATACAAATAAATAAATATACAGAGAAGCAGATCAAACTAGCATTAGCCAATTAGTTTACGCAATAGAGGTAGCTGTTGTGTTCTTTAAATTGCTCTTGTCAGTCACAGTCTTACAATAGAATCAATACAAATAAATAAACACACAGAGAAGCAGATCAAACTAGCATTCATTTTCTTAATAACAACTAAAATACTGAAAGCCTTCCTAGAGATTTAGTGAGCACACTGGAGACTAAATCCCTCAGTCGCCTCCTGTTCTTTTTCTCTGTTATGTATCCGTCTCAAAAGTCTGTTACTGTAGTGCTGTAGTTTATTTATATTCCTCTCACTCACATTCTCAAATCTTTTAAAAAATGCTTACATAACTAGTGATGGTACTGGAATGTCCGTGTAACCACTGAAATGTATGCACACTCTGCGACTCTGTAGAACATATATATTTTCATATCCACAATACGCCTTCACAGGGACACAACACACACACACACACACACACACACACACACACACACACACACACACACACACACACACACACACACCACACACACACACACCCGCGCACACTCTCAGACTGCACACCAATGTGGATCTCTCTCTCCTTTTTCTAGTAATAAAACACGAGTTATGATCTACTGAAGTAAGCTCTGACACCTGAATGGATAGGCTTTGCTTATTTTCATACTCATGCCGACTATCAGTAGTAGATTGACTTCAGTGCATGATAGTCTTTGGGCATCTGTCTGCAAACTACTCATGCCTCATCATCTCACGACGGCCTGCAATGTTACGTGCAAACATCATTAACTTACCCGTGGGACGCTCTGATGTGTCTGCAGAAGAGGATGTGGAAGTCATGGAGGTTCTTGAATGGTTGTGGCTGGAGTGACTACTGTGGCTGGAGTGGCTAGAGTGACTAGCGTGGTTGGAGTGAGCAGAGACATGGCCTGTGTTAGCCCCATGACTATGATGATGAGCGGACGGCAGGGTACTGTTGTCTCCAAGACCGGCAGTGGGCGCAGGAGGGGTGGGGTCGCCCAGGTGATGCATGGTCATAACGTTACTGACAGAACCTGAGGTGTCCCTGCCGCAGCTGGCTACCAGTTCTTCCAGACACAAGTGCTCATTCAGCGTGTCCATTTATACTTGTGGCCGCTACCGGCCAACACTTGCTATACACACTGCGCCCCGATCGTTACTCCAATGTGATCGTCAGTAATGCCTATCTTCAGCACGCTCAACCGTCTCGGGACGCTTCCCCAGAGGTTCTCGCCGTCTGTCTGTGGTGCCTTGCTTGAGCTAGCTGCCACACGCCAAAGCAACCCTCAAGCTCAGTTGATCATCCAGTCAACACCATGTTGGCAAGCAAAACACTTTAGAGTAGGCCTACTTGAATGACAAAAATAAACGGTGATCTCAACTTTCACGGGAAATATCGTTGGCCTGGGCAGTCTGTTCAAAATAGGTTACAATCACGATCTTTACCCGTCTTTGTAAGCACGGTACACACACAGAGTATAGCTCACGTCATAGTGACAGTTAATGACGGGCAGCTGCACGGCTTGAAGGTTGTAAAGAAAAGACAACTGTGATTAATACAATGACACAATTCCCCACTAAGAGCCTTTCAAAAGTGGTTAAGACAAATATGACACAGTTCACAAATGTTTGAGCACTTTCCGACTTCGCTTTCGTTGCCACGAGTTCAGTTTCAAAGCGCACAGTAACAGCACTTGGTTGCCGAGTAGTTACAAAGCAGACGGATCAATAAATGCATCACACTGTCCTTTGACCGTGCAGCTTTGGGTGGCCTGGCAATGGGAATTAGGAGTGTATGTTTGGGCATGAAGAGTCCCGAGTACGGCAAGCCAGAGCTGCAACACTCTCCTAACTGCTGTCCTCCCAGTCCACTGTGCCGTGTGCCTCTGCAGTGTCCGTTCACGTAGTAGTGACAGCGCCTGCCCACCACTGTGCGATACGTTGATTTTCCCGCACAAGCTGTACGGCACAGCACTTGCTACAGTCACTGTCCAGGTGTATGTGTACGTGCTTGTGTCAACGACTACAGCTTGACTTGAAAGTGAAGGAAAAGCCAAAGGAGAGCTAGTAGAACGCCTTCGGGCCAACACTGGACGCCACCGTGTATCGGCGGCTGTATGTGCGCGTGCGTACTAAGGAGCTGCTCCGCCGAGGGAGGTGCCTAGTAGCTCAAGGGCCGCCCCTCTTCTTCAACCACCCCCACTGGATTCCCTCTCCTCCGTCTTCCCATTTGTAGGCCTTTCCGTTACTCGCACAATGCAAAGCGAGCCAGCAAAACCCAGTGTAGGATACTGGCAAAGGTAGATATCTATTTTTGTTGCTAGTCTCACCAAGTTCCAGTCAAATCACATTTATTGTAAACTATTCGTTTGCATAGTTTGCCATACTACAGTAGCGAGCTAAACTTGGGAGTTGGTGGATGTATAGTTTGCCATACTATCGTAGCGAGCTGAACTCGGGGTTGGTTGGAGCACATGGGACGGCTTTTTACTAAAACATACTGAGGCAGAACAACTAAATGATAATAACATCCGGTGCTCTGCCGAGAGCGAGAGAGAGAGCAGCAGCCTGCATTTCTCGCAGTTAAATCCAGGTTGCGACGAACAATACAGTACAATGCAATATAGTTAATTGTACGACAATACAACACAAAAGAAAACAAACAAACAACAACAACAACAAAAAACACTGTATTCTTCTACCATTATGTTTTGCTGCACAAGTGCATTTATACAGAGTGGCAATGCCAGTGTCGTGCTGGTAAACCCAATCCCACCCACACCCACACCCCTAATAGCATTCAGAAGGACTGCGGATATTGCAGGTGATACTACCTGAATCAGCAGTTGCCTGCCTGGTTCCCCCCCCCCCCTTACCCCCCATCATGTGCACTGCCACAGGATAGGGCTCATTTGCAAGGCAAGCAAACAATGTTTTCCTGTCTTCATCACTGACTTTTCGTTTTAGACCAGACAAGGAACCAGAGCTGTCGCCGTCATCCCTAAATGTTCAGATGAAAGAAGCACACACACACACACATATACACACACACAAACACACACACACACACACACACACACACACACACACACACACACACCACACACACACACACACATACACACACACGCACATACACAAACACATACCCTCACACGTCAACTCCAGTTTCAGAAATAGCTTCCTTTCATTGTTGTTGTTATTGTTGTTGTTTGTTTGTTTTGTTTTGTGTACTATGTAATTCTTTTCTGTAAGCTTACCATGATAGTTCAGACGAGCGTGTGTGGCGTCTTCGTGTTAAACGCAGAATTACATCGAGAAACGCTGGAAACAAATCAGTTCCAATCGATTGCAAGTTTGTGACACTCTTTTTAGGTGAAAATTACAAAACTTGTGTACGTGTGACTTTGAAGTAAACACTTCTTGTTGTCTTTACCATTTTTAACATCATTACCATTAGGCTGTGCAGACTGTGAGAGTACAGTTGTATGTGTAATCAGCAAGGGTCATCCAGAGGGCAACAACAACACATTATAGGCCACCTCTCCTGTACTTCTGGTGGTGCATTCATTGTTTTTGTTGGTGGCGGCAGTGATGACGGTTGTGGTGTCCAGACAGGATATAACGATTCCCTAACATCAGCTATTTGGGTGAATATGCAACACTAAATTCTAGCATCTTTACCTGACTCCCGCCGACTGAGCCTCACTGACTTGAAGAAAACTGCTCCTCCCCTTTCTCCAACCCCCTGACTTTCATTGTATCTACTTGTCAGTGTTTCAAATACAGGAAACAGGGTCCATGATGAAACAAGTTTTCGTCCTCTGCACGCTGCTATGTGAGAATGCCGTCAGTCATGGTTCCTTACAAGAATGACGGGATTACACTTTAAAAGGGAGAATGAATTGCTAAATAGCTTGAAATAGGTCATCAATCGTAGGCCATAATACCAATGTTTGATTTATTTAGTTTAGGTGATCACCATACCTGTAAATGCCAGTTTAATTAAGCAGCGCAGGTTAGTATGATTTTGTCTTGTCACGTGTGTGCTATCCGAGCAAGGCATTCCCTAAATATCCACATGGTAAGGCAAAAAACTGACAAGAATTCGTGGATAAGCGACAAAACGGTGACGAAAAGAGGAATAGACTCATTGAAGTACAAATCAGTGATGATGCGTCATTACAATGTGACATCCAAACGAAATGGAACATAAAACGACTCAGACATGTACGAGAAAACACCACACACACACACACAACCTAAAAGCAATGTAGGATAGGCAGGGGGTGTAGACCATGGACAGTGGCAGCTGTCAATAACAGCCCCGGGTTCATTTGCATGACAGGCCACCGCACGCTTCGCTGTCTTTCTGCAGGGTGTCGTTTTAGTCCCAGCTCAATAATCTATCGCTTTCTCCTTGACTGACTTGACGTGAAGACGCTTGTCTCCACGCCCCCTTTCGGTCTCTTTTTCGTCAGCCATGTCGTGAGTGGATGTGAGTGCGTGTGTATGTGTAGATACTTCTCAGCATTCGCACTGACCCTGTTTGTTCTACAGGCCAGTCGGTATCGCGAGATTCACTTCTTTACATACTACAATTGCCAACAGTAAGGAAAACTTTTCAGTTAACTTTTCTGATTGTGATTACTTGTTTCCGTCGTCTCCAACCTTCCTGATCCACATGTATTCTTCGTAATATCGGCTTCTTAGCTTCTAATAAAGTAATTTTGCCTCGTTTGTTCTTGCCAAGAAATTCATGAACATGGTTTTCGATAGCTACACATGATGTCTGGGTGATATGACACGATATGTGGTCACTGAAGGTCCCACCGTGTAGGTCCTACATCACTTTTGTTAGGGCTTCGTGGATCAGGAAGACTAAAGTGGGCAGAGGCAATAAAATGCCGGGCAGTTCCGAGTTCAGTTTGATCATGCCTTCACTGATTTCCCTATAATTACAGGTCACACCATCCTCCAATCCATTCCATTACACAAGAACAGAATTGTTTCGTTTATTTAGAACACACCTAATTGTTTTGTTTATTTAGAACACACTTGATTGTTTTGTTTATTTAAAACCGAACTAATTGTTTTGTTTGTTTGGAACATAACTGTTTCAGTTATTTAGAACAGAAGTTTTGTTTATTTAGAACAGAAATGATTGTTTTGAGTATTTAGAACAAAATAAATGGCTCATTCACTTAGAAAAGAACTCATCAATTTGTTTATTGAGAACAGAATTAGTATTTTGTTTAGTTACAACTCGAGTTTGTGTTCATTCAGAACAGTACTCAGCTAGATGTCTTTGTTTATTGAGAACTAATTGTTTCATGTATTTAGAACTCAACTGATCGTTTGGGAATGTTTTGTTGCTGTTGTTGTTGTTTTCGGTTTTGTTTTGTTTATAGTTTTGCAATGGTAGCTTTTCGGATACTATAATTCTAAGAGGGTTAAAGAACGTGAAAGTAGTGTGGATCTGTGCCTGAAGCAGTGTTGGTAGGGAGCCGTCATACGAGGCTCAGGTAAACTTAGAATGTTGTTAACATAAAACAGACAATAAACACACAGCAAGTAGGCCTATTATATTATATTATATTATATTATATTATATTATATTATATTATATTATATTATATTATATTATATTATATTATATTATGTTATATTATGTTATATTATGTTATGTTATGTTATGTTGTTATGTTGTTATGTTATGTTATGTTATGTTATGTTATGTTATGTTATGTTATGTTATGTTACGTTATGTTATGTCATGTCATGTCATGTCATGTCATGTCAATATATCATATCATATCATATCATATCATATCATATCATATCATATCATATTCTATTCTATAGGTATGTCTCGTGCAAACAACTCACAAACATACACACACACGCGCGCGCGCATACACACGCACATACACATGCACACGCATACGCGTACACACACTCACATACAGAGAGAGAGAGAGAGAGAGAGAGAGAGAAAAATTGAATACTTGCTGATCAATAATAACAAGATTTTTACAGTGAATCGGTAACTAGCGAGTCATACTCTGCGTTGAAATGTTTCTCGTCTCGATGATTTTTTCCAGGACGTCACTGAGTCACTGAGTTGTATATACATCTGTATAGTCTATGTGTGGGAAAAATAGTAAAAGAATAATGAAATAAAGGAGTGGTGAAATAAAAGAGGAAAGCTTACAGAAACAAGGAGTGAAGTGGAACTGGTATAACGAAGGAAGAGTGATAAGAACGAAGAAAGAATGCAAGAGTAAGAAAATATTTTAAACAAACAACAAAAGTGCTTGACGGCTTTGAGAAAAAAAAACAAGACTTAATATTAGAAAAGAAACTTTAAATTGTGGACAAGTACTGCATCACATCTAAGATTTAATTGGAACCGGATCTACCCACCATTCAAAATTCTGGTCATTTAGCTAAGAAACAACCCGCAGACCTGTGCAAATTTGAAAACTGATGCAAAACTACAATCAAAATACTTTTTACCATTAGGTTGAAATGATCGGTGACTAGAAACAGTTGCTTTTCTAAAACCTTTAGCAGTTTAATAGTTTATATGCAAATACTTCTGTCTAACTTCCCACACAGGTTTACCACTAATATCCCGAACACATTTTTTCCTTTATCTGAAACAAACAGGACAAAACAAACCAAACAAACAAAGAAACAAAAGATGACCCATCACAAACTTAAATAGTAGAAGTACTGCTGCCAAAAAAACCCATTAAAGATAGTGGTTTGGGCATACCTGACATTCAACTTCATACGTATGCACTAAAACCACCGTGTTTTGAAATTTCTTTCATTCTAACTATAAATGGAAGCAGTTTTTCGTCTTTAATAATTAATAAAAACTCATAAAACTTTTCAATAAGATATTTTAAGTATTAGTGAAAACATTTTTACCAAATGAAGCCAAAAAGAGTAAGCGAACTGTTGACAGTCTGTATTTTTCATTATCAATTTAAAAACAGAACAAGAACAAACAAACAAACAGAAAAGCTTTTCTTTTTTAATAACAACAAAAGAAATATTTGTTTCTAACACAAGTATTTCTCATTGTACCTCTTACTGCAGTTGGGAACCTGAAACATCTAAAGAACTGAATAATCTTTTTTTGCGATCGCATGAGACAAAGGCGAAAAATAACAGTTTTGGGGATAGCGTGCATAGTTAGGTATATCCCACCAGGTGTTATTAAACCCTATCAGGTTTTAATACAATCACAAGATAAAATAGAACTAGATATACGCTGACCTAAACTTCAGAAATGTGCCTAGATTTGTCTGTTGCAAGAGAGAACCACACAGCATCAGTTTGTCGAAGTGAGAGTAGCAAGAAACTCTGGGGAAAGCTGGACACGGAATGTCCTTAAAGGAGAACTTCCTCCTTTCTACTTTTATATGACTCAGTAAGTTCTATCAGAATCTTTTTTTTTCTTTTTTCTTTCTTTTTTTTCTTCTTCTTTCTTTCTTTCTTTCTTTCTTTCTTTCTTTCTTTCTTTTTTGTTGTTGTTGTTGAATGGAACTGGAGTACTTTATCCAGTCTCAGGTTACTGTTGTTGATGATTTCTGGGTTGTTGTTTTTTTTCATTCTGGAAAATTGATCATGATTTCTGTTTTGTTTTGTTTTTCATTCTGGAAGTTCTGCTGTGCACTCCCAATCATCCGCTCTGTCCAGAAAATACTGCTTCCAAATGTGGATGTCACAGCTTTTTCAGGCACAGTTTACTGCCTCCTGCCATACAGAAAGTTGTAGGAGCTTCTTGTGGTGTGATTTTTCCGTAGGTAGTACTGATCACTTGTGCAATCTCTTTAAGCACTTGGCCGTGTCTCCATGTGTACCCTTCCTTGGGATAGGGTTAATTTACATGAGCTCAGGACATTTTCATTTTTTCCTCTCGGCACGCAGGGTCATCCGAGTTCTCCCATTTCAAACGATCATATTCCGTTTCACCAGGGAAAACAATGTGTCATAAGAAGTTCGAGATCTTACATCACTTCAAACAGTGCAATAGATACTCTAACAAGATCACTTTGTGATCCGTCATTTTGCTTTGAAATGAAGACCGAACACAGCCACCATGTTAATATACATACATTAATCGTTCTTTACGTCAGAAACGGCTAGGATCCGACTTCAAGAACAGAGATCCAGAGCGCAGAAAACTAAGTGTTTTCTGAGCATGGAATATATTCATTACAAATTTAAGGAAGTGCTTTTCGATATGTATGTAAGAACAAAAGTTGTTTTTGAACCATAATGCCTAACTTTTTTCTGCAACATATATTTAAGTTCAGCTTCTGTCGGAAATGGAAGACGTTCAAACCACGCTTTTTTGCACTGCGGTGTTATTCTCGTCCGCTGAGGCCAAACCGCCACATATCAATAGACTTATATCGAAGAAGAAATTAGATTTATCTACAGAAAAATAGTTTGATATTTAAAAAAAAAAAGGCGGAGGTGAGGTAGGATTGAAAAAAGTAAGTCGAAAATGGTAACATTCAGAAAAGTGCAAAATGGGAACAATCTGTACAATTTTTAAAGAAAAATGAACGTAAGGAACGCGGAAAAAACAAACAAACAAACAAACCGTTCGGGTCCAATTTAAAGATTTTTTCACACCACACCTGTTGCACCAATATAACAAACCTATAATAGAACAAAATCTGCCAGAAACCAATTCATCGCTGAATGCATTTCCAAGAAAATTAAAAAGGCAGCATGACATGTACAATCAGAAAATAGAATTGAAGTACGAAACGCATTTGAGTGGGGAACAATATTCTTCGCTGATTCAACTTCCAGATTTAAGACTAGTATCCTGCAAAATCAACTATTGCTAAAACATTTTTCTCTGACTCATATACACTCAAAATATTCTATGGCAAAATGTATCTTAAATTCTATGGTATCTTATCATGCACACTCTCTAGGTCTTATTCAACCGAAAAGTATGCGAATTAGACTAGAGGAAGAGAGAGAGGAGAGAGAGGAGAGAGACGGGGGGCAGACAAAGAGAAAGAGAGAGAGAGAGAAAGAAAAAAAGAAAGAAAGAGAGAGAGAGAGAGAGAATCAGAATCAGAATCATAGATTTATTCAGCAAGGCCAAAGGGGTGTGAAAACATTATAAAATTATACAAACACAGAATATAATACATAGTCGTTCTTGGATAATACATACTTCAAATATTTTGAAATAATTACAATATAGGACCCGCAGTCAAACTTCAATAATACAATAGGAACATATGAATAGGTTTAACAGACATACATCACAAGAATTTAACTTTATGATAAAACAAACTTTCTTTTCTCAAAACCTTCATAAACGAATGTTGCCAAATTTCTAATTGCACGCTCATTTCTTGAAGCCATGAGCATTATAAACCTGAAATCATTTGGTTTGTAGTAGTACTTTGGCTGAATTAGCAGGCGTCTCAGATCCTCAAAGGCTGGACAACGTAGAATAAAGTGGTTTTCATTTTCAGTAACACTTTTACATAATGGGTATTTCGTTGCCTCCTTATCACGTCATTTATATCTTAACTATGCACTGATAAGTCGGACATACCAAACCTAAGTCTTGGAAACACAATCTAATAAATCTGTTAAAGTCCAACAACAAGTTTGTTTCTGCCTCATGTGATTGTTTAAACTTCCTATATTGTGCAAAGACATCACTAGTATTGACATGATAATCCCAATTTTGCCATCCTCAATCAACTAATTTTTGTTCGAAAGTTTTTATAAAAGACTATACAACCCACACCCTGATTTTCCCAGAAGCATGGAAAACCGGACGTATTCAATATGTCACGGAGTTTTGAGGCCCGGTTTATTTTTCCTCTCTAGGCACTCTCTCTTCATTCATTTTCGTTAGTTTTAGCCAGTATCGAATACAACAAACGCTTGAGTTTATAGTTAAGGGAGATCATGCCAACTCACTATAAATGAAATCGTTTGGTGTTCTAATGTTGACCCCTAACTACTTTTTCAACATAAACAATTCAACACTTTCAATCACAAAAGCCGCTTTCTCTAAACCCCATATTTCTGAAACATAGACTAGAATTGATTGAATGTGTGTATCAAACAATTTCAAAAATAGTTTTAACGAATTACTATTTAGTTTATTCAGTTTACTTAGAATACTGAAGGCAGCTCGTTGTGCTCCACTTTCTAAATCTTGACATGCAAAATTAAAATTTAAGTCTTGTTGAGAACAATATTCCTAAATACCGAGATGAATTTACAACAGCCATCCTTGTAATGTTATAGAACCATTTCTTAGTATTCACTAAAAATCTACCTTTCCTAAAGACCATTACATTACTCTTGTCCATGTATATTTTAAGTTGTAACTGGCAAGCTGCTCTATAGAGACTTAGTTGTGTCTCTAAACCAACCGCAATTTCTGATTATAAAACAATGTCATCAGCAAACAATAGGATAAATAATTCAATCAATTCATTACTCAGGTTTGCGCCATTACTAATTATTTCGAGAGCAAGTTCATTTATAAACAAAGAAAAAAGAATAGGTCTACACATATCACCTTGTTTCATTCCATTTGTACAAGTAATGCAACTAGTAAGCTGTGTACCACATCGCACTCTTGCTTTCACAAAAGCATACATACTTTTGATACATCTATGTATCTTACGTTTAATACAATCCTTTAACAATACAGGCCATAGAAGTTTCTTTGAAATTGAACCAAACGCCTTCTCGAAGTCAATGAAAGCCACATATAGTTTTCTGTTTTAGGTGAACTTTTTCTTAATAATTGCCAGTAATGTGAACATGGATCAATTGTTGAATACTCTTTTAAACCAGCCCGGTATTCGCCTGTGGTATTGTTGTAGTCAAGCCATTCCTGTAACCTTGAATTGATAACAGAGCTGTACAATTTGCTGCTGTTGTTACTCAAAGAAATATCTCGTAGTTATTAGGATCACTGGCGTTTTCCTTTTTAAATAAAGGAATAAAGGAAGTATGATGGATTGAAAGAGAGAGAGAGAGAGAGAGAGAGAGAGAGAGAGAGAGAGAGAGAGAGAGAGATCGTTCTACACGTGAAAAGCCAGTGTCTGTTGAAATGTCATTATCTGTAATGTAACGCATTTATGTCTACATGTATGTGTAAACTGCATTTTTGATTAATTGTATCTAAACTGATCACGATTAAAAAGTTTACGTTAAAAAACCCACCCAACCAAACAAAAAATGTACAAAGAATGCGAGCGATAATGAAAGAATGTCGGTTAGGATGAATAAAACGGTTGGAGAAAAGAGGGAAGTTTGTGAACAAACAAAATGAATGGGAAAAGATCAAATGGTGAATAAGGTGGAAAAGAGCAAAGGAATAACGATGAATAGAAAACAAAAGAATCAGAGAAACTGGAAGTAACTGCGTAAGAAGGAACCCCAGGAAGACGACAGCACAATGCCAAAGTCTTCATGCCTCCAGCAGACTTACCATCCGTTCGTGCCAAACACCATACGCTTCTGTCAAAGTGCCCTTTTTATGTCAAATCATGAACAGTGCCATGAATACTGCGCTTTATACAATCATAACACCGTTATGACCATTGTTCTGACCACTTTTTTACATTCATAAATTTGATATTCTTATAATCGTTGCGCTTCCTTTATACTGTTCATTCATTTCTTTATATTGTTCATTTATGAACGCTGTCCTGTATAGTGCATAACACGACTGGGTTCACATTAAATGAGCGGGTGTGTGTGTGTGTGTGTGTGTGTGTGGGTGTGTGTGGGTGTGTGTGGGTGGGTGTGTGTGTAGAGAAATAAACAAAACTAGCGCTGAATATAGTACTTCTTCAATGTCTATAATAATTAAGATAATTTGACAATATCATTAGTAATTGTGACAGTAGTAGTAGATTCTCCGCGATCGGAATAATTCCATATGGACTGACGCCATAGATGCGATGTGATCTGATCGATAAGATCCAAAATGATAATTTAGTAGTAATATTACTAGTAATAACAATAGTAGTAGTAGTGGTGGTGATGGTGTGGTGGCTGTGGTGGTGGTGGTGGTAGTAGTAGTAGTGGTGTAGTAGTAGTAGTAGTCGTAGAAGTAGTAGCAGTGATGGTAGTAGTAGTAGTAGTAGTAGTAGTAGCAGCAGCAACAGCAGCAGTAGTAACAGCAGCAGCAGAAGTAGTAGGTATAGTAGATCACTCTTCGCGAGGTTTCTGCCTTCCGTCGAAGAAAATCCACCAAACTGTTTGATTTCATTTTGTATCATTCTTTGTTTTCTGTTATTTTATTTATTGTGTAGCTTTTTTGCTATATTCATGCCCGTTCCACCAGTGTTTGTGTATGTATGCGTGCGTGCGTGTGCATGTGTGCGCGTGTATGTGCGCGCGTGTATGTGTTTGTGTATGCATATGTGTGACTGTGCGAGTTCATTCGACGGATACCCAGATCGCATAGCATTATCAGTACAGCCCAATGTGTAATGATCATGTCGTGGTGAAAATAGTCCCACTGGATGGGTTTGATACTTAGAATCACACGTACAAAGACACACGTATTCGATAGCGCGGAGCATATAAACACAAACGCGCGCATATATCAGAGTGCGCACGCCCGCACACGCACACACACACGCACGCGCGTGCGCACACACACATAAATACATGCATACATACAAATACATATGTATATATATATATGTATGTGTGTGTGTGAATGTGTGTGTGTGTGTGTGTGTGTATGTGAAAGGTGGTAGAATGGTTTAAAACGTTCGTCTACCAATGTTCCAAGGTTCGTTTCCCGATGATGTCTCGACTTTTCTCCTCA
>CM060305.1:102624250-102704250 GCA_030674185.1 Monoplex corrugatus | reverse complement strand
CTTGTCGCTGCAAGTACTTCTTCCACATTCTCTGCTCTGCAAGTCTGTCAAGTATTTTCTCCCGGGTTTACTTGGTGTTCTCTTTCCCTCCAGCTTTCCTGTTGTGACCAGGTGCTCTAATTCCCCTTACTCATAAAATGGCCTATAAATATTGCCTGTCTTTTCCTAATCTTCTTTATCAATTATCTTCTTGTGTCTGATTCCATCAAGACTGTCTCATTTGTTTTCTATGCTGTCCATGGAACTCTCAACATTCTTCTTAGACACCACATTTAGGCTGCCTCAATCTTGTTCTGGCTTTGCGTGTTGACTGTCCACGCCTCACAACCGTATAACAGTATCAGTTCTATATAACATTCAAGAACTCTCTTCCTGATGTTAATTGATAGGCATTTGCTAGTAACAACGCTTTTTTATCTTCTTGAATGTTGTTTCGGCTTGGCTGATTCTGCTGGCTATTTCTGATGTGCACCTACCGTCTAGTGAGATGACCGTACCCAGATGTTTAAAATTATCATCCTGTCTTAGAATTGTGCCATTTGCTGTTATTTTGCGTGAGGGGACGTTATGTTTTTTTACTAATTACCATGACTTCAGTCTTGTTGCTATTTAGCTCCAGCCCTTTATTTTTGCTTTCTATTTCTATTATATTCACAAGGTTTTGTAGGTCCCTTTCATTTTCTGTAATTAGCACGGTGTCACCTGCGTAACGAATGTTGTTTATTGTTTTTCCTCCAACCTTTATCCCAGGTTATTCTTCTAGCATTCTGATGATGGTTTCGCTGTAAAGTGAAAACAAATCTGGTGACAGAACACAACTGCCTGACCTCTCTTTTGATATTTTGGAGAGAGCTTGTATCATTTTCTATTCTCATTGCTGCTGTTTGTTCCCAATACATATTTCTATTATTCTAAGATCTTTTCCATCAATGTTAGGTCTTTCTAGTTCGCTGATCAATTCTTCATCTCTTTCCTGGTTGGTTAAATCAAAAAAGTATAAATATAAATTCTTATTCAACTCGATTGACCTCTCTATGATAGTTCCTAGGATGTATATGGCATTAATAGTTCCATTCCCTTCGACACTGTTCTTCTGCTATTTTTCTTTTGATTCTGTTCCTTGACCTCATCATGATTATTCTTAATAGGATTTTTGTAACATGACTCATCAAGCTGATTGTGCGATGGAGTTCGCATACTATAGCCCCTGTTTTCTTTGGAAGTGCTATGAAAATTGATTTTGACATATCTTTGGGGATTTTTCCGGTGTCATAAATTTCATTTAGGAGGATTGGTATTTTTTCAATACCGAATTCCTCCAGGGCTTCAATCATCTCTATAGCAATATTGTGTGGTCCTGGCGCTTTTCCCAGTCTCATCTTTTTCAATGCTGCTCTAACTTTATCTTTCATTATGGGTAGTCCTTCAGCGTTCTTTCTTATAATGTGTTCTTCGTTTCTGTCATCGTTAAAAAGGTCTTTGATGTACTCACCCCATATATCTCATATTTTGTCTTTTTCCATGATAAGTGTACCATCCTGCGATTTTAACCAACCAGTTGACGTGCATGTCTTTTTCCTTAGGGCAGTTTCTTCAATGTTTCTGTACATACTTTGAGAGTCTGTTTTGTGTCGGTCTTCTATTTCTTTGCACTTTTTTCCCCAGCCAAGCTTCTTTAACTTCGTTGCACCTATTCCTGATTTCTTTGTTTATGTATTTGTATTCTTCCACGTTTCCCTTTGCTTTCTTCCGTTCTTACAAGCCTATAATTTTTTTTGTCATCCAGTTTTATTTGTTTTTGTTTTTGTTGTTGTTGTTGCTTTTCTTTCCACTCTAGGGATTTCTTCACAAGTTTTATCGAGTTTCTCAACTTTGTCCATTGTCCCTCACTGTCACCAACGTCTTCCGGAGCAATGAATTTGTTTTGAACATGTGAGTTTAAGTTTTTTACGGGTGGCTTCATCTGTCATTTCAGAGTCTAAGGTTTAGTTAGATGGTACTTTTCTTTAGTTTCAGCCTAAATCTTACCATTACAGAATTGTGGTCACTGTTGCAGCCTGTCAGCAGAGAATTTCTAAATCTTTTATTTATCAGGATGTAATCAATTTGATTTTTAGTATTATCTCTTGGACTTATCCATGTCCATTTTCTTCTATTAGGCTGCTCAAACCAGATGTTTCCTACTATGAACTCATTCATCTGTGCCCAACTCACAAGTTTCTCTCCTCTTTCATTTTGTGTACCAAGGCCATGAGGTCCAACTATATCCTCCCCCTCTCCTGTCTCACTTTAGCATTAAAGCCTCCCATTATTATTGTAACTTCGTGTGACTTGCATTGAGCCATGGCTGTCTCTAATACGTCATAAGAGTTGTCAATTTCGTCTTGAGTACTTGGGGATGTTGGTGCATTTACTTGGATGATGTTGATATCAAACGGCTCGCCATCTAACTTAACTGGCAAAACTCAGCCTGACACAGCCCAATATCCCCTGACTGATTTTGACTTGTCCCTTTCTATCATGATGCCTACTCCTCTTATATGTATGTTTCCACCAGAATATATTACTGTATGCTCGCCTGATGTTATCATGCCTGCCCCCTTCCATCTCACTTCTCTTAATTCCAAAATATTGATGTTTTAAGCCTTTACATCTCAGTCTTGGCATTTTCCAGTTTTCTCCTTTGCGAAGGATGGCAAGGACAATTAGGTAAGACACAGTATGGTGGGTGAAGGGCAGAAAGAACGGTTAGATCAGAACAGTAGAGATGGATGAAGGTGGAAAGGACAATTAGGTCAAATACAGTGTGGATGGTAATGGATGGTGGAGAGGACAGTTTGGTCAGACACTATAGAGTGCGCGGGGTAGATAGGACCGTTTCAAACACAATAATATTTTATTGTCGATAAAGGATGGAAATGATCATTAGACACAATAGAAGGAGGGTGGAGATGACAATGGGATCAGACACATTAGGCGGTCTAGGAAGGAATCATTAACCCACCACAATATGGGAGCGTTGAAAAGGACCATTCGGTCATATACAGTAGGGCAGACAAGACGGGATCGTCACGTCATATTCATTAGGGCGAAAGGTGAAGAGGACCTTGGTGAAAGATGGAAAAGACTGTAATGTCAGGTACAGTAGGGATGAGAGTGAAGCATGGAGAAGACCGTTTGGTCACAGGCGGTGTTGTGGAGAAAAGGTAGAAAGGAGAGGGAGGGTGGAAAGGACCGTTAGGTCAGATATAGGACAAAGGGATGAAGGGTAAAAGTAGAATGGGTGAAGGATAGATAGGGACCATTAAGTCAGATGGGACAGGAGTGAATGTGGAGGACAGAGAGGATCGTTTGGTCAGACACACTAGGGATGATAAAGGGTGGGAGGGACCGTTAGGTCAGACATGTTATTATTGGTGAAGGGTGCAAAGGACCGTTAGGTCAGACACTGTATCGTAGGTGAATAGGGGAAATGACTGTTAGGTTATATGCTGTAAGGTGGTTGAAGGATTCAAAGGACCATTAGACCAGACACAGTAGGTGGTATTTGAAAGGACCTTGAAGTCAGTCACAACAAGGGAATGTTGAAAATGACCGTTAGGTCAGACACAAAAGAGAGGCTTGACATGACTGTGAGGTCAGACATGGTAGGGACAGGATAGAATGAACGGTTATAAACAAACTAAGGGACACAAGAAGAGATGTTGTAAAGGACTATCGAGTCAGACAACCTAGCGGTAGATACGACGTTAGGTCAGACACAAAAAGGGGAGAGTGGAAAAGACCATTAGGTCAGACAAAACAACGGGAAGGTGTAGAGGACCAATGCATCAGGCAATGGTGGGAGGCTGGAAAGGACTCTCAGAGCAAACATTATAGAAGGTCTTGCAAAGGATCAGACACGGTAAAGGACCGCTAGGCCAGCGGGAATATGAAGCTATGGAAAGGACTGTCTAGTCAGACAGAAAAGGGAATGTCAAAAGGACCGTTAGGCCAGACACAAAAGGGGTTCTAGAAAAGACCATTAGGTTAGAGAGAAAAGGGGGGTGGGTAGAGAGGACTGTTAGTGTTAGGTTACACACAATAGGAGAAAGGTTGAAAGGACAATTAGATCAGGCCCAGTGAGGGGTGCTGACAAGGACGTCATGTCAAACACAATACTGTGCTCGAAAAAGAAGGTTACGTATAGGGAAAATGGGAAAGACTGTTAGATCCGTGGGAAAGGTGAAAGAAACTTAGTTCAGACACAACAGGCGGTGTTGTTTGTTCCATCTTATCGTGGCCTACTGGTCTCTGTAGAGGTTGATTAGTAATGTGACCAGGTGCCTCGGGAAACCCATTTTGTTCATGGTTTGGAAGAGGTACTCATGCTTTACAGTGTCAAATGCTTTACTGTAATCAATGAGTGTCATGTAAAGCTCCATCTTCTGCTCATCTCCGTCAATATTCAACTCTTTCATTCTTTTCGTCAGAGTTTGTATGATGAAGAGCATGTCACTTGTTCCTCTATTGCTTCTAAATCCAGCCTGAAAGTCTGAAACGTCTTCTTCGATTTTCTGTTTCAGTCGGTTTAGGATTCTTATTAGTAGGACCTTGCTGATGTGACTTTTCAGGGCAATTGTTCGGTAGTTTCCAGTTTCTAGTGTTTCCACTTTTGTGCAACATAACAAATTATTGCTTTTTCCAGTCGTCTGGCCATTGCTGATTTTCCCAGATTGAATTGCTTAAATTGTGAATTGCCTTTATTGCTTCTGATCCACTTCTCTTGATCACCTTTATTGGTATGTTGTGCAATCCTGGTGATTTCCTATATTTTACGCTTTTGATTGCTGCTTCAATTTTACATTTGAGGGGTGAAGGCTCTTTTCGTATTGAATCGATTTTAGTGTCAATTTGCGGAGAGTTATTCTTTGTGTCTCACTGAAGAGGTCGCTGCCATAATCATACATCTGTGTAGAACGTCATTTGGATCTGTTAAAGTTTTTCAATATTTGTCATTGATACATAACTGTTGTGGTTCGAATTCTTTTGCCTTTACTTTACGTATCTGTTGGAACAGTTCTTTTGACTTCTTTGCTGCATTAAAATGGTTAATCTTGCTGCATTCTTGGTCTAGCAAATCTTTCTTTTAATGTCTAATTTTAGTCTGTATTGCTCTTCTAAGTGTTTTTAAGTGTTAATATCTTTCAAGGTCTACATTTTTGGTCTGTTTTCGCTGTTCCATCAATTCAATGACATCATCAATAACATATGGTTTCCTCTTCTATCTTTTTTGCTTGCCAATAACTTTTTCACAACATGTTGTCCAGGTTTCTTTCATGTTCTTCCAAATTTCATTTGGCGTCTTCTCTGTAGATGACCATTCCTGGCTGAGAGCTTCAAATCTATTATTTGTTTCTATGCGATAAGTTTCAGCAATCCTTTCATCGAGTAATCTTTCAACATCAATTTTTTGGTGAATGCTTTTTTTGCGGTTTCTGTAGTGTTTCAGCCTGAGCTTGGCTGCCAGTAGAGTGTGATCTGTTGAACAGTCTGCTCCAGGCTTTGTTTTTGAGTTCAGGATACAAGACATTTTACAGAGTGTGATCTGTTGAATAGTCAGCTCCAGGCTTTGTTTTGGAGTTCAGGACACAAGACTTCCAGTTTCTGTCAATCAGAATATAGTCAATTTGGATGCGAACTCTATCTCCAGGTGAGATCCAAGTGTAAAGTCTTCTGTATGGCTGTTTGAAATATGTGTTGGTGATTGTGATTATCATATCGTTTGTTTTGCAGAAACCACAGTGCATATCTCCTCTTTCATTTCTGGTCCCATATCTTCCAGTTCCATTCTGTCCATCTAGGCCTTCTCCTACCTTTGCATTAAAATCTCCCATGACAATCAGGATTTCGCGCTGAGGTATACCTTTATTTGCAGCCTGCAGTTCATTGTAGAAATTGTGTATTGCTTTTTCACTGCTTGTTGAAGTTGGTGCATACACTTGATTAACGTTTAAGCTTACTGGATTGGTGGCTTGTTTTACAGTTAGTATTCTGTCACTTATTGCTTTATAACTTATGAGAGATGGGGCTATGAGTTTGTCAAGAGTTATCACCACCCCGTTGTCATCTCCCTTTTGATTTCCACTGTAAATTACTGTGTGATCGCCGTAAGTGAAGTGTCCGAATTCTTTGCACCTACTCTCGCTCGTGCCTGTTATATTCATCTTATTATTGTCCAGTTCTGTGAGTAATATTGCAAGTTTTCCTGGTTCTTTGAATGTTTGTATACATCATAGGAACTATCATAGAGAGGCCAGTCGAGATGAATAAGGATTTACAGTTATGCCTTGTTGATTATACCAAGGCTTTCGATCGGTTAAGACATGAAGAATTGATCAATCAACTACAAAGACTCAATGTTGATGGAAAAGATCTTAGAATGATCAGAAATATATTGGGAACAAACGGCTGCAATGAGAATAGAAAACGATATAAGCTCTTTCCAAATTAGCAAAAGAGGAGTCAGACAAGGTTGTGTTTTGTCACCAGATCTGTTTTTACTTTACAGCGAAAACATCATGAGAAACCTGGAGGAATACCCTGGATTAAAGGTTGGAGGAAAAATTATAAGCAACATTCGATACGCAGATGACACCGTGCTAATTGCAGAAAATGAAAGGAACCTACAAACCTCGTGAATATAATTCAAATAGAAAGCAAAGGTAAGGGGTTGGAGCTAAATAGCGAGAAGACTGAAGTCATGGTAATCAGTAAAACAAAAAACATAAAATCCCCTCATGCAAAATAACAGCAAACGGCACAACATTGAGACAGGTTGATCATTTCACCAGACGGCAGATGCACATCAGAAATAGCCAGCAGAATCGGCCAAGCCAAAACAGCATTCAAAATGAAAAGCATTCTTACCAACAAATACCTATCAATTAACATAAGGAAGAGAGTTTTTGAATGTTATATAGCACCGATAATGTTATACAGTTGTGAGGCGTGGACAGTCAACAAGCAAAGCCAGAACAAGATTGAGGCAGCCGAGATGTGGTTTCTAAGAAGAATGTTGATAGTTCCATGGACAGCAAAAAAACAAACAAACAAACGAGACAGTCTTTATGGAGACAGACAAATGAAGATCATTCATAAGGAAGATTAGGAAAAGACAGGCAACATTTATAGGCCATTTCATGAGGAAAGTGGAATTAGAGCACCTGGTCACAACAGGAAAGCTGGAGGGAAAGAGAGCACCATGTAGACTCAGTGAAAAATATTGGACGGACTTGCAGAGTGGCTGAGGACAGAGAGGGTGGAAGATGTGCTTGCGGCAACTAGGGACAGATGCATATGGGGGGCCATGATCGCCAATGCCATGAGGCAAGGCACTTGATGATGATGATGATGATTTATTTATTTAATTTTTTTTCTTCTTTCTCGGAGGTGAACGATACACTGTAGGAGTTACAATATAGGAGACATTATATTAATCATGCTGAAAGGCAGCGAGGCTATGTGTTTTATTGATTTTTTTTGGATTATGTAACACGTTGGTGAGATAAGTTTATTGTTTGTGGCTGGTTTTGTTTTACTTTTTTTCTTTTAAGATGAAATACTCAGATGCATACGTCATTGCAGTGTAGCCAAGACTGTTTCAATGATAAACCGATACAAATATGACACAAAACGCATACACTAGGCTAGACATCAGGACTTGGTCAGCTCATGGGTTTATTTGCAGGCCTAAGGTTTGTGCCATGATTATTTTGAATGTTCTCTCCATCACAAGCACCAATCGCATGAGGACATCTGGAATTCATTCAGAGCGCGAAACGCCATCTAGAGGAACTGAAATCGAAACTGCATGTTTTACTCAGTGGAGGTAGGCCAGCCACCTATTCCACCTTCTGTACTGGTGTGGACCTCATTACTCGTGATCCTCACCAGTTCTGAACTGTCTCTAGGTATGCTGATGTGTCTTGGCTGCTAGCCCGTACTCCAGGTGTGGTCAAACGGTCGCCTGATAGACTGATAGTGTGTCCCTGTCAGTTTTCTCATGACATTACAGCTTTCTTCTGGTTTTTCCTTCTACCTATATGATGTATATGATGACGACAGTTAGGCGTCTGTGTCTCCTTTGAGAACAGTTGTCTTACCTCGGTTTGCCCTGGACTTGTGGAGACAGGTGGAGAGAGTTGCTGAGGCTCTGGGCAAACAACAGCAACTTACATATGCGCATGGCACCTAGCTCCAACCCCCCTCACAAACATGACAGACACATGTGGCCCTCAGTCCTTAGCGGCTCTGGAACCACTGCTCAAGATAGCGGGCAGACAGGGAAAGGAGCAGGTGCTAAAAAAATCTCTGACAGGCTACCGCCAACGGAAACGGAGCGCTAAGCCCTTGATTGTTGCTGCTTGGAACGTGCGAACTCTCCTAGATAGAAAAGAGGCCAACCGACCAGAAAGAAGAACCGCCTTGGTAACACGAGAGCTCCAAAGATACAAAGTTGATATTGCAGCCCTCAGCGAGACAAGATTTTTAGACAAGGGTCAGTTAATAATAACAATAATAATAATAATAATAATAATAATAATTACAATATTTATTTAGCGCAAAATCTTGATAAAATCAAATCTAAGCGCTGAAACAGACACACACGCAGGCACGCACACACACGCACGCGCCACACACACACACACACACACACACACACACACACACACACACACACACACACACACACACACACACACACACACACACCACCGCATGGCTATAAATGGGGAGAAAGAATAAAAGCAATGGAAAATTATAGAGAGCATATTATATACAATTATATATTACAATGTGATTCCCCTCCAAATGGAGACAGGCTGCAGAGGGGGTTGAGTGAGGTCAGGATTTTATGCAGAGGAGAAAAGGTGAGTTTTGAGAGCGGACTTGAAGGAGACAAAAGTAGGTTGCTGACGGACTGAGGGAGGAAGTTTGTTCCAGGAGAGTGGACCAGAAACAGAGAAGGCTTGTGGACCATAGGTAGTATTGAGCTTAGTGCGTGGAAAGCGAAAAGTCAGAGGATCGGAGGCAGAGCGAAGGGTACGTGAGGGAACATAGATCTCAAGTAGGCTTGACAGGTAATCGGGGGCTGCGTTATTGAGGCTGTTGTAGCACATGGTGTCTAGTTTGTACTGTATGCGCTTTGATATAGGGAGACAGTGAAGTTGTGCCAGGAGAGGAGATATGTGGTCAGCTTTTTTGTTTTTGAGTACAAGGCGTGCAGCATTGTTTTGAATGCGCTGTAGGATGTGAATGGTGGAGGCAGGAAGACCAGACAGGAGTGAATTGCAATAGTCAATGCGAGACATTATGAAGGACAGAACGAGTTTTGCAGTTGTTTTGACAGAGAGATACTTCCTGATCAGGCTTATACGATGGAGGTGATAGTAGCAAGATCTGGCAGTTTGAGAAACAAAGTTGTTCATGGAGAGGGTAGAGTCAAGGCAGACACCAAGGTTTTTAGCTGAATCAGAAATTGGGACTGATGTGTTACATAATGGGAGAGAAAGAGGAGGCAGCTGAGAAAGTTTCTGACGGGTGCCAATGAGGATAGCTTTTATCTTGTCGTCGTTAAGCTGAAGTTTATTGTATGTCATCCAGTTCTTAATGTCCGAGTAACACTCAGTGGTGCGAGTCAACAGGCGCTGTATATTGTCAGGTGAGTCACTGTCTTGCAGTTGGGTGTCATCAGCATAGAAGTGGTGTTTTATAGAGTGGAAGTTGATGATGGTGGACAGGGGGGAGGTGTAAAGAGTAAAAAGAACAGGGCCAAGGACATATCCTTGTGGAACACCACAGGTCAGGTATGCAGGTTGAGAGTAAGTGCCATTGATGAGAACAGTTTGTTTTCTGTTTGATAGATATGAAGTGAACCAGGAGAGAGCAGTGTCAGAGATGCCAAAAGTATGATGGATTCTAGAAAGGAGAATACCATGATCAATGGTATCAAAGGCTGCAGACAGACCAAGGAGTGTGAGGAGAGAGACTTTGCCAGTATCAGTTGCAAGGAGGAGATTGTTGAGAATGTGTAGTAGGGCAGTTTCAGTGCTATGGCACTGGCGGTAGGCTGACTGGAAAGGATTGAGGTGATTGTTGGCAGACAGGTGAGAGTTCAGCTGGTTGAGGACAACTTTTTCAAGGAGTTTTGACAAGAAAGAGAGATTAGAGATAGGCTGGTAATTTTTCAGTTCATTTGGGTCTAAATTGTATTTCTTGAGGAGAGGGTGAACAATAGCAGACTTGAAAGAATCTGGGACAGTTCAAGTTTGAAGAGAAGTGTTGATGATGTCAGTGATGAATGGGAGGAGAGTAGGGAGACAGTCGGAAAAGAGAGAACCTGGAAGAGGATCCAGTTCGCAGGTTTTGAACGACATGGGTCTGATTGTGTTGAGAATTTCTTCTTGTGAGACTGGGGTAAAAGTAGTAAGAGAAGGAAGGGTCAGGTGGGCATGGTTGAGACAGGGTGTCCTGTCAAGCCTGTCACGAAGAGTTTGTATTTTGGTGGTGAAATACTTGGAGAATACAGATGGGAGTTCTTCATTTGTGTGTTTTGTTGGGAGAGATAAATCTTTTCGTGTGCCAAGGAGATGATTCATGGTTGTAAAGAGTTCTTTTGAAGAAGAGGCATTCAGGATTTTGGTTTGGAAAAAGCTTGTTTTTGCAGATGCTATGAGGGTGGATACTTTTGTTTTATGGGCTTGAAAAAGTTGCCTATGTGTAGTGAGTTTGGATTTGCGCCAGCGGCGCTCTGCTCTGCGGCGGGCACGTTTTGCACAGGCAATCTCATGAGTGAGCCAGGGGGTAGGGGGGCGGTCAGGTAAAAGACGGGTTGTGGCTGGAGCATGAGTGTCCAGAAGATGGTGGAGAGTAGTATAGAATTCATCGGCAAGGTTATGTGACTTTTCAGAAAGGAGACTGGAGGCATCAGATGAAAAAGTGGAGAGGTTGATAGATTTGAGATTGCGTCGAGTCACTGTGCGCGTGGTACGGGAAGGAGGAGAGATGTCAAGAGAATAATAATTAATTAATAATTACAATATTTATAAGAGAACAGAGAATTGCAGAGTGGTCAGATGGAAGGGCTGAAGTTAGACGGGTAGAAAGAACTAAGCAGTTGTCAGTAGCTGAATTGTGATGATCACGAGAAATGATCCAGTCAAGAGTGTGACCTTTTTGATGGGTTGGTTCAGAAATGTGTTGAGTCATATTGTGATTGGACAGCGAGTTGATGATATGTCTTGTGTCATAACGGTGAGTGTTGTCATAGTGGACATTGATGTCACCTAGAATGATGAGATTTCCAGGTAAGAGGCAGTAGTAGTCAAGTAGTTGGTCAAAGTCAGAGAGAAACGTGGATGTGGTGAGCTTGTTGGCAGAGCTAGGTGGAGGTCGATAGACACAGGAGAAGGTGATGGGGTGAGGGGTGGATTGGAAGGATACTTCAACGTGCTCGAAAGAAGAATGGGAGAAAGGCAGAGACTGCGAGAAAGATAGGCGGGAATGGAGTGAGTCGTTGTAGAGGATGACGATACCGCCACCTCGGGATGAGCGATGGAAAGAAGCAAGCCTATAACCACTCGGAGTGAGACTCGCATGTATAGGTTCATGACCAAGGGGGTTAAGCCATGTTTCGGTGATAAAAGCAATGTCAACATGCTCATCTGCGATGAAGTCAGCAATGACATCCGCTTTGCCATCTTTGCATGTTGACTGAGCGTTAAAAAGGCATATTTTTAGTTTATCAGAGTCACATGGCGGTGGCTGAGGTGGAGATGAAGGCGGCACCAACGGGACAGAAGATGAAGGCGACACCAGCGGGACAGAAGATGAAGGCAGCATCGACGGGACAGAAGACGAAGGCGGCACCCGCAGGACAGAAGATAAAGGCGGCACCAACGGGACAGAAGATGAAGGCGGCACCAGTTAAGCGAAGTTGGATCAGGATATACTATATACTGGTCACGTCGCAAAGCTGAAAGGAAGGCAGATGTTGGCTTCGAAGTAAGGACCCCTCTCGTCTCTTAGCTTGGGTCACAGCCGTAGGGCATCAATGACAGAATCATGACTATGAGGCTCCCCTTATCAAACAATGCATATGCTCTGTTTGTAAGTGTCTATACCCCCACCATGACAAACCCAGATGAAAACAAAGAAGCCTTCTACCAACAGCTTAATGAAGTTGTATGCAGCGTACCTACAGGTGGTAAGTTGATCATCTTGGGGGATTTCAACACGAGAATCGGCTCAAATCATACAGCATGGGCTGGCATTATTGGTCAGCATGGTATCGGTCATGAGAACTCACATGGCAAACTTCTGCTTTCACTATGCTCCCAGCACTATCTCTTAACTACAAATACATACTTCCAAATGAACGATGCTTATAAAACCACCTGGATGCATCCAAGATCGAAGCACTGGCATCAAACAGATTTTATCATCTGCGTGACAACGTGATTTGCGTGACTTTCATTCACCAGAGCAATGAGAGGTGCCGAATGCTCAACAGAGCACCTTCTCAGATCAAACGTGAATCTCCAGGTTCGAAGAAAAAAAAGGTCCAAAGGCAAGAAACGTCCCCAAAAAACTGGATGTTGGGAAAATCAATAACCCTGGTATAACAGTTGCCTTACAGAATGAACTGTCAAAGCGTCTAGAGCAAGTTGCTTTCACCAAAGGAGAGACAGAAGAAAACTGGGCCAAATGAAGAAATAAAGTTGACACCGCCGTCAAAGAGACAATAGACGTCCTCAGAGACATCACCAGGACTGGTTTGATGACAACGATTCTGAAATTCTGCACATAAGAATTGAAAGTGGATAAACAGTCTGACTCAAGAACCAGAAAAAAAAAACACGAAAAAAAAGTAAGAACGCGTATTTCATACAACCAGACAAGACAGGCGCCTGTCTTGTCTGGTTGTATTAAATACGCGTTCTTGTTCTCTATTTTTTCGTGTTTTTCTGGTTCTTGTTTACTTGAACGCGGGCAGTCACACTTGTTATGGAGTCTGACTCAAAGCGGGACAAGTTTCACCATCTCAGAGGAAAAGTTCAGATGCGGTTGCGCTCCATGAAGGTGGAGAAAGAAGGAGAGGAGATCCAGGGGTTATGCTGACTCAAAAAATGTCAAGCTCTTCTACTGCAGCTTAAGGGAGATGTGTGGGCCACCACAGAGAAGGGCAGTCCCAATCCGGAACCTGCAGGGTGAGCTCCTCACTGATAATGACGCAATAAATAAGAGATGGTCAAAACACTTCGAGCAACTACTTAACAGGCCTTCATCGATTGACCTCAGTGTCATTGAAGAGATCCTAGCAAGACCCGTACATATGGAACTTGACGACTCACCCACGGAAAATGAGGTGACAGAAGCAACTGCAGAGTTGCGTTGTGGTAAATCAGCAGGCTCCGATGGTATTCCGCTTGAAGTTTTTAAAGCAAACGGTCAGCCATTGATACAGATGTTTACTGAGTTCATTTGTACGTGCTGGGAAAATGGCTGTTTACACCAAGATCTGAAAGATGCTAGAATAGTGCACCTGTACAAAGGCAAAGGTGACAAGTCCAGCTGTGACAACTATCGTGGATCTCCCTTTTGAGCATTGTAGGCAAGATCCTCTCCAAGGTTATCTTAAACAGGTTGCATACCCATCTTCTTGATGAGAGAGTACCAGAATGCCAATGTGGTTTTCGCCAGAACAGAGGGACAGTGGACATGATATTCACTGTAAGACAAGATCCAAGAGAAATGTAAGGAACAAAATATGGATGTCTGCATCCTCTTTGTCGACCTAACCAAGGCGTTCGACACAATGTCGCGCCGAGGACTGTGGAACATACTGCCCTGAATGGGAATCCCTCCCAAGATGGTTAAAAAACCCCAGATATTTTCACGATGGCATGAACGCAAGATTATTCGACGGCAGTGAACATGATGAATTCCCCGTCACTAGCGGGGTCAAGGATGCGTTCTAGCACCAACACTCTTCAGCTTCCTTTTCAGCATAATGCTTCTCTCTACCTTTAAAGATTCAGATCCAGGCATCCAAATCACACGCAGGACAGATGGAGGCATCTTCAATACTCAACGCCTGAAGGCAAAGACGAAAGTCACTAAATCACTTGTTCGTGACCTCCTGTATGCTGATGACTGTACTATCGTTGCCTACTCAGAGGATGACCTTCAAAGACATACAGATTCTCTGTCTGCGGCCACTAAACGCTTTGGACTCACAATAAGCATCAAGAAGACTGAAGTTATGTTTCAACCTGCAAAAGGATCAACAGCAAACATGCCTGAAATAAAGATTGACGGCAAGGTCCTTAACAATGTTGACTGCTTCACCTATCTTGGTAGCAGTCTCTCACCTTCCAACAGTCTCGATAAGAAGGTATCCAGCCGCATCACTAAGGCAAGCGCTTCTTATGGCATACTCCACAAGCAAGGATGGAACGAAAGGGGCTTGAAACTGGAGACGAAGTGCGCAGTATACAGAGCAGTAGTCCTGACTGCATTGCTGTATGGATAGTCGCATCCTACCGTAGGCATATCAAGCTTCTAGATCAGTTTCACCAGCGCTGCCTCCGACGTATCTTAAACATCAAATGGTACAACAGAGTATCAAACTTGAATGTACTTTTGCAAGCCCAGATGCCAAGCATAGATTCACTGCTAACACAGTCTCAGCTAAGATGGTCTGGACATCTAATAATAATAATAATTACAATATTTATATAGCGCAAAATCTCGATAAAAATCAAATCTAAGCGCTGAACATACACTTACGCACACGCGCACACACACGGACACACACACTCACACATGGCTATAAATGGGGAAAAAGAATAAAAGCAATGGAAAATTATAGAGAGCGTATTATATACAAATATATATTACAATGTGATTCCCCTCCGAGTGGAGACAGGCTACAGAGGGGGGATGAGTGAGGTCAGGATTTGAGAGCGGACTTGAAGGAGACAAAAGTAGGTTGCTGACGGACAGAGAGAGAAGTTTGTTCCAGGAAAGTGGACCAGAAACAGAGAAGGCTCGTGGACCATAGGTATTGAGCTTAGTGCGTGGAAAGCGAAAAGTCAGAGGATCGGAGGCAGAGCGAAGGGTACGTGAGGGAACATAGATCTCAAGTAGGCTTGACAGGTAATCGGGGGCTGCGTTATTGAGGCTTTTGTAGCACATGGTGTCTAGTTTGTACTGTATGCGCTTTGATACAGGGAGCCACTGAAGTTGTGCCAGGAGAGGAGATATGTGGTCAGCTTTTTTTGTTTTTGAGTACAAGGCGTGCAGCATTGTTTTGAATGCGCTGTAGGGTGTGAATGGTGGAGGCAGGAAGACCAGACAGGAGTGAATTGCAATAGTCAATGCGAGACATTATGAAGGACAGAACGAGTTTTGCAGTTGTTTCGACAGAGAGATACTTCCTGATCAGGCTTATACATCTCATGCACATGCAAGATAACAGGCTTCCAAAGCAGCTCTTCTACAGTGAGCTGACATAGGGCCATCTACCAAGAGGACGGTCAAAGCTTCGCTACAAAGACACCTTGAAAAAGTCCCTCCAGAAATGGGACATTGATGAACAACAATGGGAAATCATGGCCACAAACGGGTCCAAATGGAGGCAAGGTATTCCATAAGGGAACAGAAGCTTTTGAAAATGAAAGCCGTTGCAGCCAAGTGGAAAAGCGTGCAGCTATAAAGGCAGAACCAACTCTGCAGAGCGTTCCATTGAGTCTCCAGTATGTGGCAGCCTGTGTGCATCAGACTTTGGCCTGAAATTCCACATGAGGGTACACAAATATTGTGCTGGGTTGGACTATATCGATCACAATAGTCGACCATATATATATGATGCATTGATTCCACATTAAGCTCTTGTCAAAAGTGACTCCCAGGTATATTTGCTGGTCTCCTATCTTCAGTGGTATATTACCATGAGGGAGGGCCAGAAAAGAGTAGCTGTTATTATCTTCCTGTTAAAGGTTACACATCAGCTGTCTGCAAAAGCTGCTAGTCTCTCCAGAACAGGTTGCATTTTGCAAGTTGCTGTTGCAGCATATTCTTCAACACAGTATATGTGTTGGAAACGACCGTTAGGTTAGCAACAACTTAAATGTATTGGAAAGGACGAACACAATTGGAGAAAACCGTTGGGTCAGATACAGTAAGGATGAATGAAAGGTGAAAATGGACTTGAAACAATAGGATGGAATTGTCAATTCAGATACAGTAGGGATGCATGAATGGAGGGAGGAATGTTATGAAAGAAAGGGTGGGTGAATGGACACTTGGGTCAGATGCAGTTGGGGGAGGATTGAGAGGACCATCAGGTCAGACACAGTGGAGGGAGATTGGGAAGACTATTTGAGTCAGACACAATAGAGGGTGTCGGAAAGGACTGTCATGCCAGAAACGAAAAGGGAAAATGGACAGCATGGCTAGGTCAGACACAGTAGTTGGAGGATGGAAAGGACCGTTAGGTCAGATGCATTAGTGGGTGCAATAAGAGTAGGTTTAGAAAATGACAGTTAAGGACACTAGGGGAAAGAATCACAATAGGAGATGTTGAAAAGGACCGTTAGGTCAAGTACAATAGGGAGTGTTAAAAATCCTGACGTCAAACACAGAAAGGTTAGGTAAGACACAACAGGTCGTAGTAAAGGGGAAAAGAACCGTTTGGTTAGGCACAACGGGTGGTGGTGAAGGGGAAGAGAACTATTATGCTAGACACAACAGATGGTTGGGTTGACACAACTGGGAAATGAGATGGTGGAAAGGATTATTATGTCAGACACAACATGTGGTGAGGAACAGAAAAAGAATTATGGGGAAGGGGGAAAGAACTATTAGGTTAGACATAACTGCGGGGTGGGATGGTGGAAAGAACTATTCGGTCAAATACATAAGGGGAAGATGGAAAGGGCTTTAAGGATAGACACCATAGGGAGGGATGGTGAAAAAGACTAAAAGGTCAGACACACTTACTGAATGAAGACACAAAGGGCACTTGTGAAGTGGGGAATGAAAGGTAGAACAGATTATTACGTCAGAGACATAGGGATGGTTGATGGATGGAAAAGTCTGCTAAGTCAGAAACAGTACAGGTGGATGAGAAGGGCAGAAAGACCATTGTATCATAAACAGGAATGAATGAAGAGATGAAAGAGAGGAAAGAGCTATAAGGTAAGACAAATATTTGGGTATTTAAGGTGTGGAAAGGACCAGCCAGGTCAAACAAGTAGGTGGGTGAAGTGGGGGAGGGAAGACTGTTAGGTCAGACACAGTAGGTGGATTTGGAAAAGACTGTAAGGATAACTACAATGTGGGTGTTGGAAAGGACCATATGATCAGACAGTAGGAGGGGTTGGAAAGAACTGTTAGGCCAGATGCAATAGGGATGGATGAAGGGTGGGAAGGACCTTTAGGTTATTGTTATTTAAAGCCCAGCCGACTACGTAGAGCCACATAACCATTAGGTAAAACACCATTGGGTGGGGTGAAAAGTAGATATGACTATTAGGTCAGGTACCATAGGGAAGGGGTGAAGGGTTGAGAGGAGTATTTGGTCAGACACAATAGGCCGGGTGAAGGGTGGAAAGGACCGGTAGGTCAGAAACAATAAGAGAAGGGTGTAAAGTACCATTAGGTTAGAAACAATAGGGAAATCACTAGATTTGATAGAGCGGAAGGGTAAAATGGAACATGCAATTGGAGGTGTTGAAAGTGTTATACACAATGGAGAGAGGTGGGACGACCTTTAGGTCAACAGAAAAGTTGGTATCAGAAACAATCGTAATGTGAGACATTGCAGAGGGTGTGAGTGTTTGGGTGGATTAGGTTTTGGAAAGGACTGTCTGGCCAGATACAATAAGGGGAGAGTGAAAAATACCGTTAGCTTAAAAATAATAAGATGAGGATTAAAATGACCAACAGGTGAAGCACAATAGGTGCCATTGAAAAGAATAGTTAGGTCACAAGCACAATAGCTAGTTTTGAAGATGTCATTATGTCAAATGGGAGAAAAGGTTTTGAGGATGGTTACTTAAGGTAGGTGGTGGGTAGGACGGAAAGGACTGATAGGTCAGATACGATAAAACAGAAGGATATGACCGTGGAAAGGACTGTTGTGCCAGACATAATGATGACAACGATATTAATCAATAATAATAGAAATAGTAATAATGATGATAATGATAACATTTATAAGGCACCAAGTCTTGATACAAGAATCAAACCAAAGCACGCATTTTCACCATTCACCACAGCAATCACCCAACAACGACCAAAACTCCAAGGAACTCAAACTTGAGGGAGAAGACAAGAGAACAGTGTAGCAAAAGAGCGAACATGTAGAGGGGGAAATTACTGCTCGGCGAAAAGGTATTTTTGTAAGCTAGACTTGAAAGATGACGATGTTTGTGACTGCCAAATAGACGGGGTAGGATCGTTTCAATTGTATGGACCAGACACAGAAAAAGAGTGGCGATCGACTATGGTACATTTGTATCAAGAGCTAGTTCATCAGAATCAAAACGGGAAGAACGGGCAGGGTGTACGAGGTGGTCACAAGATGAATAGGTGTAGAATCATTGATAACTTGCAGCATAATGTGTTGATTTTGTATGAAATTATTTGAGAAACGAGCAGCCAACGGAGAAAGTGAAGCAAGGGACAAAACAGGAGAAGGGACGACAAGAAAGGACTATCAGGTCAGACACAAAAAGGAAGAGGGCAGCAAGATTTGTTAGGTCAGACAAAAAGAGGAGGGGGGGGGGGGTTAAAGGGCTATAAAGTCAAACCCGCTAGGGGAGGGAGGACAGAAAAGCATATGTGGAGGGAGAGGGGATGAAGGTGGAAAGAACTTGTTAAGTAACACATAGAAGAGTGCGTGAAGGGTGGATAGGATCGTATTGTCAGACAGAGTAGGATTGATGAAGAGTTAGGTAAGACAATTGCACTTGTGGAGAAGGAAGGGGATGAAAGATGGAAGGGACTACTACGTCAGACATAGTAGCGTTGGTGAAGGGTGGAAAAGACGATGAGGTCAGAAACAGTAGCGGGTGAAGGGTAGAGAGGACCGTTCGGTGAAACACAATAGGATGGATGAGGGGTGAAAAAGATTGTTAGATGACTGTGAGTGTGAATGGTGGAAAGGACTATTAGGCCATATACTGTAGGGGGAGAGTGAAAATGACCGTTAGATCAGAAAGAAAAGGAGGATAGAAAGGACCATTACTCCAGACACAATAAGGATGAAAATAACCATTAGGCCAAACACAAAAGTGGGTTGGTGGAAAGGACCATGATGTCAGACACAATAAAAGGAGGGCGTAAAAGACTGTTAGATCAGACCAAAGTGGGAATAGAATGGACCATTAGGCCTGACACAATATGGGATGTTGGAGAGGTCCGTCAGATCAGGCACAGTAAAAGACTGTTAGGTCAGACACAGTAGGGGAGGGTGGAAAGGATCATCACATCAGATACAATAGGTGATTCTAGAAAAGACCTTTTGGACACAAAAGGGGAAAAAAGTGGAAAGGATAATCAGGTCAGGCACAATAAGGGAGATGGGATGGAAAGGCCAGTTGTGCAGAGAGAGATGGAGGGGGACTGTCAAATAAAGCACAGTAGATGTGGGTGTGTGGAAATGACCATTGAATCAGACACAGTGGGCCACAAGAAGGGTGTAAAGGACCATTAGGTCAGACACAGTAGGGTGGGTAAAAGGTGGAAATGAGAGATAAGAAACTGTTGGTAGGGTGAAAGGTAAAAGAGAAAGGTTACGCAAGTAGGGTAGGGAGAAAGGATAGTTAGGTCACACAAAGTAGGTTAAATGAAAGGTAGACAGGACTTTAAGTTCAGACACATTAGCGTTGAGGATGAAGGATGGAAAGACCGTTAGGTCAGACACTGTAGGATGGGTGAATGGTGGAAATAAGGTAGGTCGAATACAATAGGATGGGTGACCATTGGAAGGACCATTGGTTTCCAGTTTCAATTTCTCAAGATGACGTCTCCCACTCGGAATGGATTCCGTATAAACTGACACCACAGATGCCATGTGAGAAAATCCAAAATGATCATGACACAAGCCTTAAGCCTGCATATAAACCTATGAGCTGGCCAGGTCTTGATGTCCTTCCTACAGTATGGGTTTTCTATCTTGTACTAGTCTTTGTATCAGTCTGTCATTGGAACCGTCTTGGCTACATTACAATGGCATGTGCATCTCATCTTGAAAAAAAGGGACTGAATGAAAAGACAACCAGCCACTAAGTAAAAGCTTGTCTCACATCACAAAATGCCCCCAATCAATACCATGCAAAGCATCTACTGCCGATCAACATAAAGAAAATAATGTCTACTTCATCAGAGCTCCTTCAGACAATAATCCATCTCCGAGTGAAAAAGAGAATAGGTAGATAAATAAGTAAATAAGAAATGAAAAATAACAAATAACATACATACATACACATATACACATATGGACTCACACGCATACACCCACACATGCCCGAAAACAATATAAAAAAAAAAACACGCATGTAAATAAAACAAAAAACAAACAAAACAAAACAAAACAAAAGAAGAAAACACACACATAATCAACCCACACAGGCGCAAAAGAAAAGAAAACAAAACAAAACAAGCAGACAAGTGCTATTACAAATTTAAAGATATTCAATACAGACAAAACACAACAAACTAGCAACAAACACAGACACAACAGTGTGACAACCTTCACAGTTCTCCATCTTTTCCCTTTCATCACATTTCCTTTATCTCAGTTTCAGGAAACTCCTGACATTTTTACATTCCATGCTGTAGGAATTTGTGCAGTGTTACTTTTTAGATAATACCATTGTTTGTCTGATTGAAGATGGCTCTTGTTTCTCCTTTCGGTCACTTCCTCTTTCTATTCATTTTTGAGGAAGCTGATCGGTGGTATGATGACTCACAATTTGATCGCAAAGATATGATTTTAAGGGTCTGAAGACTTTTCAAGATGGAATTATTTTTGTGTAGAGGAATTACCTGCAAGTCTGTTGGCACGTTCATTTCCCTTAACACCAACGTGTCCGGAGCAGTCGATCCACATGAGATTTTGTAGATCGCTACTGCTCATTGCTTTGTGCTAGTCTGGGGTGCCTACTCCATTTCGCACTTTTTGAAAAAGGTTCGAGTCAGGATGAAGGCTTGACTTTCTTTCATGTGAAGTGAACCATTGTAGCGCATGCGTGACTGCCTCAATTTCCGTTGTTAGATTGGAGATTGTGAAATGGAAAGGACTGTTTGGTCAGACACAATTCAGGTGAGGGTGAAGGTGGAGAGGACGTTGAGTTAGGTATAATATTATGGGTGAAGGGTGGAAAGGACCGTTGTATCGGACACATTAAGGTGGGTGAAAGGTGGAAAAGGCTGTTAGCTAAGACAAGAGTATAGTGGCTGAAGCGTGGAAAGGACCGTTTGGTCCGGAAAGAATGATGTCAGTGATGTCACCTAGAAATGATTGTTGGACTGGGTGATATATGACTGTCAGAGTGTTTTTGATTGATGTGACCTGCATAGACTGGGTGAGATGTAAGTTGCAGTGTTTTTGGTTAACATGATTTATACACAGGGCGTAAGGAAGTGCAGAATCTTTTTGGTTGATTTGATACGTAGATTGGGTATCATGAGTTGCAGAGTGGTTTGGGTTAATATGAAACGACAACCCATCACACAAGAAAAATCAAGGGGAGTGCCACAGTATGTATGTTGCTTGTTTTCTGTATGTTGATATACGTGGGTATGGTTGGTGTTTTGTTGTTGTTTGTTTGCATGTTTTTCTTTAGTTTCTCGAGTGGGTGTTTGAGTTCTCGAGGTGATCGAATGGGAGCAAACTTTGATACAGAGTCAGATAACGCTTTACTTCAAGCACTCAACATCGTCTTCACTTCACTTGGAACCTTTTATGCGTTCGGCTTTCCCCTTAGGCTTGAGTATCAGACACATTTTATGTGGTGGCTGTCTCTCCCACCTTTCGGCGGGGTAACTGAAGGATTTGTACGTCCGCCGGGCACCTCTCAAGGAGTACACTGTTGGGATCTGGTCTGAAAATTACGTAACGTTGACTCAGTCAGGTGACTGCAATGAGCAGCAGCAGAAAGAATGTCCGGCCCTCCAGTAACGTATTTGTTACTTTCTTCATATTCGGTCACAACTGGGGTCACCACAGCCACACGCATAAATCATCGCCACAAGCAAGCATGCAAGCTAACCAGAACTCAGAGTTACGAACAAACACAACACTCTGTATTTGAATAATAATAATTAAAGCAATCTCACCCATCGTACGTCATAAATCACATATACACCATCAATTAAAAAATAACAACACTGAATACATTCATACAAACCAGACCAATCACAAGAAAATGTATTTCAAAAAACGAGATATCTCCCTGTCCCAGGACAGAATCGTCAAAAACTCCAAAATTGACTGACATTATTGGAGATCAATGAACCCTAATCTTCACAAATTGTGGTTTTAGATGTAATTTGTGTGTCAGTGGCAGATGTGATGTGTTTAGTGTGTCGGCTAGTGACTGTGCTTGTCACCTCTCACTTTCAGCCTGCACCGCTGGCTAGCACTGTTGCTTGCAGCTATGCAAAAAGATTTGTTTTCACTTTACAGTGAACCATCATGAGAAACTTTGCAGAATGCCATGGGATAAATGCTGGAGGAAAAATGATAAGCAACATTCGTTATGCAGATGACACCTTGCTAATGACAGAAAATGAAAGGATCTACAAAACCTTGTGAATATAATAGAAATCAAAAAGACTGAAGTCATGGTAATCAGTAAAAAAAAAAAAAAAAAACACAAAAAAACATGAAATCCCCTGATGTAAAATAACAGCAAATGGCACAACTTTGAGACAGGTTGATAAGTTTAAATATCTGGGAACGGTCATCTCACCAGACGACAAATGCACACCAGAAATAGCCAGCAGAATCGGCCAAGCTAAAACAGCATTGAAGAGGATGAAAAGCGTTCTTACCAACAAATGCCTATCAATTAACGTCAGGAGGAGTGTTCTTAAATGTTATGTGGAACTGATACTGTTATACGGTGGTGAGGCGTGGACAGTCAACACGCAAAGCCTGAACAAGATTGAGGCAGCCGAGATGTGGTTTCTAAGAAGTATGTTGAGAGTTCCATGGACAGCAAAGAAAACAAACGAGACAGTCTTGATGGAGGCAGACACAAGATGATCATTGATAAAAAAAAAAAAAGATTAGGAAAAGACAAGCAACATTTCAAGGATATTTTATGAGGAAAGGGGAATCAGAGCACCTGGTCACAACAGGAAAGCTGGAGGGAAAGAGAACACCAGGTAGACCCAAAGAGAAAATGTTAGACAGATTTGCAGGGTGGCTGAGGATAGAGACAAGGGGTAGATGTATATGGAGGGCCATGATCGCCAACGCCATGCGGCAGGGCACATGATGATGATGATGATGATGATGATGATGATGATGATGATGATGATGATGATGATGATGATGATGATGATGATGACGACGATGATGATGATGATGGTGACTTTAAGAAATACAAATCTGGATGGTCTACGGTAGAAGTTAAAAGTTCAGATCAGATATTTTCAGCTTTGCAGTTTGAGATATTTTGATTTTTGGCGAGTCATTGTGCTCATGAAAACAATTTATGTCATTGTTTCAAAAACGGTCAAGCCTATAGATAAACCTACTATCTTTTCAGGAATTCCCGACACCGTCTCGAGGTAGCCAGAAACTCTGGACAGAACTGGATAACAGAAGGCTTTTAGAGGAAAATTACTTCGAATTAGACTCGCTCATGCCGAAGTTCGGATGACCTTGGCACAGTTTCGAGATCACAGTTATAAGACTGTTGAACTGTACATATCTCAATATAAACCGAGACTTTCAATAATACCGTTTGCATGGCGCAAACATTCCACGTCAAAGCATGCTCGTTTGCACTTTATTAACAACAACAACAACAACAAACAAAACAAAAACAAACAAATAAACAAACACCGACCACAACAAACGAAAAAAAATAGAGGGGAAGGGTATGCTATGTACATGCATTATCGTAGTTTAACCCCTATGATAGTCAAATGCATATATTAACAATATAGAAACATAATCAGCTTATAAAAAAATTACAACTTCTTCCATGAAAATCAGAAATAAGCGGTAGTAACACTAGTCCACAAAACATGCATAATGACGAAAATGTATTCATTATTTGGGAATAGTCTTTCATTCACACATACATGAAAACAAACATCCTCACACACACGTGCTCAGAGCACATGAGCTTGTACGGGGGGGGGGATTATCGCCTTCAGACATTAATGGGGTATAATTATAAATATAAACACACTCATGAATAAAGCACAAACATAATGAAATTATATACATAACTGAAAGTGGTCATATTGGGGTTGTGCAGTTGATTCATAACTTTTTTTTGTTAAATCCATCGTCTTGTTGACTTTGGGCTATTTTCTAGGACACTTTTTCTTTTTTTCTTTTTTTTCTTTGTTGTTGGTAGAATCTACATGATATAAAGGAAGAATGTCAATATGGTCTGATCATTTTTGTACTTATTTTAACAGAAATATTTAATGTACTTCTTCAACACTTGTCCAGCAGTTTGGTTTCAATGGCCGAGAAAATATCATCAAATGTAGCTTTTAAAAACATTTCTTGGGCTTCTTCCTTTCCTTACAAAAGCTGTACTCTAACATATGAATGGATACGAAATGAAGGAAAAAAGTGAGATAATGCTGTCCCAAAGAACATTTGTTCTTACATCTATATATAAAGAAACGCTTCCTCTAATTTTCAATGAATTGATTTCATACTCCGGATATATTTCAATTTTATGAAAATGAGAAATTGTTACAACCGCTTGACCATCTTGAATTGCTTTTCTTTTATTTATGAAAACTGCAAATATTCTCTCATTTAATTACTTTGTCATAACATGAATTCTATCTGACAGCTTAATAACAATAATAACGATAAATGCTACTACAAGTTTATCAGTTTAATCAGCAATCCACTTTATTCTTACGGCCCTATCCCGAAAACTGAATTCAAAGCGATGTTCATTTATGTTACTTCCCTGAAAAATGACCAGTGAACTTTGGTATACCACAAGGCTTTGTCCTAAACTCTTCCACAAGTTTATAAATGATCTTCCTTTTCATAATCAATCCTCTGTACAAAATGTCATACGTTTATTGATGATACGCCCATAAGTACATTGAAGACTTTTTCGACGATAACAGCAGGGAGGAACACATTATTAGAAAGATATGTAATATATGTAATGAAAGATGAATTTAGAGCAGCAATGAAAAAAATGAAACGGGGAAAAGCTGCAGGACCAGACAATATTACTGTAGAAATAATTAAGGGTCTACATGAATTTGGTATTGAAAAAATAGCAGTCCTCCTAAATGAAGTTTATGACACTCGAAAAAAACATAAAGATATGCCAGATTCAATTTTCATTACGCTTCTAAAGAAAGCTGGGGCTATAGAATGCAAACTCCATCGCACAATCAGCCTGGTGAGTCATGTAACAAAGGATCTATTAAGAATACTCGTGATGAGGACAAGGAATAGAATCAGAGCAGAAATAGTTGAAGAACACTGTGCAGAAGAAAGATCAATTGAGTTGAACAAGGCTTTATACTTATGTTTTGTGGATTATTCCAAGGCTTTTGGTCGGGTAGTAGTAGCCTCCCTCGGTCATGGCTGACCATGGACAAAGTACATCCGTTCTAATGTCTAGATGAGCTGTCTGCTTGGTCCAAGCAGGGTCGCCTGTGACTGTAGAGACCAATGCGAGAGAGGCAGTCTCTGTTGCAGCGGTCGCATGTGTATGCTGATGCTGGTCTGTTGGCTGTCATCCATTTTCTGTGAACTCGCCTTTCTGCTGCAGCAGCTGACAGTTTGTCCTCACCAATCCGCAGCTGTTTCTTGAGAGTGGTTCTCCAGCTGTTGCGGTCGTCTGCGAGGTCCTCCCAGGACTCAGTGTTGATCTCAAGCGCCTTCATGTCACGTTTGTAAACGTCTTTGTATCTCAGCTGTGGGCGGCCAATGTTTCTCTGCCCTGTGGCGAGCTCACCATAAAGGATGTCTTTTGGGATGCGACCATCTTCCATGCGGCGAACGTGGCCCAACCAGCGCAGCCGACGCTGTCTCAGCATGGTATGCATGGTTGGGAGGCCAGCGCAGGTCAGGACTTCGGTGTTGGTCACCTTGTCTTGCCAGGAAATGCCGAGTATGCGCCATAGGCTTCTCAGGTGGAAGGTATTGACCCTTTTCTCCTGATGAGCATGCGTGGTCCACGCCTCGCTGCCATACAGCAAGGTGCTGAGGACACAGGCGTTGTATACAGCCATCTTTGTCTTCGTGGTCAGCTTGGGATTTGTCCACACCCTTTGTGTGAGGCGGGCTAGTGTTGTGGCTGCCTTCCCGATCCTCTTGTCGATCTCTGTGTCAAGGGAGAGGTTACCGGTGATGGTGGACCCAAGATGTGTGAATTGATGGATGGCTTCAAGCTCGTAGTCATCAATGGTGATGGCTGGTGGAGATGGCGTGTCTTGGCCCAGGACGTTTGTCTTCTTAAGACTGATGGTCAGACCAAAATCTTTGCAGGCCTGGGAGAAGCAGTCCATTAGTGACTGCAAGTCCCGCTGAGTATGGGTCACAACTGCGGCATCGTCGGCAAATAGCATGTCTCTGATGAGGGCTTCACGGACCTTTGTCCTTGCTCTGAGGCGGGCGAGGTTGAAGAGCCTGCCATCTGATCTGGTCCGCAGGTGGATCCCTTCTTGCGCTGTGCTGAACGCATGCCTCAGGAGGAGAGCGAAGAAGATTCCAAAGAGGGTTGGGGCCAGGACGCAGCCTTGTTTTACACCGCTGCGTACGTCGAAGGGCTTCGAGAGGTTTCCGTTGAACTGCACCGTCCCTTTCATGTTGGAGTGGAAGGACTCAATTAAGATGTGCAGTTTGGGGGGGGGGGGGGGGGGCAGCCGATTTTTCGGAGAGCCCTGAAAAGGCCATCTCTGCTGACTAGGTCAAAGGCCTTGGTGAGGTCAATGGATGCCACGTACAGGGGCATCCGCTGCTCTCTGCACTTCTGGATTTGGCGAATGGAAAAGACCATGTCTACCGTGGATCTCTCTGCTCGAAAACCACACTGTGATTCCGGGTAGACGCGTTCAGCCAGTTTCTGCAGGCGGATTAGGAGGACCCGAGCGTAGACTTTGCCAACAATGCTGAGGAGCGAGATACCTCTGTAGTTGTTGCAGTCGCTCCTTTCGCCCTTGTTTTTGTACAGGGTGACGATCTTGGCGTCCCTCATGTCCTGCGGTACAGCTCTCTCATTCCAACACTGACAGAGGACTGCGTGCAAAGGGTGCAGAAGAGAAGTCTTGCAGTGCTTGATGAGGTCTGGGGGAATTCCGTCGTTGCCAGGTGTCTTGACTGACGCCAGGCTATCAATGGCCTTGCTGAGTTCGTCCACAGTTGGCTCTGCGTCAAGTTCTTCCATTACCGGCATGCACTTGATGGCATCGAGGGCTGAGGGGGACACCATGTTCTGTGTGGAGTAGAGGTCAGAGTAGTGTTCCGCCCATCTTTCCATCTGTTGGCAAGGATCGCTGATTACTTCCCCGGTGGAGGATTTGAGGGGGGCGATCTTGCTCTGTGTTGGTCCCAGTGCCTTCTTGATGCCATCATACATTCCTCGAATGTTGCCTCTTTCAGTAGCACTCTGTATCTCTTTGCTGAGCTCTGTCCAGTACTCGTTTGCGCAGCGCCTGGCGTTAAGCTGAACCTTACTTCTGGCAGCCCTGAGGATTTGCAGGTTCTTCTCACTGGGTGACCGCTTATACTCGGTGAGTGCAGCACGCTTGGCCTCAACAGTGGGAGTCATTTCTGATGATTTGGCCTCAAACCAGTCGTGGCCATAGCAATGCGGTGCATGGTGTCTCGTAGCGTTTCCCATCTCTCTGTGGCAGAGCCTCTGGGCTGCAATGCATCGTATTCTCTCTCAAAGGCCTCTGCGAACTGTTCTACAAGATCTGGCTGAGACATCTTGCTGACGTCAATGCGAGGGTTCCTTGTTTCTTTAAGCAGTGGAACTTCTTTGGTTGCAGCCTGATCTTGCAACATATCAGAGAGTGGTCTGTGTGGCAGTCTGCGCTGTGATAAGAGCGAGTGTGGAGAACGTTTTTGATAGCGGCACGTCTTACTAGGATCAAATCCAGTTGGTGCCAATGTTTTGAGCGCGGGTGCCTCCAGGAGACTTTGTGTTGAGGCTTCGTCTTGAAGAAAGAGTTGGCGATGCACAGTTCATGGCAGGCGCAAAACTCCAGCAGTCGCTGTCCATTCTCATTCATTTTCCCCACTCCAAAGGAACCGAGGCAGGAGGGCCATGAGTCGTTGTCTGCACCCACTCTGGCGTTGAAGTCACCCAGGAGAACAATTTGTTCTGTCCTGGAGATGTTCCTTATACGTCTGGAGAGGCGAACAGAGTTGGGGCATAAACGCTGATGAGAGTGACATAGCCTTCGGTGGTGTTGAGGCGGAGAGTCAAGAGTCGCTCTGAACCGCCGCTGCCTGGTTCAATCATGTTCAGCAGGCTGTTTCTTACTGCAAAGCCTACTCCGTACTCTCTTGGGGCATCAGAACTCTTTCCTTGCCAGAAGAAGGTGTAGTCCCTTTCCTTTAGTGTTCCTGAGTCAGCCAGCTGTGTTTCCTGCAGAGTGGCAATGTCCACATTGAGCCTCTTTAGCTCGCTGTTTATGACGGCGGTCTTTCTGGCGTCGCTGATGTCTTGCAGATCTTGGGAGAGCCCAGGCATCATTGTTCGGACATTCCAACAGCCCAGTTTCACTGTTGATCCTTTTCCTGACACGAAGAATAGATCAACCAAATGGAAAAGCACAATATCGATGGAAAAGATCAAAGAATAATAAGGAATATGTATTGGGAACAAAACCAGCAATTTGAGTAGAAAAGTAGCTTTTTTTTTAAATATCAAAAGAGGGGCTAGATAAAGATGTGTTCTACCACCAGATTAGTTTTCACTTTACAGGGAAGCCATCATGAGGAATTTAGAAGAATGTTCTGGGATAAAAGTTGGAGGTTAAATAATAAACAAGCTTCGTGTTGTAGATGACACCGTTCTAACTATGATGAAAAGGACCTACAAAATCTTATGAAATACAAAGCAGAAATAAAGGGCTAGAGCTAAAGAGGAAAAAGACTAAACAAGTAATCCCTTTATGTAAAAAACAACAACAACAACAACAAAAATCCAACAACAGCAAGTGGCACAACATTGAGACAAACTGATAAGTTTAAATATATGGGAACAGTCATTTCATTAGACGGCGGAAGAACATTAAAAATAGCATTAAAAAAACTGAAAAGCTTTCTACTAACAGTTGACATCAGAAAGAGTTTTTCAGTGTTATATAGAACCAATGCTGTCACTGTTATTGTTTTTTTTTGCTTAAAGCCTAGCCGATTGTGTAGAGCCATAACAGGGCTGTAGCCGTTTCAAAACATACACAGTACTTCAACAGGAAAAAAAAAGGGCGAGAAGAAAATTAATTACACATATAAATGCATTCACGCACATAATGAGAAGAGATGCCCCTAGCATTGGCCACTCAATCCAATTTATCCAACAGGGGTTTTAAAAAAACACATACAGATGAATGGACAAGCAAGGCAGAAATTAATAGGAAGAAATGACAGAAAGCAAAGGGAAAAGGCAGAAACAAAAGGATTGATAGAAAAGAAGAAATTTCTAGCACAGAATTCCCAGAAGGTGGGGATACTATTTATACTGAAGGAGCCCCCAGCATCCACACGGGGGAACCAGTACTAAGCCTGGACAATCAACAAGCAAAGTGAACACAAAACTGAGGCATTGAAATGTGGTTTATAAAAAGAATGGTTGGAGTTCCAAGGACAACAAAGAAAACAATCGAGACAGTCTTGAAAAAAAGCAAATACAAAATGAACATTCATGAAGAAAATAAGAAAAGAGAAGCAATAGGACATTTTATGAGGCAAGAGAAATTTGAACACCTAGTCACAACAGGAAAGCTAGAAGGGAAAAGAGCTCCAGGTAGACCCAGGGAGAAAATAAACAACAGTTTTGCAAAGTGGGTGGGGACAAAAGGGGTAGCAGATATACTTTGTAGGTTCGTATGGAGGGCTACGATCGCCAATGCCGCGCGGCAAGGCATATGATGATGATGTAATAACGTCCCTAAACATCTAAAGCAAGACAGTATCAAATGTTGAAAAGCAACTACAAAAAGACATGAATAATGTTTCAGAGTGGTGCAAGATTAATAAAACGGCACGGAATATATTGAAAACTAAACGCATGCTTATTATTAAAATCTGTCAAAAACATCAGAAAAGCTTTCACCTCTCAAGCTACACACTAACCTTGAACTAACTGAACAAGTATCTGAACATAGTTTACTTGGAGTGATTATTGACAATGAACTTCAGTCACAACTTAAGTTTTTATCAGGAAAATTAAAGATTTTTTGCAAAAAAATTATGACTTAGTCATTACATGTACACTGACCATACCACTTGCTTTCCTAAAAACATAATTATCTTTTACAAATTTAAACTTGTCTTCAAAGCAGCACACTCAAGATCATCCGGCTATCTTAGAATACCCTCACTCCCCTCCCCCCCCCCCCCAAAAAAAAACAAACAACACCGTTCTCGTCATATCCAAAAATGAATAAACAACGAACGAAAGAAGAAAACAACGTTTTTATTTAATCTAATACAAAGTCCTTTACAAATTGAGCTTTTCGTTTTCTAGAGCTTGTCTTTGGAATGAATTACCCAATTCTTTTAAACAACCACTCCTAATTTTCTTCCCGATAGAATTCTATAATGAAACTAGTAACTATAGTCTTTAGCTCACGTGCATCTGGATATATGCGTGCATTTGTTTTAGTGTGTAAGCGTGGTTATGTGTGTGTATGTGTGTAGTAGTAGTATCACTGATGTATGTGTATAGTAGTACTAACAATGACAACATACATGTAATAGTAACAACGGTAACATACATGTACATGTTATGATTAGTAATGATTGTATGTAAACTTATGCATCTTCAGTGCATATGTGTAATGAAAATTATTGTTACATGAAAAGTTTATGTTTAGCTTAGTAATGGCGATTTGTAAAGTTGTGTGTTTTTGATTTGTTGTTGAGGTTTCGATTTCCTTTCTGTTCCCCTCCATTTTGTTTTAGTTTATAGATATTCTGTGTTTTTAAAATGTATCTTATCATTATTCTTATTCAGTACTTTTATATTTGTGTTATTTCAATTCTGTCAAGTTGATTTTACCAATTGATCAAACACTGATATATTCTGTCATTGTCTTTACTGTTGGAAAATAAAAACCAATCAATCAATCAATCAAGGACAGGAGGGGAGTGGGGCAAAATGATGGATATACAGAATGGGAGATCACTGCTGGACGAAAAAAGGTATGTCTTCAAGCTAGACTTGAAAGAAGACAGAGAATGTGAGTATCGAATAGATGGTAGGAAGGTTGTTCCACTTGGAGGGACCAGACACAAAAAAGAGCGGCGATCGACTGTGGAACATCTGTATCGAGGTATTTGTAAACAATTAGTATCAGAAGCAGAAAGGAGATGTCGGACAGGGGTGTATATTTGGAGGTGGTCACAAAGATAAATAGGTGCAGTACCACTGATACATTTGTAGCATATTGTATTGATTTTATAAACATGAAATTCTTTGAGAAACGGGCAGCTAGTGGAGAAAGTGAAGCAAGGGAGTGATATAATCATGCAGCTTTTTTACGAAAGATAAGATGGACCGCATAATTCTGAATACACTGGAGGCATGCAACTGAAGAAGCAGATATGCCAGAGAGCAGAGAGTTACAATGATGGACGCGAGACAAGATAAGAGAAGTCGCAAGTTTAGATGCTGCTGAAGTTGAAAGATAAAGGCGAATGGAACTGACACGTCCCAGTTGGCAGTAACAAGACTGATAGTTTTGGTGATGCATTTCTACATCGAGAGTACTTTACTTTTCTTTACTTTTTCCTTCCGCTTGTACCGGTGGGCGTCGCGGGAGATACAGTCGTCTGTCAGTAGCAAGGCGGATGGCCTGGCGAAGGGACATCTCGTGAGCTCTGAGGGTGTCTGCCACGGAGTCGCTCCATCGTCGTCTTGGTCTTCCTCTGGCTCTCCAGCCAGAGTATCTGGTGTTGTATGCCCGAAGAGATGGATGGTTTAGGGGCATAAGTGTGAGGTGTCCGAACCACTTGATCCTCATATGTTCGATGTGCTGTAGGATTGGTGTTGCTCCTACCATGTCTCGTATCACCTCATTTCTGATCTTGTCCCGCCTTGTCTGTTTACTGCTTTCCTCAGGCATTTCATTTCACAGGTCACCAGTTTTCTCTCGAGGACTTTAGTTAGGGACCATGTCTGGCACTGGTATGTCAGCGTTGGTGGAAAAATGGCGTTGATGAGTTTCGCCTTAGTGCTGGTGGGAATGCTGGGGTGTTTCAGGAGAGGGGCAAGTTGGTAGCTGACTGCGTTGGCTTTCTGGCATCTGGTCTCGATTTCTCTGTCTAGTTTGCCATTTTCAGTGAAGATGCTGCCCAGGTATTTAAATTCACTGGCTTGCTTCAACTGGGTTCCGTTGATGTTGATATCCAGTTTGTTTGGTCTCTTACTGACAGTCATGACCTCGGTCTTGCTGACGCTGATCTTCATGCCGTATGTCTCGCAGCTTTCATTGAGCTGGTCTGTGTGCTCCTGTAGCTGTATCTTGTCATTGTTCACCATTGCCTGGTCGTCCGCAAACCTGAGTTCATTGAATGCCTCATGATCAAAAACAACACCAAGGTTGTTGATGAATCAGAAAGTACAACAGCGTTGTCACCTAGATGGACAGAACAAACGTTTACCGTGGAAAGCTTGTGCTTACTGCATGAGTGAACATCGCCTCAGTCTTATCTCCATTCAGTTGTAGCTTATTCTGAATCATTCAGTTCTGCATCTCAGCTTAACAGCCAGAGGCTTCGGAAAGAAATTTTGAAAGAGTTTCAAGAGATGCACTAATCTAGATCTGGGAGTCATGGGCATAAAAATGATGTTTGATATTGTGCTAAATGATGTCGATAGCAAATGATGCGGCGTAGAGTGTGAAGAGAACTTGTCCAATTACAGAGCCTTGGGGGAACTGAAATGCAAATTTAACTGCTGGAATGTGGATTCTTTTATTACGACTGACTGAAAGCGGTCGGACAGGTATGACCACCAATGAGCGCTATTTTGGATTCCGAATGTGTGCTCCAATCGCGAGATCTAAAAGAATATGTAATAAAATTCGGCCGCAGTCAGCTGAACGTAACAGATCATTTATAATGTGAACAAGAACAGTTTCGGTATGCCAACTGATTGTTGGCTGAGAGATGATTATTCAACTGTTTCAAAACCTCTTTCTCAAGGAGCTTGGAAAGGAACGGCAAGTTGAAGACACGAGACAGCTTTCGGGAATTTAGAATCGAGATTATTCTTTCTCAGCAATGGCTTTTTGAGAGACGATGGGAGAGATCCAGGGAGAACAGAGGTGTTGATGGTGTGCGTTATGGATGAAAAAAAGCTCAGGAAGTATTTGTGAAAAGAAAGAACCAGGTATGGGGTCAAGTTCACAAGACTTGAATGACATTTCTTTTAGGATGCTGGCGATCAGAGTTTCAGAAACTGGCTGTAATTCAGTGAGTGGGGAGCCTGTGAATAAAATTCTGTCTAGCACTGCTTGAAGATCGTCAATTTGGGAAGAGAAAAAAGTCGAAAAAGCGTCTGGGAGATCTAGAGGACTGATATTAGAGGGAAGTAGAGACGACTTAGTTGTGTCCAAAAGATCAGACATGACAGAGAATAGACGTTTTGTAGTTGTAGATTGATGGACCTGAGAAGAAGAATAGTCAATTTTAGCCTTCGAGATCATTTTTGTAATTGTTTGCACATGCTCTCGAAAAATCCATGAATGAACTACAAATTTAGAGTACCGCCACTGAGTATCAGTTCGTCTACGAGCTTGTTTGGCTACTCTTATTTCACTTGTATACCATGGTAAAGATGGGCGGTCAGGCAAAACACAGATGGTAGGGAGTGCATGCTTACCTAAGAGCTGGTGCAAGACTGAATTGTAGTGGCTAGCAGAATCAGAGAAAACTGAAAGAAAGGAAGGACGATTTACAGCTTCAAGATTCAACATGGATAGATTTCAGTTTGCGCTGGGTAACAGTTCGCTTCCGGCATCTGTCTAAAACAGAGTTAAAATGACACGGCAGAATGATCAGAAGGAAGTTGGTCTAGAACTGAGAGTGATGTGTCCAGGTTGTGGTCAGTACCAGTCACTGTAGATGTGTCCAGGTTGTGATCAGTACCAGTGAATATGGGTGTGTCCAGATTATGGTCAGTACCAGTTACTGTGGATGTGTCCAGGTTGTGATCAGTACCAGTCAATATGGGTGTGTCCATGTTATGATCAGTACCAGTCACTGTGGATGTGTCCAGGTTGTGGTCAGTACCAGTCACCGTGGATGTTTCCAGGTTGTGGTCAGTACCAGTCACCGTGGATGTGTCGAGGTTGTGATCAGTACCAGTCACTATGGGTGTGTCCAGGTTGTGGTCAGTACCAGTCAATATGGGTGTGTCCAGGTTATGATCAGTACCAGTCACTGTGTCCAGGTTGTGATCAGTACTAGTCACTATGAGTGTGTCCAGGTTGTGGTCAGTACCAGTCACTGTGGATGTGTCCATGTTATGATCAGTACCAGTCACTGTGTCCAGGTTGTGGTCAGTACCAGTCACTGTGGATGTGTCCATGTTATGATCAGTACCAGTCACTATGGGTGTGTGTCCAGGTTATGATCAGTACCAGTCACTGTGGATGTGTCCAGGTTGTGGTCAGTACCACTCACTATGGGTGTGTCCATGTTGTGATCAGTACTAATATATGTCCACGTTGTGGTCAGTACACTTACTGTGTATCCATGTTCAGATCAATATCAGGTCAGTACAAGTCTATGAGTGTGTCCATGTTGTGATCAATACCAGAACGTCCATGACTGATAAAATAGCAAATATCAACAGAACAATGTTTGGATGGCTTTAGACAATAATATATATATATTATACATGTTTTCTATTTCTGTTTCGACATATGTGTCAAGGGTTGACATATATACACACGCACGCACGCACAGACACAGACACACAGACACACACTCACACAAACACGCATACACACAACAACAACAACAATAAACTTCTGAAACCGTGTGTGTGTGTGTGTGAGTGTGTGTGTGTGTGTGTGTGTGTGTGTGTGTGTGTGTGTGTGTGTGTGTGTGTGTGTGTGTGTGTGTGTGTGTGTGTGGCGTGTGTGTGTGTGTGTGTGTGTGTGTGTGTGTGTGTGTGTGTGTGTGTGTTTCCCCCTTGCAGGTTTCTGTTTATGTTGCTTCAGACCAGATAGTTAATTTTATTGAGTTAAAAGTCTTTCATGTTAGCTTGTATATCTACACCCCCCCCCCCTCTTGTTTTTTTTTAAAGGAGATAATAGTACGTTGACCGGAGACAGATGTGTGTCTGTGTATGTGTATGTGTGTCTGTTTGTCTCTGTCTGTATGTATGTATTGTGTCTGTCACTGACAAGATTATGTAAATAAGATTTTCTCAGTTCTTTATAGGTGCATCGTCACCAACTTTTCATCAAAGCTTTCGACTGATGAAGAGTCGCAAAAATTAAGTTTGAAATGTAAAGCACTAAGGTCAAGGTTACATGGACAAAGAAGTGCCTAAAACTGGCTACACTTTCTCACAAGCTTTCGACAATATTCAGAATCATTTTTCACTGATGTAACAGCCAACCTTTGTCCTTTATTCGCATCAAGTTTTATTTCATCTGGACTTCGTCAAGGTCACAGAGACCTTGAGAAATACATTTAGATTTTCTCATCAGAAATAGAACTTTAGTTTGAATTTTGTCATCTTTTTTGATTGAACAAATTTCCTTTTTCATAGGTATTGTGTTGTCAGGACATAAAGTTGTTTTAATATGTGGGTCATGATGACATTTGTATGAACAGCAACATCATCATCACAATATAAAGCAGACATAAACGGTTACATTGAGAGGAGCCGGCCACAACATAGACGCACTCACGAGTAAAACTGACTGGTACTGAATTCAGCATGGAAACACATATTCACTGACTGACATTGTCGCCAAGATGAACAATCGTGGAATGCTAACATTTGTATGATCTTGCTGCGACTTCAACGTCACAACAACTGCACGTGAAATATTTTGCGTTGATTAAGTTCTCCTTCGTAGTATATGACAGTTTGACAAAATACATTAGTTTTGATTGTCTTGGTATAAGTGATCAAGAAAATAAAGGGGAGGAAAGTATTTCAAATATTGAGCCTTCTTTGCAATTGCGAAAAAATAGCCGCCTGTTAGACAAAATTATCTAGCAACAAACGGCTGTAATGTCACTACATTTGGTGTTTTTAAAAAAGTCCCTAATTAGTGTCTATGTTGAAACCAGTACGTCATTATGACTGGGTCCATGTTGGGGCCTGTACCTTTCACAAAGGTATGCGTCTATGCTGTGATTAAGTACAAGTCACTAAGGATGTTGTTGTCAGTACCAGTAACTATAAGTGTGTCCATGTTGTGGCGAGTATCTATCATTGGCTGTGTCCATGTCTAGTCAGTACCAGTTACAGTTTATCTATACTGTAGTTAGTACCAGTCACTGTATTCTTGCTGTCGTCAGTACAAGTTATTGTTTGTATCCATGTGGTCAGAACCAGTTACAGTGTCCATGTTGTGGTCAGTACCAGTTTCTGAATGTATCCATGCTGTTGTCAATGTGTCACTGTGTGCCCATGTTGGGTCAGTGCCAGTTATTGAATATGTCCATGTTGTATCAATCCCGAGCAAATTTACTGCCAACTCGTCTTCAATAGAATGCGGACGTTGTAGACGGAAAATCAGGGAACAGCAAGCAGGATTCCGCCTCAGACGCTTATTGCACAGAACATATCTTCACTCAGCGCCACATTAATGAAAGCTGCACAGAGCTCCGAAGTGCCGGTGGTCATCAGCTTCATTGACTTTTTCCAACATACATGGGACCATCGCTTTGGAAAATCACGGTAGCCTATGGTATTCCACCAAAAATAATAACGGCCATACAGCACATTTATCGCAACGCAAGATGCCGTGTTAGGACAGAAGATGATCTAAGCAACCATTTTGAAGAGCTGACGGGAACTTGGCAGGATTGCATCTTTCGACCGATCCTCTTTGCGCTGGTTATAGACTGTTTGCCAAAGAAGGCTGTGCAAGGGAAAGGCATCCGATGGCACGAGGGGGGAGCACTTGTGCGACTTGGACTTTGCAGACGACATCGCCGCACTAGCTACTGACTCTCAAGACCTCTAGTCATTCGTCAGTGTTATTATCAAAGATGCGGACAGCACGAGACCTATCATCAGTACCAAGAAAACAAAAAAAACTGTCAGTTGGACAACACCTATCATCATCAGGAGTATTCATTAGACAGAACGATGTTGAAGTCATCGAGGATTTCACCTACCTAGGCAGTTCAATCAACAATTCAAGCAACATGATTAAAGAATTAAACTCGCATAAACAAAGCAACGGCAGCATTCAATAAACTGTCAAAAATCTGGAACAGCAAGAACATCTTCTTCAAACTGAAATTGTGTTTCTATAATTCCAACGTTTTGTCAATTTTGCTGTACAGCTATGAAACGTGGCACTTGAAAACAAGCCAGGAGAACTGAGAAATTTGACTCGTGTGAATAAAATGTCCGCGCAAGATTTTGGGCATGAAATGAAAAGATTTTGTGACAAACGATAAGGTAAAATCAAGAAGCAAACAGATGCCAGTTACCAATATCATCTGCAAACTTCAACTGAGTTGGCAAGGCCAAGTCATTAGACCGCCGTCTTCCAGACCTGCCAACCAAGACCTGAAGAGGAACACAGGAACACAACGAAGGAAGAAAAAATTAAAAATTAACAGGCGCCAGACGACAGACGAAGATCTACAACTGGATAGACACTGGACTGATACCCTGTGAGACGCCACCGACCGAGCCCATTGGAGTGTTCATGCTGCCTCATACGTCGCACAACGCGGGAGCGTTTAATTAAGTCTAAGCCATCATGTGGTCAGTTCCAGTTACGGAATGTGTCCAGGTTGTGTTCAGTACCAGTCACTGAGTGTGTCCTTGTTGTAGTCAATAACAATGTGTGTGTGTGTGTGTGTCCATGTTGTGGTTAGTACCAGTCACTCAGTGTGTATCCATGTTGTGGCTAGTACCAGTCACTCAGTGTGTATCCATGTTGTGGTAGTACCAGTCACTCAGTGTGTATCCATGTTGTGGTTAGTACTAGTCACTCAGTGTGTATCCATGTTGTGGTTAGTACCAGTCACTCAGTGTGTATCCATGTTGTGGTTAGTACCAGTCACTCAGTGTGTATCCATGTTGTGGTTAGTACCAGTCACTCAGTGTGTATCCATGTTGTGGTCATTGTCAGTCACTAAGTGTCCATGTTGTGATCAGTACCAATCATTGAGTGTCCGTGCTGCAGTCAGCTAGTCATTGTGTGTCCATGATGGGGCCAGTATCAGTCACTGAGTGTCCATGTTGGGGTCAGTACTAGTCACTGAGTGTTCATGTTGTGGTCAGTACCAGTAACGGAGTGTCCATGTTGGGGGTCAGTACCAGTAACTGTGTGTCCATGTTGTGGTCAGTACCACTTACTGGGTGTCCATGTTGTGGTCAGTACCAGTTACTGAATGTCTATGTTGTAGTCAGTACCAGTAACTGAGTGTCCATGTTGTGGTTATTACCAGTTACTGAATGTCCATGTTGTGGTCAGTACCAGTAACTGAGTGTCCATGTTTGTGGTCAATAATAGTTACTGAGTGTGTATGCTGGGAGTCATTACCAGTTACTGCGTGTCCATGCTGTGGTCAGTACCAGTAATTGAGTGTCCATGTTGTGGTCAGTACCAGTTACTGAGTGTGTATGTTGGGAGTCTTTACCAGTTACTGAGTGTGTATTTTGGGAGTCATTACCAGTTACTGAGTGTATATGTTGAGAGTCATTACCAGTTACTGAGTGCATATGTTGGGAGTCATTACCAGTTACTGAGTGTGTATGTTGGGAGTCAGTACCAGTTACTGAGTGTATATGTTGGGAGTCAGTACCAGTTACTGAGTGTATGTGTTGGGAGTCAGTACCAGTTACTGAGTGTATATGTTGGGAGTCCGTACCAGTTACTGAGTGTATGTGTTGGGAGTCAGTACCAGTTACTGAGTGTATATGTTGTGAGTCAGTACCAGTTACTGAGTGTATGTGTTGGGAGTCAGTACCAGTTACTGAGTGCATATGTTGTGAGTCAGTACCAGTTACTGAGTGTATGTGTTGGGAGTCATTACCAGTTACTGAGTGTATATGTTGTGGTCAGTACCACTTACTGAGTGTGTATGCTGGGAGTCATTACCAGTTACTGAGTGTCCATGTTGTGGTCAGTACCACTAACTGAGTGTCCATGCTGTGGTCAGTACCAGTAACTGAGTGTCCATGTTGTGATCAGTACCAGTTACTGAGTGTGTATGTTGGGAATCCGTACCAGTTACTGAGTGTATATGTTGTGGTCAGTACCACTTATTGAGTGTGTATGATGGGAGTCATTACCAGTTACTGAGTGTGTATGTTAGGAGTCAGTACCAGTTACTGAGTGTGTACGTTGGGAATCCATACCAGTTATTGAGTGTATATGACTGAGTGTGTATGATGGGAATCATTACCAGTTACTGAGTGTATAGTTAGGAATCATTACCTGTTACTGAGTGTATATGTTAGGAGTCAGTATCAGTTACTGAGTGTGTATGTTGGGAGTCAGTACCCTGGGAGTCATTACCAGTTACTGAGTGTGTATGTTGGGAGTCAGTACCAGTTACTGTGTGTGTATGTTGGGAGTCATTACAGTTACTGAGTGTGTATGTTGGGAATCATTACCAGTTACTGAGTGTGTATGTTGGCAGTCATTACCAGTTACTGAATGTGTATGTTGGGAGTCATTACCAGTTACTGAGTGTGTATGTTGGGAGTCATTACCAGTTACTGAGTGTGTATGTTGGGAGTCATTACCAGTTACTGAGTGTATATGTTGGCAGTCATTACCAGTTACTGAATGTATATATTGGGAGTAGTACCAGTTACTGACTGTATATGTTGGGAGTCAGTACCAGTTACTGAGTGCATATGTTGTGAGTCAGTACCAGTTACTAAGTGTATATGTTGTGGTTAGTACCACTTACTGAGTGTGTATGTTAGGAATCATTCCGTTACTGAGTGTATATGTTGGAGTCATTACCGTTACTGAGTGTAATGTTAGGAGTCATTACCCTGGGTAGTCATTACCAGTTACTGAGTGTATATTTGTGGTCAGTACCAGTTACTGACTGATGTATGTGGGAGTCATTACCAGTTACTGAGTGCATATGTTGTGGTCAGTACCACTTACTAAGTGTGTATGCTGGAGTCATTACCATTACTGAGTGTCATGCTTGGTCATTACAGTTACTGAGTGTCCATGTTGGGTCATACCATTACTGAGTGTTGTATAGATTGGGAGTCATTACTAGTTACTGAGTGTATATGTTGGAGTCATACCAGTTACTGAGTGTGTATGTTGGGAGTCATTACCAGTTACTGAGTGTATATGTTGGCAGTCACTACCAGTTACTGAGTGCATGTTGCTTGGGAGTCATTACCAGTTACTGAGTGTATATGTTGTGGTCAGTACCATTACTGAGTGTGATGCCAGTAGTCATTACCATTACTGAGTGTCCTATGCTGTGGTCGAACCAGTTACTGAGTGTGTATGTTGTGGTCAGTACCAGTTACTGAGTGTGTATGTTGGAGTCATTACCAGTTACTGAGTGTATATGTTGGCAGTCAGTACCAGTTACTGAGTGCATGTGTTGGGAGTCATTACCAGTTACTGAGTGTATATGTTGTGGTAGTACCACTTACTGAGTCGTGTATGCCGGTAGTCATTACCAGTTACTGAGTGTCCATGCTGTGGTCGGAACCAGTTACTGAATGTCCATGTTGTGGTCAGTACCAGTTACTGAGTGTGTATGTTGGGAGTCATTACCAGTTACTGAGTGTATATGTTGGCAGTCAGTACCAGTTACTGAGTGTATGTGTTGGGAGTCATTACCAGTTACTGAGTGTATATGTTGTGGTTAGTACCACTTACTGAGCGTGTATGCCGGTAGTCATTACCAGTTACTGAGTGTCCATGCTGTGGTCAGTACCAGTTACTGAGTGTGTATGTTGGGAGTTCGTACCAGTTACTGAGTGTACTGAGTGTGCATGATGGGAGTCATTACCAGTTACTGAGTGTATATGTTTGGAGTCAGTACCAGTTACTGAGTGTGTATGTTAGGAGTCAGTACCCTGGGAGTCATTACCAGTTACTGAGTGTGTATGTTGGGAGTCATTACCAGTTACTGAGTGTGTATGTTGGGAGTCAGTACCAGTTACTGAGTGTGTATGTTGGGAGTCATTACCAGTTACTGAGTGTGTATGTTGGGAGTCATTACCAGTTACTGAGTGTATATGTTGGGAGTCATTACCAGTTACTGAGTGTGTTTGTTGGGAGTCAGTACCAGTTACTGAGTGTATATGTTGGGAGTCAGTACCAGTTATTGAGTGTTTATATTGGGAGTCATTACCAGTTACTGAGTGTATATGTTGAGGGTCAGTACCAGTTACTGAGTGTATATGTTGAGAGTCAGTACCAGTTACTGAGTGTATGTGTTGGGAGTCAGTACCAGTCACCGAGTGTCCATATTGTGGTCAGTACCAATTACTGAGTGTCCATGGTGTGGTCAGTACCAATAACTGAGTGTGTATGTTGGGAGTCAGTGCCAGTTGCTGAGTGTCCATGTTGTGGTCAGTACCACTAACTGAGTGTCCATGTTGTGGTCAGTACCAGTAAGCTGAATGTCCATGTTGTGGTCAGTACCAGTAACTGAGTGTGTATGTTGGGAGTCAGTACCAGTAACTGAGTGTCCATGTTGTGGTCAGTACCACTTACTGAGTGTCCATGTTGTGGTCAGTATCAGTAACTGAGTGTGTATGTTGGGAGTCATTTACCAGTTGCTGAGCGTATTTGTTGGGAGTCATTACCAGTTACTGAGTGTGTATGTTGGGAGTCAGAACCAGTTACTGAGCGTATATGTTGGGAGTCATTGCCAGTTACTGAATGTATATGTTGGGAGTCAGTACCAGTTACTGAGTGTATATGTTGGGAGTCAGTACCACTTACTGAGTGTATATGTTTGGAGTCAGTACCAGTTACTGAGTGTGTATGTTGGGAGTCAGTACCAGTTACTGAGTGTATATGTTGGGAGTCAGTACCACTTACTGAGTGTATATGTTTGGAGTCAGTACCAGTTACTGAGTGTGTATGTTGGAGTCAGTACCAGTTACTGAGTGTGTATGTTGGGAGTCAGTACCAGTTACTGAGTGTATATGTTGGGAGTCAGTACCACTTACTGAGTGTATATGTTTGGAGTCAGTACCAGTTACTGAGTGCGTATGATGGGAGTCAGTACCAGTTACTGAGTGCGTATGATGGGAGTCAGTACCAGTTACTGAGTATATATGTTGGGAGTCAGTACCAGTTACTGAGTATCCATGCTGTGGTCAGTACGAGTTACCGAGTGTCCATGTTGTGGTCAGTACCAGTCACCGGGTGTCTATGCTGTGGTCAGTAACAGTCTCTGACTGTGGAATATTCCCATTGGATAAGATAATCTTTTTCACACAGCGCAACGACGGCGATAGAGTAAATTAAGTAGTGGCTGATCTTCTGTAGCATTTGGGCTTCGAAAATGATATTGAGCGGGTAATGTCTCTGTAGGAAGATTTTGGTCATTTCATCTGCGTTTTCATGTCATAAAATCATCATCTGAGTAGAGACATTTGGTGTTGGAAGTGTGAGTTGATCGATAGTCCAAATAACAGTGTGAGTCAATTGGCTTATAGTGGACTGTAGTCACCATTTTTTCAAGTTGAAATGAAACTGCTATGTCTAGAATGCACACGGATATGTCTAAAACATTATAAGCGAATTTGATGGATGGATGAAAGGTAGTGGATAAATTCCAAAAGTTGGTCATGATTAAGGAATGTTACACCAAAGCCATCATCAATGCATCTTTTGTATATTTCAAGTATTGATTTCTTGAATTGTTATCTGATTTGTTGTTCCAAGAATCCCGCGAGTAGACAGACACAGCTAAAGCCCATTTTGGTGCTCACTGCAACGGCACTGATTTGTGAAAATATCTCCTTACCAAATGAAAAAGTTCTCAGTTCATTTTCAGGACCAGTTCTGCAAGTCGGATGAGGGTCGATATGGAAATGTCTGATCGTTTGCTCAGAAAATACTGGAGAGCTTTTAATCCATCAAAATGAGGTATACTTGTATACAAAGAGGTAACATCGAAAATGAATAAATATTTGGGCTTAAAAGTGCGAACTTGATCATGTAGCTGGGATTCCTGTATGTACTGATTTCTGTTCCATACAGCGATAGCCACATTTATCTATAAGTTTGATGACAATGTCATTTCCATTTTGAGAGATTGGAGAGCGTCACTTTCTTCCTTGGTGATGATGGAATATTTCACTGGCCGCATGCTGAGATAGCGGGTTTTTGTTGTTGTTGTTTTTTTCGAGGCATTTATCAACGTAATGTTCGACTTCTACAAAGATGTTACAGAGAGGTTCCTTGTAAACAGACTTCTGGAAACTTTTCGTGAAAAACAGCATCTGGATCCAACTTTTGCTTCAGAGGATGTCCTACAACTGTCATCCAACGCAATGATCAGAACAATCGTTGGCATCTCAGGATTATGTTACATTTAACGGCAGAAGGTTTCCAATGAACAACGTTAAGACCCTAAGAAAGAGTTGATATTTCGGTTTCAGAAAGTAGCAAGCGAGGTGGAATACAATACACAAAGTTGTGGGGTCAGGAGTTGGTGGAATGTGGAGTGATGATAATGATGATGATGATGATGATGATGATGATGATGATGATGATGATGATGACGATGATGATGACAACGACGACAGCGACAATAACAATGATGATGGTAATAATAATAGTAATAACAACAACAACAATAATAACGATAATGATAATAACGATGATGATGACGACGACAACAATGATGATGATAACGACGACGATGATGATGATGATGATGATGATGATGATTATTATTATTTCATTTATATACTGCAAACAGTCCATGTCAAAAGCATGCTCGTTGCACTTTACAGGAATAGAAAAAACAATGCACTTCCTCTCACATATGCACTCATAGGATGCTGAGATAAGGGTACACCCAACTTCCTAGGAGTGCGACCCTCCACCCAAGTTGTCATCCTCTCTCTCTCTCTCTCTCTCTCTCTCTTTTACACACACACACACACACACACACACACACACACACACACACACACACACACACACACACACACACACCACACACACACACACACACACAAGTCTTTGCAATGGAAATGTAGATCTTTTTCCACCAATTCAGTATACCTGGAACATTTCCTGGCATCAAATAGATGTGAATGTGAAGTTTTGATTCTGCAGTCGCTGAATGTTATCCCAACCAAGCTTCTCAGTTTCCCAAATTATTATTATCCTTCAGTCTATGAATGTGGGAATCACGGGAAGAAGATATCCACTGCAATATTCATACTTAAAGAGTTACTATACCACTTATTTACTTCCCCACTTTTGGACCATCGCTCACGAACTGAGCGGACGTGTTTTGTGATCCTCTCCTCAGTTGTGTTTTCGTTTGGATTTTCTTCGAAGCCTGATGAAGTCTGTGTTTATAGCTACTTCTTACAGTTACAGAATCAAGAAATAATGTTTCTTAAGACAAGAGAAAAGTTTTAAAACTTCCCTAAATATCTAAAATTTCTGAGGTTAGAGGGTTCACAGCAGTATTCACGACTTCTCTTTTTTTTCCGCCATGGTTCTGGTTCATACCTCCTTTGGACCTGTCTGTCATAGTGCGGGTCAAGAGAAGTGTACGTGCTATGCGCGAAAGGCGTCGTAAACATCGAATCGCCAAAGCACTTGAAAATCAACTCAAAAAAACTTAACTGTTGGCTGCCAACCAAAGTTTGTCTAACCCCTGCACTCAACAATCAAATGTGAAGGTTGGATCGTTCAACGCATGTACTCTGAATTCCAACCACCGTGTCCATGAAATCCTGCAACTCTCCTCGAAGCTCGCAGTCGATATTTTAGCCATACAGGAGCATTGTTGACCATCAATCGAAACTAACGACTGGGTGAAATATTGTCTGCCAACCTCAGCGACTGTGTCAACCTTCGACATGGACAAGGCAGAACCCTGACTCTGAGGGCTGATGTTACGAATGATCTTGACCACCTTGGCGTTTCTCCAGCAATTGTCATGAACATGAATAGCATCTAATTTTCACAGTTGATTGTTTCGTTTTAATTCGCTGAACGTTAAATATATATACAGTTTTAACATCGAGCGAAGATTGTACAGCCCATACGGCTGTCACAGTGCAATTACGTAATTCTTTAATCATCAACGTTTTGTCAATCTACCTGCCAACAGATCCAAACGACCACAACACAAAATGGCTGCACACGATCCAAGATCAGCAGCGTGGTAAATGACTAATAATTAATTCCCACTCTCCATTTTGGGAAAAGAACTATTCTACTGTTACGAGCAATCGTTTGGTAAAACATATATTTGATAGTTCGCTTTACCTTTTAGATTGTGGTAGTGTCACTAGGATTCCTGATGTCTCCAAACACAAGGCGACAGCCATCGATTTATCTTTACCAAAATTAGTACCATCTGGGAAACTCACAGAGATACTTTGGGAAACAATCACTTACCTATCGTCATAACAATTACAGACGAAAACGTCAGGATTAAAGACAGCACTCCTGATTTTATTCCAATATATAGTTACAAGCGTGCAAACTGGTAACTATTTCAAACAGCTCTTGCTAATCAAGGTTACAAACATTATGAAAGCGAAAATGTAAACATTATGTTTCTAAATTCCAAAAGTCAATTCTAGCCACTACAGACCTGTCGATTCTGAAACTCAAAACTTCCAATAACTGATTGGGTAATGTTTGGTGGACAGAGGCACGTGATAATGCAAAATCTACATCAAAAGCCGGAAACCTGATGATCATGTGGAAATGAAAAAAAGCTAACATCCAGTGTAACAAAATCATCGCTGAAGCAAAGAAAGATTATTGGGCATCATTCTGCACACAAGAAATTTCAGATTTCAATGATTTCTCTATAGTCTGAACGAAAATGAAACAAACGAAAAATGGAACCAACTTATCTAGGTGTCCGATAATGATTGATACATGTAACAAATTTCCTTCAGACATGGACAAAGCAGAAACTTTTTGTGGATCTATTTGCTGAAAACAGTAAAGTAGAAGGTTTATCTCCTGACTGCAAACATTATAGAGAAATGGAAGATAACAACCCAATCTACACTGATCAATACCTCATAATGATCTCTTGTTTAATTCTCCAATCACCGTAGAAGAGCTAAAAAAGCAATATTGTCTCTACACAACGGAAAGAATTCGGTAGGTGTTGATGCAGTTTCGACTGAAATGACTACACATCTTCCAGAAAACTATGTTATTTTTCCTGCACAAATTTTTTTAGAGATACTGGGTCATTGGAACGGTACCACAAATCTGACAAAAGTCTATTGTTATACAGATATTAAAAGCAGGAAAATCGAAAACCGATAAAAACAGTTACAGACCCATTGCTTTAACATCCCACACGAGCAAACTAATGAAAAGAATGGTCTTAAACAGACTTATACACTATTGTGATAAAAAAAAACGTCATTTTAGTAAATCAGGCAGGTTTTAGAAAAGGGAGATCCACAATTGAGCACCTGGTTAAACTTACAACTCAGATCAAACAACAGTTCGCCCGCAGAAAAGTCTTTTAGCTACTTTCTTTGATGTAAAAAAAAAAAGCTTACGACAAACGACGATTTCATTCCAACACTTAATGTCTTATCCCCCTGAAATTGACAATATCATTTTTTGTAATTACCCCCTCCCCCTCTCCTACCTCAGTGATGTCTTTGCTTTGCAGCTGCTCATATGTCTTTATGGTTTTTATCTCTTTCATTTCCTGCTTTACAAGAAAGGCCCGGCCACGTCGAACCAGGGGTTTCCTTCTCTGGGTCAATTTTCCCTTCAGTCCCTTGGCTGTTGGATTAGGATGGTTTTTCTTCCTTTTCCAAGGTCAGACTATATATATATACATATATATATATATATATATATATATATATATATATATATATATATATGATGCCAGGGTCAAAAGGTGCTTTGGGGTGACTTTCCTAGTTCAAATCACTGCAACTAATTTTCTTGCCTTTGCACAGCCTGAACAATCCTAGATATTGAGCTTTAAATGTCAGATCAAATAGTAGACATGAATTCATGGAAGTTGAACAAATCATTTATTAGCCAATCAAGTTTATATTTACACTTTTGCTCAAATTTCAGCCTTCCTTTTACAGATAGGTGTAGTAGGCTGAGAATAAAGTTTGGTGTTAAACGAATGGTTGTACCTATGTACGCATTTTTTGGTTTCTTATCAAGGTTACTCACTAGTTTATAATTTCATTTGGGTTTTTTGCCTAATTTGTTCTTATTTTCTGCTATATCAAAGTGTAAATATAAGGTTTCATTCGTGACACTTTCGTGTCACAGGCCTACAGTGCTTTGATCAATCACAGTGGGGGAAAAATGATTAAAAACTGCAATGAAATAGGGCTTTTCAAGTTTTATGCATAAAACTGTCTGAATAGAACTGATCAGCATTGCAATCAAATGGATACTTTAGAAACTACATGAGTTTTTAGCGTTCGTGTAACACCTGTCACGGATGAAACTATGCCCTATAAAGTATGAGCTACTGCCTCTGGAAAAGCCAATCCAACATTTCGTTTGACCAAGGAGCATTCAAGGTATGATGGAATATTTCTTTCCCGTCAAAATCCGAGCATGATCAAGATGAGTAAGACAAGTTGTGTTGTCACACCATTTTTCTTGTCACGGATGAAACTATTTAACTGGTCAAATCACAGATTAAACTGAGTCACATGTTTTCTATCATAAATATGACTTTTTAGCTTGCAGTAAGATTTTAGTTGTTGAAAATGTCTATAGTTATGTTTTCAACATCAATCTAAACGTACAAGCATTACCGGTAATGTAGTATGTTAATTAACGTGGGCTGTGCACAGCCTACTGTTTAGTTGAACGCACTCGCTGAGCCACCGCGAAAGACAAAACAGCTGATTAGTGCCAGCAGCCAGGGAATCGTACAAAGCGACGGTCTGCTCTTTCAGTGCCAGCATTAAGCTGCAAGCCACTGGCCGCGGTAAATTCTAGATCTAGTGTCTGTGGTTCTACATCATGTATGTCCGACTCATAGCTGTAAGATTTTTGATAAAACCAACAGAAAGTACTCTGTCGCAACACATTGAAAGTTAATGAAAAAAACTAAGTTAAGAAACTGACTGTCACAATGCAAAATACATGCTATTTCAACTGGTGGTGTAGTAAGCAGTTTACTCTTCTTGCCGTTAATCTATACATATGATGAAAGATGCATGAATGCATGATGCCATGCCGAAAGAAACATTGCAGGGACACTTACCTACAAGCAGCAAGAGGCGGTGCCGTAATGTAGGTGAACAGGGCACAAAACAGCACTGAGTTTTCACATATTCCACACAAAGACTCAACGCTGATTAAATTTTCTAGATCTAGAGATGCATTCACGTTTTGGCGCATACGTTTTTGTTTGTTAGATTGTTTGTTTTGGGGTCCCCCCCCCCCAGTCCCCCCCCCCCCCCCCAGCCCCTTTCCGCTGGCTGTCGAAGTGTTCACACGATGTACATTGATCTACTGCGGTGGAACTCAGCCCAGATCTATATCTGCCATAGATTTCTGATCTTTTCGGCTGCATTTTGTAAAACAGCATAGTCAGTGTATGATAGCACTTAGATCTACATTGTTTTATCTTTCACTCGTTTTTTAATTACAGATATTATTTTTATTTTGGTATTGTTTTATATTTTCATAAACTTGAATGGAGGAGTCATTCGTGACATGCTACAGGAAATTATGTTCAAGTCACACTGCAATCGTCACAGATGAAATTTTGTTGCTATGCTTTGAAATATTTGATGTATTAACTTTTCCATTCTTTTCATAAATCTTCTCATTGTGTTCTTAGGAATAATCAGAATAATTAAAAAATTGCTTGCTTTGTGTTTTTATGAGCACAAATGGAGTCCTTTGTGACATGTTACAGAAAGGTGTGTTGGTGTCACACTGCAATCGTCACAGATGAAACTTATTTTGCTGCTATGCTTTGTAATATTTGGTGTATTAACTTTTCCATCCTTTTCATAAATCTTTTCATTGTGTTCCTTGGAACAAAATATAAGAAACTGTCCGATTTTCTTGCTTTTCACCGTAGCTGTTTTGTCCGTGAATAAGATGGTGTCATTTGTGACCGTGACGACAAACGGCAGTAATTTTCTCCCTAATGAAATGGCCCCAAAGTATAGTTTCTTTTAGACATCCATTTTCAGAACGTCTCAAGCCTGAAAACACCACAAATTTCCATGAAGTAATCATATTTTAATCAGTAATGACATGGGTAAAGATATGTTTGTCGTCACATATCACGAGTGAAACCAGACATTTTTTAAACATTTATGAGCAGAGATACCAAAAAAGACAATTTTCACTGTATAAACATTGAACACTGATGTCCATACTACGTAAAACATGATAAATCTAATGCCTTAAAACTTTCATTTTTGACAAAAGCAAGAAGCACCTTTTGACCTTGGTTCATATATATATTTAGAGAGAGAGAGAGAGAGAGAGAGAGAGAGAGAGATAGACAGATAGATCTATGTGCGTGCACGTTTGGGTGTGTGTGTGTGTGTGTGTGTGTGTGTGTGTGTGTGTGTGTGTGTGTGTGTGGTGTGTGTGTTGTGTGCGTGCGAGCGTGCGTGTGTGTGTTTACTCAAATTCAAGAACTCAAGAAACTACACTTAGCAAGTGCATTATAGTCTTGATTTCCTATGTTTTGGCTCTGGACTCTCCCCAAGATCAAAAGAATAATACGACATGACCACTTTTACATTGTAGAATTCATCTCATTTGCTCTAAACATTGTATTTACCTCCAGTGCTTCCCAGTTACCACAACTCGCAAACACTTTATTTCATGTCAGTCATTTTTTCCTGCTCGCTGAATCATCAGGAAAGTTTTGCTGGTTATTTTTTCCTGATGCTTGTATTTGCTCGCTGCTGTTTGTTATTTCTTCTTTATTGTCGCGTTTATGCTTGACAGTAGGCCAACATTTTACGCCTCTCATGTTTTTCAGGAGGTGCATTGATGTACAGGTGGGAGTTATCGCTTACAAATGATATTTGATGTTGTACTGGCTGATGACAGAGACAAGTGTAGATTATGAAGAAGACTAATCCATGTACAGAACCTGGGGGGGGGGGGGGGGGGATATGTGCGTTTGATTGGCAGAGATTTGGATTCATTTATAATGACTGATGAAAACAGTCAGACATGTATGACAAAAAGTAAATATATGCTCCAGGCCAGAGAGGAGGATAGAGTGGTCAATGGTATCAAAAACAGTAGAAGATCCAGAAGATTGAGTAAGGCATATCGGTCCCACCATCATCATCAAATGCCCTGCCGCATGGCGTTGGCGTTCATGAACTTCCATCTGTCTCTATCTCTTGTTGCCTCAAGCATCTCTTCCACCCTCCATGTCTTCAGCCACTCTGCAAGTCCGTCTAGTATTTTCTCCCTGGGTCTACCTGGTGCTCTTCCCTCCAGCTTTCCCGTTGTGACCAGGTGCTCCAAATCCCCTTTCCTCATAAAATGGCCTATAAATGTTGCCTGTCTTTTCCTAATCTTCCTTATGAATGATCTACTTATGTCTGCCTCCATCAAGACTGTCTCGTTTGTTTTCTTTGCTGTCCATGGAACTCTCAACATTCTTCTTAGAAATCACATCTCGGCTGCCTCAATCTTGTTCTGTATCGGTACCATTGAGCTAAAAGAAGCAAATTATTTACAGTGTGAAGGAGGGTGGTTTCAATATTGTGATCAGAACGGTAAGCAGAATGGAAAAGATGATTAAGATTGCTGGCTGAGAGATGTTTATTCAGCTGTTTCAAAATCGCTTTTTTGTGGAGCTTTCAAAAGAACGGCAAATTGAATACAGGACACCATTTACTCAGAGTGTTCAGATCAGCAGAAGTCAAACAATAGGTACTTTTAAAAAAGATGGGCGGGATCAAGTGAGAACAGAGGTGTTTATGACATGCGTTGTAATGGAAGAAGCCTAGGAAGACAGGGGCTGGTATGCGGTCGAGTTCACAAGCTCTGATTGACATTTCTTTAGGATGCTGGCAATCAAAGGTTTGGAAACAGGTTGAAATTCAGTGTGTGGGGAACCAGTGAAAGGAAGATCGGGAAGAAAAGAGGTTTTGTGAATAGCTCAAACATGGAAAGGAAAATAAAAGCTGAATAAAATCTGGGAAATCTGAAAAACTGATGTTTGAAGGAAGCGGAGATGATTTATTTGTGCCCAAAAGATCAGACATGAAAGGGAACCAACGTTTTGATCGTTTTGTAGATGTAGATTCAAGGACCTATGGTCGGTTTTTGTATTTCGAGATCATTTTCGTCACTATTTTCAACACGTTCTTGAAAAATCTTGAAGTGAACTACACATTTAGAGGATCGCCACTGGTGTTCACGAACTTGTATGGCTAAATGTATTTCATATGGCATTCAGCACATCCACGAAATTGTATGGCTAAATGTATTTCATTTGGCGTTCAGCCCATCCACGAACTTTTATGGCTAAATGTATTTCATATGGCATTCAGCACATCCACGAACTTGTATGGCTAAATGTATTTCATTTGGCGTTCAGCACATCCACGAACTTGTATGGCTAAATGTATTTCATATGGCGTTCAGCACATCCACGAACTTGTATGGCTAAATATATTTAATTTGGCGTTCAGCACGTTCACGAAACTTGTATGGCTAAATGTATTTCATATGGCGTTCAGCACGTTCACGAACTTGTATGGCTAAATATATTTCATATGTGTATGATGGTGCAGATGGGCGGTCAGGCAAAACACAGATAGTTGGTGGGTGCATGATCATTTAGAAGCTGGTGAAAGACTAAATTGTAGTGGCTGACATTGTCAGAGGAATCTGTTTGTGAGGTTAGCCAATTTACAACTTCAGATAAGAAAATTTTAACGTTGATGGATTTCAGATTGCGGTAGGTCACGATTCGCTTCACGAGTACAATTTATTGAGACTGAAGGGAAAAAATAGCAAACGGTCGGTTAGTCAGTGGTCCAAGACCAAGACTGATATAACAAGTTCATCAGTATTGCAGACAATCAGATAATTCACATAACAATTAATGAAGAATTAGTGCACAGTGATTTACAAGATGACAAATTTCCAAAATATAATTACAAAAAGTTTGAAATAAATTTTTAAGTGTCCTTACATGTTGAGATACTGACAACATACATAGTGAAGACATCGATGTACTGTATTAACAAACACACACACACACACACACACACACACACACACACACACACACACACACACACACACACACACACACACGCACACACAAAACTAATCTTATTATGCGGCTGTCATGAATCACAAATGTGAAAAACATGGAGTGTTTGGAGCTCGTGCGTATTCTTTTGTCTCTCTTTCTCCCTCAATTTTCCAACATGTTATGGATTAACAACATACAAGGACTTGCACAACAACACATTCAATACATGGAAAATAGCAAACACCAAATCTCACTGTCATGCCACAAATCATGAATCTTCTCACATCCGAAGTCAGAGGAAAAAAACACCCACACATCCATCCTCTGGGTATAAAAAAGATAGCATTCAGTTATACATACAAACGTTTGAACATCGAAAATAGCACACACATATATAATTATGCATATAGGCATTCAAACGTCAGAAAGGGCGGATACACAGTTACATCTATACACACTTTCAAACATACGGAATAGCGCACACACAAGGTTAGGAAATAAGCCTTCAACCGCAAAAATAGCACACACATATCTAAATGTTCCCCAAAAAACAACGTGATGTATGGACAATGTCACACGTTTCCCACGAAGGCTGCCGTGAAAATGCCGTCAGTTCGCTCGTGCAACGTTGTTAAAAACAAAACATACAAATCTAGCTCACCACAGCGTGCGACTTGAACGAAACTTCTGCGTCCAGCCAGGAGACCGCCGCTATTCCTACCTAGAGAAGAGCCGTACTGAGCAGCTTGACTCAAAGGGCTAGCCCAGGATCTGGTACCCATCCAAGGCAGAACCCTTCACAACACGAAAGAAATTCACAGCTATCTCATACATCGAGAACGAGTAAATCCTGCACCGTCTGCGAAATGATTTTTCAGTTTCTGGTATTCTTCTTGGTCGTTATTTTTGTGTGCTTGACTTTTCTTTTTAGCCAGTCCTTTTTGTATGATTTTGGTGTCAGTCTTTTTTTCTGCCAAGTTTTGCTTTATCTTCTGTCCAGATTCCTGTCATGGTTTGTTTTTTTTTCAGTTCATTTGGATCTTTTCGTTAAGTGACCATCCTTCCAATCGAGCGGAAAGTTTATTGTCAGTATCAAATCGAAAAGCAGTGATGGTTTCTTTGTCTTTGAATTTGTCGATATCAAATGTCAAATTCGGTTTATTGTTTGAATGCCATAGTACAGTCTGAAATATTCATGGTGTTTGATGTTACTTTTTTGTTCTTTTTTTCTTTTGATAAAAGAGATTATTTCATATTGACTAGAGAGAGAGACGTGTTTTTTGTGTATGCGCTCAAGTGTGTGTGTACACGCGCGCGTGTGTATGTGTATGTGTGTGTGTGCGCGCGTATGTATTTGTGTGTGTGACACAAATGTGTGGAATAATTACAATCTGTTTTCTCTGTAGTGACAGTCTACCGTTGGATTTGATACCGCCATTTTATTTCAACTGAAGCTTGAGAAGTAGAAAATGTCAATTTTCTCGTGGGAAACAAAACATCAGTTCGATTTTTCTCAGTGTTTGATGTAAAAAATTCAAATTTTCACACTGTCATTGTAGGCTTCATGCATAAACAATCAAAGCAATCATAGGGGAAATAGTCAAGATAGATAAATGAATTCCTTTGATCCAATCGGTCATGATGACATTTGTGTGAACACCAAACACCACTATTAAATAACGAAGTGAACGTAATTGGGTTTATGATTTTACCAGTGCCTTACAAGTCGGACGTGTGAGTGCCAAAGTTCAAGGACTTTTGTCTCAATTTTAAGGTATCAACAACATTGTTGAAATCTTTATTTTATGTAGCAGTACCTACATTTTCTAACCGACTGCAACCATATTTCGTTCAAATACAAAACCTTGTTTTTGATTTACCTTGATTGATACTCGGGGTCATTTGTACTTTCATGACTGCACTGTCAGAAACAAAAATTGTCGAAAAATGAAAAAAATTCACTTTCAATAAACTTTAGATCAAAAGTTGTCAACATAATCATATCTGATGTTAATCTGCAGTACGTGACTGTTGATGTGGCCTCAGCGGCCAAGAGAATAACAGTATAGTCTTAAAGGAAATGTAGTTCGAACATTTTCCGATTCCTACAGAAGCTAACATTTACAAACATAGATAAGCTAAACACCGAATAGAAAATTTAGAAATATTAGATATCTTGTTCTTAACACGAAAACCACTTCCTCAATTTTTCAATTGATTTATTCCAAGCTCAGGATAAATTTCCTTTTATCTGCTCTCAGTACATTTGTGTGTGTGTGTGTGTGTGTGTGTGAATTCATAACAGATCTATTGTAGAAGACTATCTAACCCTTTCTTTCGATCATGCCCGTGCGCGCATATATGAACGCGTGAACGGATACACATATACACACACGCGCGAGCGCGCACCATTGCACGCACAAAATCTTCTCACACATGTTCATACGCATTAATACATGTGTGCATGACCATGGCAACAAATACTTGCTGATTTTTTTTAACAGACATTTGGCATTAATTTAAACAAATTAGATGCAAGTGATCAAGCAACGCCGAACGATGCTTTTCTGCATCATAAATGAATCGTCCAATGTTTTGCATACAGGATTTATCATTAAAATGGTACAAGAAGGATGGCTGGGATACTGAGATGGACGAAGGCCTTCTTTTGTCATTCAGAGTTGCACAGTACAAAAGCGTATCATACATGTAAATTTCATTTCTAAATGAGTGTTACATACTGACATACTGAAATTCATATCGTTTGGTTGACTAGCAGTGTAGGCCTATCTGAATTTGTATGTACGAATCTCAAATACTCCACTTCTAGACCCAAAAATAAAATCTTTAATTGTACGGAGTCTTGCCAGATACGGGTTTCGGACACTAATTTTTGCTCGAGGGCGCTTTTTTTTGTTTTGTTTTGTTTTGTTTTGTTTTGTTGTTGTTGTTTGTGTGTTTGTTGTTGTTTTTTTCACGTCTGTACCGAAATATATCGAAGGAATCTTCAGATAAGTTTGAATTGACCCCATTACGACCGAACTCTCAGAATCACATAATTTCAATTAAGACACTTAACAGACAAACGTTTTACAGTTTAATGCAGATAAGTAGCTGTTTTTGTGTTTTCCCATAACCTGTTATTCCCAGTGGAGCAGGAAAATTGAATACAAGTGATACTGAATTTATATGGAAGGATTATAAATGTTACGGAAGTGAACTAATGCGCCAGGAAAGGTTTTTGTTTTTAGTTAATGCATACCTTTTTTGTATCACTTATAACAAGAAAGCTGTCAGGAATATTCACATCGAGTAAAACTAATTAAAACCTTTTTTTTCTACTTTCTAGTTTCATGTATGTGCTGTTTGTGGTTAATTTTTGGTAATTTTAAACAGTTTGTTCAAAATTGTCTATTTGAATGAAAAGCCGCACTCCTTTGACCCCTGTATCGAGTGAATATGCTTCCTCTTAACAGTTGTGGAAAACGATATCAACAGAATGATGACTGATAAAGTTATTATCTTCAATAAGTCTGATGTTTTCATGCCAGTTCTATGACAAACGATCAGTTTTTGTTGATATGCTTTTAGACATCCGTTCGGATTTTCAACATCTTAAAACGTCTAAATAAATGTAAATCCCTATTTGAATAGAGTTTTGCGTAACTTTGCTTGCCTAGCAAATCTTTCCACGATTACATTTTGACAAAATCGTGCTATGATTTTTTCCGTCAAAACTTTAACAGAAACGGAAGATGTACTAGGAAGATGGCACGAATATGGTAAAGAACTTTTTGACAACAATACACAAGTAAATCCACAGGATACTCCCTATCTTGATTTTCAAAACACAGAACCAATGCCCCTTCTGAGCGAAGTTAAAGCTGCTGTAAATCAGCTAAAACTAGAAAAATCACCAGGACTAGACAACATCCCTGAAGAGTTATTAAAGAACGCTGTGATACAGGGATCAAAGCATTGCATCATCTATGCAGCAAAATTTGGGAATCTTGTGAATGGTCAGAAAACAGGAAGAAGCAAGAATGTGTTATGCTGCACAAAAGTGGGAACATCAAAGAGTGCAGCCATTATAGGATCATCACACTTATCAGCCACACCAGCAAAATCCTGCCCATTATTATCTTAAAAAGAATGTAAGTCAAAGTGGAAGAAGAGCTCTCAGACTGCCAAGCAGGTTATAGAACAGAGGAACAACAGACATGCTGTTTGTACTACAAATACTAATAGAGATCAGGAACACTGAAAAAGAAGCCTACTTCACTTTTATAGATTACAACAAAGCATTCGACAGCTTATCCACAACCGCTTGTTAACAACCATGTTTCCAAGACACCTGATCTCACTCTTACCATTTCTCTATCAAGACCAACAGGCAACAATTAGATGGAATGGAGAGCGCTGTGGCTTCTTCAACATCAATAAAGGAGTCCGGCAAGGTTGCATTCTCTGGACCTAACCTCTTCAACATATACCTGTGTATGGGAGGGCATGGGAGTGAAAATAGGAGGAATGAATATCACCAACCTAAGACATGCTGATGACACAGCCCTATTAGCAGGAGACATAATTATGAGGAGAATTCTATATCGAGTAGATGCTGCAGGACACAAGACAGGACTGAAACTAAATGCCAAAAAGACCAAAGTCATGCACATAGAGGGATCAGCTAAACAGCCACAGCAGAGCATACGGCTAGATAAAACAGAGCTGGAAAACGTGGACAACTTCAAGTACTTGGGCTCTGTCAAAACCAACACAGGATCTTGCAGCATGGACATCGGATCAAGAATAGGCATGGCCAAGCAAAAAATAGTCCTGTTGAACAACAAATGGAAAGACAGAGGCATACCAACGAAACTGAAAATAAAAAATTTACGCTGCTTGATTTGGCCTGTTATGTACGGATGTGAAGCCTGAACTTTGAAGAAAGATGACGAATATAAAATACACGCAGAAGAAATGTGGTTCTACATGCGTCTTCTCAGAGTAAAGTGGACAGACAAAAGAACCAACGAAAGCGTGCTAAAGGAATTAGCTGTCCAACGTAAAATGCTCCCAGAGATCAACAAAAGGAAACTGAAGTATATCGGGCACATGAACAGAAACACAAGAACCGACTTGATAACATCAGTCTTGCAGGGGAGTAGTCGAGGCAAAGAGAAAACAAGGAAGGCCAGCAAATTCCTTCCTGGACAGCATCGCTAACGCCTGCAAACTGAGGCTCCATGACGTCATACACAGGAGCAGAGACCGTATAGCCTGGCGATCCTTCGTGACAAAGAGTGGAACTCCCACCGTCGTCCACGGCGATGGAGATGGATGATGAATTTTTATGTTAAAACCTGGATTTATACAATCAAGTTAATCCGAGTCAATAGTTTATACACAAAGGAAAAGAAATTGTAAACAATGTCTCATTATACGCCATATCATTTTGCGTTTCGAGGGCTACCATCCAACATCCTTTTAAATGCAAAAATAAGTTTCTCAATTGCAGTGTATTCTTTTAAGCCCCAAATTTCAGCGCCACATAAATGAATGGAATTTATTTGTGTTTCAAATAACTTTTAGATGAAGATGAAGAAAATCTACAATGTCTTGACTATATCAACAACAGCTGAATCTGGATGTAATTGTATAACATGACGTCCACACTCAATAATATTCAGCAAGTTCATTAATAAATAGAGAGAACAACTGGGGATTGGCGATCTCTCCTTTGTGACGGAAAGAATATATCGGTAATTCTATTTTCAGAACAGACTTGAGCAGACATCAAATAGATTACATCATGATAGACCAGAAATGGAGAACGTCATTGCTGAATGCAAAATCTAGACCATCAGTGGATTGTGAGACAGACCACAAGCTTGTAACTGCAACTCTAAGAACGAAAGCACACAAGCAACTAAAAGCAAAGAAGCAAATCAGACACGATCTAGATAAACTAAAAGATCCAGAAATTAAAGATAAGTCATGATCATCATCATCAGGTGCCCTGCCGCATAGCGTTGGCGATCATGAACTTCCATCTGTCTCTATCTCTTGTTGCCTCAAGCATCTCTTCTACCCTCCTTGTCTTCAGCCACTCTGCAAGTCCGTCTAGTATTTTCTCCCTGGGTCTACCTGGTGCTCTCTTTCCCTCCAGCTTTCCCGTTGTGACCAGGTGCTCCAAATCCCCTATCCTCACTAAATGGCCTATAAATGTTGCCTGTCTTTTCCTAATCTTCCTTATGAATGATCTACCTGTGTCTGCCTCCATCAAGACTGTCTTGTTTGTTTTCTTTGCCGTCCATGGAACTCTCAACATTCTTCTTAGAAATCACATCTCGGCTGCCTCAATCTTGTTCTGGCTTTGCTCGTTGACTGTCCACGCCTCACAACCGCACAACAGTATTAGTTCTATATAACATTCAAGAACTCTCTTCCTGATGTTAATTACTAGTCATTTGTTGGTAAGAATGCTTTTCATCTTCTTGAATGCTGTTTTGGCTTGGCCGATTCTGCTGGACATTTTTGATGTGCATCTGCCGTCTAATGAAATGATCGTTCCCAGATATTTAAACTTATCAGCCTGTCTCAAGGTCGTGCGGTTTGTTGTTATTTGGCATAAGGGGATTTCATGTTTTTTACTGATCACCATGACTTCAGTTGTTTTCCTGGTTTCATCTTTTTCAGTGCTGCTCTAATTTCATCTTTCATTATGGGTGGTCCTTCAAAGTTCTTTTTTATAATGTGTTCTTCGTTTCTGTCATCCTCAAAAGGGTTTTTAATATACTCTCCCCATTTGTCTAACATTTTGTCTTTTTCCATGAGAAGCGTGCCATCTTTCGATTTTAAGCAACCAGGTGATGTTCATGTATTTTTCCTGTGGACAATTTCTTCACATCGTCTGTACATACCCTGAGGATCCGTTTTGAGTCGATCTTCTATTTCCTTGCATTTTGTTTTCAGCCAAGCTTCCTTAGCTTCATTGCACCTATTCCTGATTATTATTATTATTATTATTAAGGGCATTTAGAGCGCCTAATCTTTCTGGAAAGCCCTAAGCGCTTACAAACTGTACAATACACATTACATCGAACATAGAAACATAGGCCTAATATAATTTTCATCATACATGGCGGACCTCTGTCACTCCATCCCACAAGCACATACACACCGTTAATAATATCAAATATTAGTACCTACTCTCTGGCACACACACACATATCCTCCTCCCACCCCGAAACATATCTATAGGCGCACAGCAATAACATACACAGAAGCACGCTAGCGCGCAGACAGCATAGCTCTTTTAGGTTAATAAATTTCAGAGAGGAAAGAGATGTGTTTTCAAGCCAGATTTAAATGACTGAAGACTTGTTTTGTGCCTCAGCGGGTAGGGAAGTGAATTCCATGAGGAAGGGGCTTGAAAAGAAAAGGATCGCTCACCATATGATTTTGTTCGAAAAGTTGGGATTCGAAATAAGCGGGTATCGGCTGAGGTACGAAGATGACGAGATGGAACGTATAGTTGAAGATATTCAGACAGGTAAGAGGGAATAGAATTGTCGAAGTATCTGAAGCACTGAACAGCAATTTTATGTTGGATCCTTTTCAACACAGGTAACCAATGCAAGTCTTGGAGAAGAGGAGAGACATGCTGAAATTTGGAAGACCGAAATACTAGCCGAGCGGCATGGTTCTGTACTTTCTGAAGTTTGTCAAGGAGCTGTTTTGGGGAACCAGACAGAAGGGAATTACAATAGTCAAGACGAGAAAGAACGAAAGCACAAACTAATATTTTAGTAGCTTCGAGAGTAAGGAGATGACGGATGGAACCTATTCTACGAAGTTCAAGGTAACAGACACGACAGATGTTTGAGACATGCTGCTGAAAGTTAAGAGTGTTGTCGATGGTGACACCTAGATTCTTAACTTTTTGGGAGAGGGTGATGTCTGTCCCATTCAGTGATATGGAAGATGGAATTAAGTCACAGTTGAGAAGTTTTTTAGGAGTAATGAAAATCATTTCAGTTTTGTCTTGGTTTAGTTGTAATTTGTTACAAGTCATCCAGTCTTTCACGTCGGAAATGCAGGCTTTAGTGGTTTGTACGATGTTGTTTACATTAGAGATGGGACCAGAATTGTAAATTACTTTGTTTATCTTCCTGTATATCTCCTCGTTTCTCTTTGCCTTCCTCCTTTCTTCCATCAAGCCCAAAATTTCTTTTGTCATTCAGTTCTTTTTTGCTTTTCTATCTGCCTCAGGGATTTCTTCCCAAGCTTCATTTATCGAATTTCTCAACTTTGTCTATTGTTCCTCACTGTCACCAACGTCACCCAGAGCAATGAATTTGTTTTGAACATGAACATTATATTTTTTACGTATCACTTCATCTATCTTTAAGAGCCCAAGATTTAGTTTGATGTGGCTTATGGTCTGTTTCCTTTTCCTTAATTTCAGCCTAAATCTTCCCATTACAGGATTGTGGTCACTGTTGCAGTCTGCGCCTGGTAGTGTTTTTGCTGACAGTAAACAATTTCTAAATCTTTTATTAATCAGGATGTAGTCAATCTGATTTTTGGTATTATCTCCTGGACTCATCCAAGTCCATTTTCTTCTATTAGGCTGCTCAAATCAGGTGTTTCCTGATATGAACTCATTCATCTGTACCCACTCTACAAGTTTCCCTCCCCTTTCATTTTGTGTACCAAGGCCATGAGGTCCAACTATATCCTCCACCCTATCCTGTCCCACTTTAGCGTTAAAATCTCCCATTATTACTGTAACTTCTTGTGATTTACATTGGGCCTTGGCCATCACTAATACTTCGTAGAAGTTGTTGATGTCTTACTCTCAACCTGCATACCTGACCTGTCGTGTTCCACAAGGATCTGTCCTTGCCCTGTTCTTTTCACTCTTTGCACCTCCCCCCTATCCACCATCATCAACTTCCACTCTATAAAACACCACTTCTATGCTGATGACACCCAACTTCAAGACAGTGACTCACCTGGCAATGTGCAACGCCTCTTGACTCGCACCACTGAGTGTTACTCGGACATTAAGAACTGGATGACATACAATAAACTTCAGCTTAACGACGACAAGACAGAAGCTATCCTCATTGGCACCCGTCAGAAACTTTCTCAGCTGCCTCCTCTTTCTCTCCCATTATGTAACACATCAGTCCCAATTTCTGATTCAGCTAAAAACCTTGGTGTCTGCATTGACTCTACCCTCTCCATGAACAACTTTGTTTCTCAAACTGCCAGATCTTGCTACTATCACCTCCATCGTATAAGCCTGATCAGGAAGTATCTCTCTGTCGAAACAACTGCAAAACTCGTTCTCTCCTTCATAATGTCTCGCATTGACTATTGCAATTCACTCCTGTCTGGTCTTCCTGCCTCCACCATTCACATCCTACAGCGCATTCAAAACAATGCTGCACGCCTTGTACTCAAAAAGAAAAAAGCTGACCACATATCTCCTCTCCTGGCACAACTCCACTGGCTGCCTGTATCAAAGCGCATACAATACAAATTAGACATCATGTGCTACAAAAGCCTCAATAACGCAGCCCACGATTACCTGTCAAGCCTAGTTGAGATCTATTTTCCCTCACGTACCCTCCGCTCTGCCTCCGATCCTCTGACTTTTCGCTTTCCACGCACTAAGCTCAATACCTATGGTCCACGATCCTTCTCTGATTCTGGTCCACTCTCCTGGAACAAACTTCCTCTCTCAGTCTGTCAGCAACCTACTTTTCTCCTTCAAGTCCGCTCTCAAAACTCACCTGTTCTCCTCTGTATAAAATCCTGACCTCACTCAACCCCCTCTGCAGCCTGTCTCCGCTCGGAGTGGAATCACATTGTAATACATAATTGTATATAATAATTAATGCTCTATGATTTTCCATTGCTTTTCTTCTTTTTCCCCATTTATAGCCGTGTGTGTGTGTGTGTGTGTGTGTGTGTGTGTGTGTGTGTGTGTGTGTGTGTGTGTGTGTGTGTGTGTGTGTGTGCGTGCGTGTGTGTGTGTGTGTGCGTGCGTGTGTATGTGTATATTCAGCGCTTAGATTTGATTTTTATCAAGATTTTGCGCTATATAGATATTGTAATTATTATTAATTATCATTATATTATGTCTTCCTGAGTACTTGTGGATGTTGGTGCATACACCTGAATGATGTTGATATCAAATGGTTTGTCTTCCAATTTGACAAGCAAAACTCTGTCAGACACAGCCCAGTATCCCTTAACTGCTTTTGATTTGTCTTTGTCCATTACGATGCCTACTCCTCTTTCATGTGAATTACCACCAGAGTATATCACTGTGTATTCTCCGATGTTATCATGCCTGCCCCCTTCCATCTCACTTCCACTAGTCCCAAAATACTAATGTTAAGCCTTTCCATCTCCATTTTGATATTGTCTAATTTTCCCTTCTGCAACAAAGTTCTGATGTTCCATGTTGCTATTTTGGTATTTTTGAGTTTGAGTTTGAGTTTGGGTTTGGTCGCAGTAGCTGACTGACAGTCTGGTGTCACCTGTGCCGTATGACGGTCCCTACCAGACGAAGGTGCTCCACAAGAACACTATTTACGTTGTTATCTTCATTTTCCTTTTGTCTTGTCAATCCATGAATATCCTGGGGAAAATACGATGGTGGTTTCCCCCATTGCCTTCCATCGGTTTCTTTACAGTTTCTCCGCTAGCCTTTGTCGTTCCCACGACAACATACAAGGCAGTAGAGTGATTTTTTCAGGGTAAATTCCCTCAGACTTCTTCTCTCCCGAGATGTCCACAAGGCAGTGGAGCTATTTACCCATAGCTTGGGATCTGGTTCGTGGGCACCAGGGCATATCCACACGCCGGTGGGCCTGCGTGCCGCACGTCTGGGGGCCAGACCTCCTCCGAGTCCCTCCAGATTTATCCTGAGTCCGTGAGGTGCTCAGTTACCGCATGTCGCCATGAGGAGGCATAACGTAGGGCTTGCTGATGGAGAGGCTATGTACTGACAGGAAGAGACTTACGCATTCTGCTCTTCTTTTCGCATAGCTGCAAGCAGCAGTGCTAGCCAGCAGTGTAGGCTGAAAGTGCGAGGTGACAAGCACGCAGTCACTAGCCGGCACACTAGACGCATCACATCCGCCGTTGACATGTAAAGATGAGTACCAAGTTGAAACAAACAACCGTTTCTCTGTTCTCTTAGAGGAATGGACAGCAAATCAAACATTGCCAAACGATGCATGGAAGGACATGAAAAAAAAAAATAACACCAAAACTGCAGAGACAAAACTAGTGGGGCAGACAAACAAACCACCAAAGCCATACATAAACGATGAAGTTTTCCAACTAGTTAAAGAGAAAAGCCAAGCACGAAGGAACAATAAGGTAGAAGATTACAAAAGGCTGAAAAAAGAAATAAGAACCAAAATCAGAAGAGATAAGAAGGCATGGATTGAAGAAAAGTACTAAAAAATCGCAGAGGCAAATATTGAGAGAAAAACAAAATGTTTCAGCAAATAAGAAAGATGAAATCCACAAATTTTCAAGGAAAATATCAACGCATAAACAGTAAAGACGGCGAAACCTTAACAGAGATGCAAAATATTCTATCAAGATGGCATGAGTATACGGCACAGAATTTTTTCATGACAATATCCCAGAACTCCTAAAAGTTATTTCCCGCCTTTATTTCAAGAACTGGAACCAAAACTTCTTGTCAGCGAAGTCAGATCAGCAATAGATCAGCTGAAGGTAGGAAAATCACCTGGATTGGACAACGTATCAGGCGAACTGTTAAAGAACACTGGAGAATCAGGTGTAACTGCCTTACATCAACTATGTACAAGAATATGGGAATCATGTCAATGGCTGGATGACTGGAAGCTACAAGAATTTGTCATAATGCATAAAAATGGGAACGCCAAGGACTGCAGTAACTTCAGAACCATCACCCTAATCAGCCGCACCAGTAAAGTACTGCTAATCATCATACTGAATTGAACAGAATGAAACAAAAAGTAGAACTCAGACTGTCAGGTTGGTTATAAATCCAACATAGACACAACACACGTTATTTGTCTTACAGATTTTGATAGAAAATAAGGAACAGCGAACAAGCTTTCATCGATTACGGCAAGGCCTTTGACAGTGTCATAACACCATTAACTGTTTTAACACAATGGCAAAGATGGGCTTCCTCAAACACTTGGTGTCACTTATAGCAGCATTATACGAAGACCAAAAAGCGACCATCAGATGGAATGGTGCACACTGCGAATAAGTTGGCATTAAAAAAAAAGAAGTCAGGCAGGGCTGCATCCTTTCGTCTAATCTTTTTGACTTACATGTATATACAGAGCAGGTCATTATAGAGGTAGATTTAGAAGAGATGGGAATAACGATTGGAGGAGAAACATCACCAACCTGAGATATGCAGAGGACGCTGCATTAATGGCAGATAATATCACAAGCATGAAGAGAATTCTCTACGGAGTAGATGCAGCGGGGTGCAGGGCAGGACTGAAACTGAATGCTATAAAACCATGCATGCGATCAGAAACATTAAAACAGATCTGTTGTCAACGGTCTGCAGGGGAAAGTTGAGGCGAGGAGAAGAAAGGGACGACCACACACCTTCTATTTAAACAACATTGCTGAAGTCTGTGGTCTGGAGATCCAGGAGGTCGCCCACATATGTCTCAATCGTGTGATCTGGAGAAAACTCGTGAAGTCGAGCGTGACTCGAACCGCCTATCCCGACGAGGGAGAGAGGTGAGGTTAGTCCGTTACTCTAACCATGTGCAAAGTTTTTACAGTCAGGCATGCCGCAGGAGATGTTAACGTCTTTGAGAAAACGCAAGCTGCATCATATATACACATCAAAGATCAGTTCTTCGATTCCTCGAGTTTTGTAATGCTTTATAGTAAATTAATCTCATGTACAAATCGATCGTATTTGTCGTATTACCACTTGAGTTTTCTAATCGTCTTTTTGACGACACGATTGTTTCTGACAAAACATCATTATCATCATGTGCTGTATCGCTTGGCCCGCCATACGAATCTATCTTTCCCTCAAGTATATATCCTACTCTGTCTGTCCCCATCCACTCTGACAAAATCATATTTTCTTCCTGGGTCTACTTGGGTCCTTTTTCCCTTTTGGAAGACGCAAACACAAAAAGAGCATTGATGAAGAACATAAGGAAAAGAAAGCAATATTTATAGGACGTTTACTAGACAAGAGAAATTTGAGTAGCTAGTCACAACAGGAAAAGTGACAAAGCAGGATGTGTTGAATCATCTTTTTGACGACTCGCCTGTTTCTGACAAAACAAGATGCATTTAATTGGCATGTGATTTGAGTCAGTTTTCTCGTGTATGGACAATGTGGTAAAGAACAAAGTACTATAAGTCAATAACATTATTACCAGTTCGAGACATGTAGGTATCCATTACCAGATCCATTATAATGTGTAAATCAAAACTTTAACATACACCTTTTTATCTAATGTCAGTCGTCATAATGTCCTGTCAACAGCGTTGATGTTCCATCATTGCAGTGTTAATGTCAACTAACGTATAATCTAACAGGTGAAAAGGTAACGCAGAAGTAAACTGTTAGGACAATAGTTGCAGTCCTGACGTTGAAATAACCAAATAGAATACAGGTAATATTATTCCAGAAATCCCATGAATAAGCAGGCATAGCTAGGGCCCATTTTTGTGTCCATTCCGACACCACTGATTTTTGAAAATATTTCCTCACCAAATGAAAAAGTGTTTATTGTCAGGGCCAGTTCTGCAAGTCGGATTAGGATCGATGCTGGAAGTGTCTTAGTAGGTCATTCATCTAGAAAATGCTGGACAGCTTTTTAGTCCATGAGTGAAATATGCTTGTATATAGAGAGGCGTAACATCCAGGGTGAACAAGTATTTCGGCTTGAATGTGCAATTACTATTTATACTTTTGTTTAAATACCAAGTTCAATGTGTGGTTGGTGTCTTTGATGAAGGTGGGCCAAGACTGGACTATAGGTTGCAAAGTGGTGTCAAGAAACACATTTTATCTGGGTACTCCAGTTTTCCTTTCAGCTCCTGGGCTGTATTTCTTCCTTTTCCGAGGTCAGACTGGATTCATTGTTCTAGGCACAATGCATGTTCCTCAGCCTTACCTCTCACATTCATATTTTCCCATTCAGTCGACCATACATTTTGTGCGCACGCACACACACACACGCGCGCGCGCGCGCGCGCGCACACACCACAACACACACTTTCCTGTATGTCTTACATAGTGCATTATAGTTTGTTGATTTTTAATTTTTCATTGCCAATATTTAGATCCTAGCTCTTATTTGATTAAAACAACAGTTATATGGCATTACCACTTTTACGTGGTAGTCTTCATTTTCTTCCAGTTTCTCACTTACCAGTATACACATCTGCCATTTACTCCTGTGTGTGTGCACGCACCAAATGCTGTGCATTTTTTCTTTGTTGTCCTTTGTTTTCGCTTGAAAAACGCCAGTTTTGGCTGAAAATTTACTGCTGTCTTGTTTTGTTATATTACATATGCGTTCTAATTCTATTTTTGTGTTATGCTGTTGTTCTGTTGTTTGTGTGTGTTTTTAAATAAATGTGCTGTTTGAGTTACTTAGGTGCATGAAAGTTTGCAATTAGAAGTACGTGTGTTAGATACGAATATTTTATCAGATTTTGTATAGCAAGGGAGATTAAGAATGGTTTAACCATCTTGTTTGTTGTTAAAATAATACAGAAAACAATTTGCAATCAAGTTATTATTACATGAATATAATACTAAATGTGCGAACTATTTTTTCGACACTCAGTTGTGTCCACCCAATTTGTGTATGTGAACATGTGTGTTGCAACAGATCGTATACCCTTGCTTGATATTAGTAAATCAAGATAAATCGCCTATATTATAATATTAATAATAATAATAATTATTATTATTATTATTATTATTATTATTAACAGTGTCCTATTATCATTGATGTTGTCATTGTTGTCATTTCAACTTTCAATTTTTTTTTTCGTGCGAAGGGATGGTGTATTCACATATTAGTTCATTTTAGCTTGGAACTTAACTGGCTTGTCCGAAAAGACAGTGGTGTGATAGGGGAGAAATGTTGCACATGAACCATGTCTCCTATGAGCTATCCAGATGGAAGGGGTGACAAAGGCTTCGTAACGGGCCGCCTGGCTTCAATTGACTATGAATGAAGAAATCGCTATGGTTATCAGTCATGTTCCAAAGTTTTTGTTCTCACATGATCTTTTGTCAGCTTGTCTTCTCAGCCACGGGACCTGATGGCTTTCTAACAGCCCCAACCAGCCCCGCGCCTCAGGCTTTCTGCGTGGTGCCGCAACGAGAGGCGTTTGATATTGAAATTAATCTGCCATCCTCAAGTGCCAGAAAGCTGTCTAGTCTCAAGTTTTTATCCCACTCTCTCTCTCTCTCTCTCTCTCTCTCTCTCCCCTCTCTCTCTCTCTCTCTCTCTCTCTCTCTCTCCTGTTTGTGTGTACATGCGCGAGTGAGTGCATGCGTGTTTTTTGTTTTTGTTTTGTTGTGGTTGTTGTTGTTATTATTGTTGTTGTGTGTGTTTGATTTTGAACTGTTTGTAATGATAGTTCTGTCACTGCGTTTTCCAATACAATTAGTTTTGATGAGCTTTTCTATATAGCATGTATTAGCATTGTTATTGTGTGGTCTTTAGTATTTGAATCATGCATCGATATGTATATCATTTTATTTCATATCGTGGAGCCCTTGATATATATATCTGTGTAGAAAGATTACTGTGATTATAATTATCACTGTCACTAATACTATTACAATTATTATTGCCTTATTTACTACTGATTACACTTTGACAAGTTCATTGAGTTCATTACCAAAAATTGATTATCTCAAGAACACACACTCAGCACTGGCCACTGAAATCACTGCATCACAAAATATCTTCCATGCTATATGTAACCTGTACAAATCCTTTCACGAGTTTGGCCTTGCAGAATCCACGCTTGTTAGACTTATATTGATATGTGGTCATAATTCCTCGACTCGAAATAGTGCAGAAACAACCCAATTTTCCTAAAATAACAGTTTACTTAATTTGACAATGAATCCTCAAATGCAGACGTTCACTTAACTTTTAAAAAAATGACAAGTTTGAAATTGTCTGGCTAGAAATCAAACTGAAAAACAGCAAACTCATGAGCTGGGATTCCTTTACATACAAACAGTGGGTTGGGTGGATCATCACACTTGCTTAAGGTTTGTAGAACTGCTGAAGCCTCAGCAGTCGATCGTCTCCTCACATCAGCGAATTTCGCCGAACTGTTGACACATTATCCCGTGTAATTCCTACCAGCGAGAAGACCCTTATAAATCATGTCTGCATCGAAGAAGAAAAAATTTAACGAGATGGCCAGTCCCTTCTAACAATCTCCCATTTTCACTGGGGAAAAGACTTGTAAAACTTAAAAGTGTGTGTGAGCGTGTGTGTGTGCGTGCGTGCGTGTGTGTGTGTGTGTGTGTGTGTGTGTGTGTGTGTGTGTGTGTGTGTGTGTGTGTGTGTGTGTGTGTGGTGTGTGTGTGCATGTGTGTAGTTCTACGCATGCGTGTCTGCGTACATACATGCACGCATGAGTGTATGTGTATGGCGGAAGGTGGAGCAAGTTATGTGTATCCATGTACATGTGTACGCACGCACTTTTGCATAGGTTTATATCATAAAAGGACAATATTAGTTTAGCATTGACAATCTTGATGCTCTTTTCGACCGCTTCTCTTTCTGTACGCATGACGTCAGGTCTTTTGCTTGTACGACTGTTACAGAAGTCGGTCTATGAGTGACTGACAGAAACAGAATGAAAGACAGAAGACTAGAGGTATGATGTAAACTCTGTGTGTAGGTGTGTATTCTTTGTTTTCCCCAATCACACACACAACTATCCATTCAGTCACCTCATCCACTTCTGTAAACAAGACAGCAGATCAATATTTTGTAATCAGACAGGAAGCCTCAGTTCATCTTTATCCAGCCACGATCAACAACAACATACAATCATAAAGAGATAAATGTTCAACACCTACTGTTCAATAGAAGGTAGGTAATCGTTTAGTCAGTTCAGGTATGTTTCCTTCTCAAACAGTCCTTTCACAAGGAATCTTTCACTGCACCAACACTTCCTGGACAGTTCTCATAATTCACAGCATCGATATCATTGTTCAGCATTCAGTTCATCGTTGTATTTAAATATATTCTCGTTACCGCACAATCCCGGAGAGCAGGACGAAACACAGAGGCGTCATTAAACCGACACGCCCAGGTATACAGCAGAGTCCACCCCTCAAACCATTGTTATATAGATGTGGCTCCGTCGTAAACCAATCAGGCCAGACAGCTCCCCACGTCAGAAGCTGTAGGTAGGAAAGAATTTGCTAAGTATTTCCATCTACAGAAATGCTAATACCAAATAATATGGTTGACTGACATTTATCCAAAAATATTACTGTTTGCCTTTTAAAAGCTCACAGGCAAATTATATTCACAGTGCCATACAGCAAATATTAAAGACTTATCTTATGCTTTTTAACAATGGTGAAAACCCTAAAACTGTCCCTACGTTATCGCTGGACAGTAATCCACTTGCGTATAAGCCCACCGTTAAATTTCTAGGAGTGTACTTAACACGAAAGTTGAATTGGAGACATCATATCGAATATTTAATTACAAAAGCAAACGAAAGATTTAACTTCTTAAAAATAGTCAACAGACAATCATGGAGCCAAGACACTCAAACTATGTTACACCTAGCGATATCTTTGGTTCGATCGAAGCTGCCCTATGGACAAGAGGTATATTTTACTGCCTCGAATACACTCTTAAAAAAATTACAGAGTGTAGACAGCAACGCTACTAAATTGGCTCTTGGTGTGCCCGTTCATACAAACACAAAGTCTTATAAAGAAAGTAACATATTGCTGCTTACAGGTCAACGTGAATTAGCGGTGACAAAGTATGTTATTAGATCTCTGGCCGTAAAGAACTCAGTTTGAATTGCTATACACCTCGGAAACTGACTATCCTCAGAAAGCTCGAAAGGTTCATATTATTCTTTAACCTATACGAAATTTTGCTGAAGTTCTCCTAAGCAAAAACAATATTGATATAAACAACATTCCAGTAATGCCTCTTATTCCATCCATACCTTCCTGGGAACTTGAAAAAGCTAACTTTGACATAGACTACATAAATCTCAATAAAACAGAAGAAATAAATATTCTAGTATCAGAAGTCAGATCTCATTTAACCACATATCATCCTAATCACCTAAAAATTTTCACAGACGGGTCTGTTTTAGATACAGCTGATAGCGGAGCTGGATTCGTCATTCCTGCCTTAATGGTACAAAAATCTTTTTACATAGGTAAAGGCTTCTCTATTTTTACATCAGAGTTATTCGCAATATTGATGACTCTTAACTATATTAATAGCCTCTCATACGATATCTGCAATATACTACTGTGTGTTGATTCTAAATCAGTTACGTAGCTTGAAATAAACAGAAAATGTAATACGAAATGACATTATATTTGAGATCAAACATTTGATACATTGTATTTCATCCAGCGGTGTTGGTATAAATTTTTGCTGGGTTCCGTCACATTGTGGACTTCATTGGAATGAAGTTTCGGACAAATTAGCAAAAGACGGTGCATCCAATAATGCAAATACCGTAACTTTCCATAACATACGTCTGTCAGTTCATGAACTTGGTTCTGTGTTAGAATGTTCACTTTATACAAATTTCTCTAATACCCAAAGCCTGATACCTAACTGCCCCAGACAGCTAGCGTCCTTGATCTACAAACTGCGGCTTAACTCTTGGAAAACAAAATATACACAGAATGTATGTATTTGTTCAAAAGCATGATCTGTCCTCCATCTGCTCTTTGAATGTCCTATCTGACTTACGACATATATAGAAATAACAATCTCGATTTTTCTTGTACTGACTCTAGAGGTATCCTTTACAACAAAAATAATGATATTATTTCGGTAGTCCAGCTGATTCTCAGATCCCGTGTTGGCAGATTGTTATGAAGAGTTAATTAATTGTTGTCTGTTATTAATTGACACTGTTAAATCATTGTTCTGAATTATTAATTGTAATTGTTCTCCTTCTTACATTCAAACTTCCACTACCCCTTCCCATCCCCCACCTCTCCACCCCCACCCTTTTTTTTTTGTTTTTTGTTTTTTCTCCCTGTGTGTGTGTGTGTGTGTGTGTGTGTGTGTGTGTGTGTGTGTGTGTGTGTGTGTGTGTGTGTGTGTGTGTGTGTGTGTGTGTGTGTGTGTGTAAAATCACTATTGTGAACAGATATTAAATAAAGATTCCTTCGATTCCTTCCTTCCTTCCTATGATTAACGATGAGCATGGTTTTAACCGTTGTTTTTATTTTTATTTTTTTTAATCTTAACCTGGCCGTCGTTTTTGACGTGGTGTTAGCCTTGATATGGCACTAGTAGTCGGCTGGACTATAAGCAATATGAACTTGAACCAGGAATAAAAATTGTTACAGGAAAGAAAGAAAAGAACATAAACAGTTTCTTAAATGTAAACAACACGAGTATAGGAAAGTTCTATTTTTGCTGACTTCAGCAGACAATCCAAAAGATTTCTGCTCGGAAATAAAGAAAAGCAGACATCAAACTAAAAAAAAAAAAAAATAATAATAGTAATAAAACGTGGAATGTGAGGACATTGCTGCAAAAGAGAAAACTAGAAAATGTCAGGAATGAGATGCAAAGGCTTAAAAAATATTTTTCAGATTTTTACATCAATATTTTAGGAGTAGGGGAAGTGAGATCGAAGGGGGCAGTCATGATAACGTCAGGCGAGTATACAAAATTAAATTATGGTGGAAACACACATGAAAGAGGAGTAGGCATCATGATGGAAAGGGATACTGGGCTGTCAGACCACGTTTCGCTAATTAAGTTAGATGGCAAGCCATTTGATATCAACAGCATCCAAGTATATGCACCAACTCAAGACGAAGTATTAGAGACGGCCAAGGCTCAATGCAAATCACACGAAGTTACAAAAATAATGGGAGATTTTAATGCATAAGTGGGACAGGAGAGGGTGGAGGATATAGTTGGACACAAAATGAAAGGTGAGAGAAACTTGTGGAATGGGCACAGACGAGTGAGTTCATAGTAGGAAATACCTGGTATGAGCAACCTAACAGAAGAAAATGGACATGGATGAGTCCAAGAGATAATACTAAAAATCGAATTGATTAATCCTGATAAATAAAAGATTTAGAAATTCTTTGCTGACAGCAAAACCACTACCAGGTGCAGACTGCAACAGTGACCGCAATCCTGTAATTGGAAGATTTAGGCTGAAACTAAAGAAAAGGAAACAGACCAAAAGCAACATCAAACTAAATCTTGGACTCCTAAAGACAGATGAAGCGACCCGTGAAAAATTTAAGGTACATGTTGAAAACAAATTCAGTGCTCTGGAAGACGTTGGTGACAGTGAGGAACAATGGTCAAAGTTGAGAAACTCGACAAATGAAGCCTGTGAAGAAGTCCCTAGAGTAGAAAGAAAAGCGAAAAAGAACTGGATGACAAAAGAAATTATATGCTTGATGGAAGAACGGAGGAAGGCAAAGGGAAAAGAAGAAGAATACAAAGAGATAAACAAAGTAATCAGGAATAGGTGCAATGAAGCCAAGGAAGCTCGGCTGGAAATAAAGTGCAAAGAAATAGAACACAGATCAGATCCTCGTGGTAAAAAGGCAAAATATTAGCTAGATGGGGAGGGTACATTAAAGACTTTTTAACGACGGCAGAAACAAAAACACATTATAAGGAAGAACGTTGAAGGACCGCCCATAGTGAAAGATGGGGTTAGAGCAGCAGTGAAAAAGATGAAACACGGAAAAGCCCCAGGACCAGACAATATTATCACACAGATGATTGAAACCCTTGAGGAATTTGGTACTGAAAAAATAAGTCCTCCTTAATTAAGTTTATGATACTGGAAAAATCCCCAAAGATATTTCAAACTCAATTTTCATTGCATTTCCAAAGAAAACTGGGGCTATAGAATGCGAACTCCATCGTATAATCAGCTTGATGAGTCATTTCACAAAAATCCTATCAAGAGTAATCATGATGACAACGGACAGAATCAAAAGAGAAATAGCAGAAGAACAATGTGGAATTGTCGAAGGGAAAGGAACTATTATTGCCACATACATCCTAAGAACTATCAGAGGTCAATCGAGCTGAATAAGGATTTATGTTTATGCTTTGTTGATTATACCAATGTTTTCGATCGGGTAAGACGTGAAGAATTGATCAACCAACTAGAAAGACTCAATATTGATGGAAAAGATCTTCGAATAATCAGAAATTTGTATCGGGAACAAACAACAACAACGAGAATAGAAAACGATATAAGCTCCTTCCAAAACATCAAAAGAGGAGTCAGACAGGGTTGTGTTCTGTCACCAGATTTGTTTTCACTTTACAGCGAAACCATATGAGAAACCTAGAAGAATGCCCAGGGATAAAGGTCGGAGGAAAAATGATAAACAACATTCGTTATGCAGATGACACCGTGCTAATTGCAGAAAGTGAAAGAGACCCACACAACTTAGTGAATATGATAAAAATAGAAAGCAGAACTAAAGAGTTGGAGCCAAATAGCAAGAAGACTGAAGTCAATATATTCAATATAAAAAAAAGGAAAAAAATCCTTTCATGCAAAATAACAATGAATGGCACAACTTTGAGACAGGTGACAAGTTTAAATATCTGGGAACGATCATCCCATCAGACGGCAGATGCACATCAGAAATAGCCAGCAGAATTGGCCATGCTAAAACAGCATTGAGGAAGAGGAAAAGCGTTCTTAATGCCTATCAGTTAACATCAGGAAAAGTTCTTGAATGTTATATAGATCCGATACTGTTATACGCCTCACGTGGACATTCAACACACAAAGTCAGAACAAAACTGAGGCAGCCAAAATGTGGTTTCTAAGAAGTATGTTGAGAGTTCCATGGACAGCAAAGAAAACAAACGAGACAGTCTTGAAGGAGGCAGACACAAGAAGATAATTGATAAAGAAGATTAGGAAAAGATAAGCAACATTTATAGGCCATTTTATGAGGAAAAGGGAATTCGAGCACCTGGTCACAGCAGGAAAGCTGGAGGGAAAGAGAACACCAGGTAGACCCAGGGAGAAAATATTGGACGTACTTGCAGGGTGGCTGAGGTCAGAGAGAGTGGAAGATGTACTTGCAGCGACAAGGGATATATTTATAAGGAGGGCAGTGATCGCCGACGCCGCGCGGCAGGGCACAGGATGATGATGATAATGATGATGATGATGAGACGTCATTTGACACATTCTAACGACATTTCGAAAGAGACATGGTCTGAACATTTTGAAAGTATACTGAATGAAGGGTTGGAAGATGAAATAGTCCAAGAAGGTTATTTGCCAGAACAAAATATTTATACTAACAATGATATATTACATACTGGTATAATAGAATCAGAAGTGAGAAAGGCAATTACAAATTTTAAAATAACGGCAAAGGAGCAGGACGAGATGGTATCCTAAATGCTAAAATATCAGAAAATGTTAATATTACCTTCTTAGTAAACTATATTATTCCATATTCGACAGAGGCGTTTATCCTGTAAAATGGACCAAATCTGTGATTCTGCCATTGCATGAATAGGAAAGTACGGATATTCAGATCATTAGAGATATTTCCTTGACAAACACATCGAGCAAGGCTTTTGTCTGGGTATTGAATAAACGATTATCAGCCTGGTCTGAGGCTAGTGATATCATAGTTGAGAGTCAGACTGGATTTCGCAGAAATTACTAAACTATTGATCATGTTTTCACTCTCTATGTTTGCGTGGAGAAGCAATTCTCCAAAAATGCCAAACTGTACATTGTATACATAGATGTTTGCAAAGCTTATGACAGAATTGAACGTCCCATTTTATGGTATATTTTATTCAAAAGGGGCATTCAAAGTAAAATGCTTATTATTTTGAAAAATATGTATGAAACTGTTAAAGCGTATGTAAGATATGGCAATGAGGTCTGAAGCAAGGTTGTGTGGCATGGCCAATACTTTTCTCATTTCTAATTAATGAACTTGCTCATGAAATTTTGGAACAAGGCAAGCATGGCATTCGTTTCTCAATAGCATAAATAGAATTGTTTATATTGCTTTTTGCTGATTATTATCATCTTCTTAAAAAATCAATTGAACCTGTTATTTCATGCCTCTAGAAGATTGGGACTAAATGTTAATCTTGAAAAGACAAAAATGTGGTTTTTAGAAAAGGGGACATCTTTCAGCAAAGTAAATATAGTTTTATAGATGTGAGAAACTGTATAATTGTGTCAACAAAATTGAGTTGGAATGTCACCGTTGACGATAAGATAACTCGTGCAAAGAAAGGTGTTATAGAATTATTAAAGCTTCTTTCAAGATAGCTCTGTAACTTTGAAAGTTTTCTTTCAACTTTTTGATGCCCAGATTCCATCAGTGTTTTTGTATGGGTCAGAAATATGGGGATATACCAAGTATGATTCATTGGAAAAAGTACACCTATTCGCTTGCAAGGTATTTCTGAAAGTTTCATTAAGAGCTTCAAATAACTTCACGTCCACTGTACATAAATTCTGCAGTTAGCCGTATTAGATATTGTTTCAGATTATTAAAACAGCACAACAACAAACAATCAAAATGTGCGTACGACTGTTGTTAGAAATGATTAAGGTAGATCATATAAATTGGGTATCGCATGTACAAAATTCATTGTGTTATAATGGGTTTTGTAGTGTTGGAAACGAGAAGGCGTTTTTTCTTACAAGAATGTAGATGTGGATTAAGAGATTGTTCCTGTCAAAAATGGTTTCATTATCTCGAAAATCATCAAATGTGTAATACATACAGTGAGTATAAAAGCTGTGTTGAGAAGGAAAATATATAAGCTACGCACAAAAAGTTAAGGATCACTATGAGAAAACAGATGCGTAATAAACTCAGTTCGCTACTGTTATTTATTTCTCAGTCCAGCCAAATTGTTATGAATTCTTGTTCAGCTGTAAGTGGGCGATGTTGTGTTAGTGCGAAAATTGCACGGGATTCTCTACTACTGAGCTTGGCCGCAAACGGAAAAGCGGAAACTTGCGAAAAAGGACCTTGTTTTGGACCGTTCTGCCTGAACACATTGCACAAGCCAGATGGAAAAACCATTATGCACGTGCAAGCACTGCTGTTTATGTGTGAGATGCTGTCTCTTGCTTGGCTTTATAAGAAGACATTCCACCAGTAGTAGGCCTGATCTGACAATGCCTCCACGACGAAAATTGAGCGAGTTTGAGAGGGGACGAGCTGTTGCATGGTTCCAAGATGGTGTTCCCAAGCGAGAAGTGGCCAGGCGACTTCAGGTGTCCATCTCGGTCATTGTCAGACTGATTCAACGCTTCACAGCCACTGGGAGGGTCCATGAAAGACGCAGATCTGGTCGACCGAAGAAGACAAACCCACGTGAAGATCGTCTCATTGAACGACAAGCCCTGCAGACAAGAACAGCCTCTTCCAGCATCATTCGAAGGCAGTTGAGGGTGGCTACTAACATCAACATCAGCCAGCAGACCATACGGAACCGCCTTCATGGGTTTAACCTCCGTTCTCGTCGCCCAGCTGTACGGCCACGCTTAACTCCAGCCCATAGGGCAGCACGCCGCGCCTTCTGCAGACGTCACGTGAGGTGGACACTTCAGCAATGGTCCCAGGTCCTGTTCAGTGATGAATCACGCTTCACCATGAACCACAACGACGGCCGACTGAGGGTCTGGAGGCGCCCAGGGCCAACGCTTTATTGACACCACTGTCCAAGAAAAGGTGGCCTTTGGTGGAGGTTCTGTAATGGTCTGGGGGGCCTTCAGCCTTCACCACAGAACACCCTTGTATCATGTACAGGGTAACCTGACTGGCCTCCGATACCGGGATGAGATCCTTCGACCGCTGGCTGTGCCTACACTGCAGCAGATGGGACCGACGGCTGTCTACCAGGATGACAACGCTCGCCCCCACAGGGCAAGGGTGGTCAACGACTTCCTGCAGCAGTCTGGAGTCAACAGAATGGAGTGGCCAGCATGCAGTCCCGATCTCAACCCGATTGAGAACCTCTGGGATGAGCTGGATCGCAAAGTGAGGAGCAACCACCCCCCTCCCAGGGATGCCCAACACCTCTACCAGATGCTGCAGGCTGAGTGGCAGGCGCTTCCACAGAGGATCTTCACCAACCTGGTCAACTCGATGAGGACTCGCTGCGTCGAGTGCCAGAACAGCCATGGCGGTTACACGCATTACTGAACTTTTGGGAGCATCAGAATGCCCTGTCTTGTGATTTCAATGACTTTGGGAAATCAAATTTCGATACGTACCCACTTTGATCAAATGTACACACCAAACGATTGCTCGAAATTGAAGGCAATTGTGTATCGTTATCACTAAAGCATGGAATTAAATGTTTGCCAAACTTCAACGCATTGGCTTTCTTATTTTGAAAGTTATGAATTTTTGTGCAAGTGATCCTTAACTTTTTGTGCGTAGTGTATATTGAATCAGTATGATCAATTACAGAACAGCCCTCTCATGATTTCGAATTGGGGTCTCAGAAATAAACTGCCATAGATTAAAGTATTCTGCAGCTTATGACAAAAGATGTTCATTTTGTTTATCTAAACCAGAAGACTAGATCCACGCCATGTGCCTCTGTCCTCAGTATACTGACCCGAGAACCAAGTTTCTAAATATCGGTTATCTATACCGTTTCACCTTCAGATAGCTAAACTGTTTACCAGTGAAAATGGATGTCATTTTTAAACACAGTAAATTCATCTGTTTCATGTTACATAAACGGCGTAAGTTACTGGGTGACAACTGGTTAAATTGCTGTGTTGTTTCATAATGCAGATGGAAAAAAAGAATGAATGAATGTGTGAGAATAAACGTGAAAGCTAAGTGTGGTACGAGTGTGTTGTGTGCCCTTATATGTGTTTACTCATCACGGATTATGGCATGATTCCATTCTTTAGCGATATTAACTTCAGTGCGACGTTTGCCCATATATATGTTTAATATTTTGCTATATTGTAGTTACCAATCTTTGTGCGTTTGTAATACTGCTGTAAGCCCTATGGCTTTAAACAATACATTTCGTGTTCTCTCTCTCTCGTGATACATGGAAACGCTTGAATTGTGGGTGACTTCAAACATTTTGTTATATGATCAGTGTCCATTTTCTTATATAGTTTCATGATAGTCAGGATGTAAAAATATGTTGACTCGTCACTGTCCCCACTTTTCCTTTCTTCTTCTTCTTCTTCTTGTGTATTTATTTATTTATTCATTTAGTTAGTAGTCAGTTAGTTAGTTAGTTAGTTAGTTAGTTAGTTAGTTAGTTAGTTAGTTAGTTAGTTAGTTTTGTCTTTTTTTCTACGGTGGAACAATTCAAACTATTTAGAGTGAAACCGGAAAACAACTTCTAATTTTTTCATTTTGTTTTACAATTCAATGTACGTAACGTTTCTATAACCATGTTGTGTGACCTGGATGTTACTTGCCATACATGCATCTTAGCTGTATGTCTGTCTGTCTCTCTCTCTCTCTCTCACACACACACACACATACACACAAACGCATACACACACACACACACACACACACACACAACACACACACACACACACACGCACGCACACACACAGTACA
>CM060305.1:102514250-102619250 GCA_030674185.1 Monoplex corrugatus | reverse complement strand
GACAGAGTGGTCAACGCCAGGGACATCTCAGATTATGTGCACGAATGCATTGATATGTGCACTGATGTTCTTTTCCTTTTTATTTTTTTCCTTTTGAAGAATTGTGTATGTTTTGAAATGGTTATATACCTGATATGGCTCTACGCAGACGGCTGGGCATTAAGCAACAATAAGAATAAGACAATTGAGAGACGTCAGCTGGTCTGAGCATGAGAACATTTTGTCTGATATCACCTCTAGTGAAACTGGCAGGCATGTCTAACAACTTCTTGAGAATCTGCAATCTGGGAAAGCAGTTATCAGTAGCTCAGGTCCCAATCTTGAGCACATTCACATATTTACAGTTAACTTTAACTTAATCAGAACTTTATAGCATCTGATTTGATAATGTGAGAGATGTGTTCTAAAAAAAATACACGTATCATAAATCTGAAGTTATGCATGGGTACTGTTTTTCCTCCGGTCTGAAGTTTCTTTTGAAGCAAAAATCTGAAGTGATAAGGTATAAATTTCTGAGGTATTATGTTTAGTTTTAAACCAGAAAATGTTCAGAGCATTTATCATAGTCATTTTTTAACATAAAGTCAACATGAAGAATGTTTTGACGGGCACAGCCATTGTGCAAAGATGCTCTAATGAAAAACATCCCACTACTTTCTAAAGGATATGAAATTCACAGGAAGTGCTACTAGTTTTAACCAGTATCCTAGCCACAAGAGCACCAGGACAGACTGGACAATGATTTGGTTGTGATCTGGATAGGCAGAGTGGTTTTAAGAAACTCATATTTTTTCTTAAATGCTAAGTAAGGCCTTTCGAAGTTAAGTGGTTACAATGGATTTCTGAATTGTTCTTCAAGTCATTAATTTGAAACTGAAAATTTTCTAAAATGTTGTATCTTAATAAAAAAAAAAAAACAGCACAGTATTCTCTCTCTCTCTGTCTCTCTCTCTCTCTGTCTCTCTCTCAGTCTCTCTCTCTCTCTCTCTGTCTCTCTCTCTCTCTGTCTCTCTCTCTGTCTCTATCTCTCTGTTTCTCTCTCTGTCTCTCTCTCTGTCCTCTCTCTCTCTCTCTCTCTCTCTCTCTCTCTCTTCTCTCAAAGTTTGCAGTCACACCTACCGACACATCAACACATTCATGCACACATGTACAACAAGAAGCACTTCCTTAATATCTAAAGCAATTTGCTGCATAAAATCAGTTTTAGTACTTTAATTTAAAAAAAACATATTACTCTCTCTCTCTCTCTCTCTCCTCTCTCTCCTCTCTCTCTCGTTTCGCGCTCGCTGTCGGTGTCTCTCGTTGTGTGTCTCCATCTGTCTCTGTCTGTCTGTTTGTCTGTCTCTCTCTGTCATATTCTCTTTTGGTTTCTCAAAGTGTGTAGTCACACCTGCTGACATATGAACCCATTCATGCATACATGTATTACAGGAAACACTTTCTTAATCTATCCAAAGCAATTTACTGCATAAAAAAGAGAAAAATGAAATCGTCATAAACGTAATCAAATTTACGTTAAAAAAAACTCAGCGGTGTGACAAAATGTCATTGGCGTAATGGCCACAACCAATCTATTTTAAACAGATTTATTTCACAGCTTTTATATAATCAACGATTTTTATCAGCTTATCAATTTGTAGCGATGAGAAAAGATACTTATATATGCGTTCTTATTGGGAGTTAATAAGCTATTTGTAAATCGTTACACCACTGACGGCTTTCTTGTCACGGGTGTAACGAGGTGTTCCTGTTGTCACTGAAAAAAAGCACTGTTAGGCCAATGATACTTTTTACAAATGTATATCATTTCATCAGACGGCAGATGCACATCAGAAATAGCCGGCAGAATCAAGAAGATGAAAAGCATTCTTGCCACAAATGCCTGTCAATTAACATCAGGAAGAGAGTTCTTGAATGTTATATAGAACCAATACTGTTGTACGGATGTGAGGCGTGGACAGTCAACAAGCAAAGCCAGAACAAGATTGAGGCAGCTGAGATGTGGTTTCTAAGAAGAATGTTGAGAGTTCCATGGACAGCAAAGAAAACGAACGAGACAGTCTTGATGGAGGCAGACACAAGTAGATCACTCATAAGGAAGATTAGGAAAATACAAGCAACATTTGTAGGCCGTTTTATGAGGAAGGGGGATTTGGAGCACCTGGTCACAACGGGAAAGCTGGAGGGAAAGAGAGCACCAGGTAGACCCAGAGAGAAAATGCTGGACGGACTTACAGAGTGGCTGGGGATGGGGAGGGTGGGGGAGATGCTGGGGGCAACGAGAGATAGAGACAGATGGAAGTCCATGATCGCCAACGCCATGCGGCAGGGTACCTGATGATGATGATGATGATATTTTGGAAAAAAAATGGTGTCCACAGGAAACGTTCATGTTTTTCTAAGTGGTCTCCTTTCCCGAATACCACAACTTCATTTTGATCAAACATTGACCTTACTTTCATGTTATCGCAGCATGTTTATGAAGCATTTAACACGTGTCGTTGATAATAAAGCCACGTCGTTTACAAAACGTAGATGAACAGTTACATTATACCTGAATGCAACTGCACACCATGTAAGCGCTAATAATCCATATGATTGCCTAGCCAGTTAATGAATATAGAAGTAGGGCTTAATACACATCCTGTCTAACCCTCATCGGGCAGTCAAACGACTGAGTTAATTCACAATGAACCCTACAGCACGAACACAGTGACTAGTACATTGCTCTCAGCGAAGCCAGGAACTTACCTATCACTCTATAATTTATAATATATTCTAAAAGTTTGTCATGTCAAATCAAATCAGCGCTTAGATTTGATTTTGTCGAGATTTTGCGCTATATAACGATTGTAATTATTATTATTATTATAAATCGAAAGCTTTCTTGAAGTCTACAAGGTCAACGTATAACTTTCTGCCTTTCCTGAATATATATATCTGGACTATCGCATATTAACTGAAAATCTAAATCCTGCCTGCTTTCGGAAGTACAGATATTGTTCCTCTAACCAACTGCATAACCATGCGTTCATTATTGACATGTAGCATTTTGATACAGTACTTAGCAATGACACACTTATGAAGTTATCTGTATTCCCACCATTTTTTAGAACACTATGACAATGGTTTTTGATCAGGATATGGACAGATCCCTTTGTCCAAAATAACATTAAACAGCTGTCATCTATTAGAAAATATTGGACGGACTTGCCAAGTGGATGAAGATATACAGGGTGGAAAAAGTACTTACAGTGACAAAGGATAGATTGATATGGAGGGCTATGATCGCCAACGCCATGCTTCATGGCACATGATGATGATGATGTCATCTATCCCATTGGTTCTTTAGTTTATTTATAGCCGTTCTAACTTCCTTCTCTGTAATAGATCTATTTAATACATGATCAGTTTGCTTAAATAAATCTACAGCAGCAGGGGGACACTTATCAGATGCAGTTGTGTTGTCTTCAAAGACGCCCTTAAAATTGACAAACTATTGGTTAGTACTTAATGGTTAGTGCTTAGCGCACTTATCGGCAGACAAACTGCAGCATTTTTATTTCATCTTTGACCCATACATTCTATCGACTCTATGCGCCTTTTCAATGCATGAGATTTTTTCAAAAGTTGACAGCTCTCCTGAATGCTGGGTTTACATGTTTCAAAGTAGAGTTGAGAATAACTCCATCACTCAGCCAATGAAACTTTCCATAATAACTTGAGATGTTTCGTCAGGCCAGACTGACCGTTTACTGTAAAATTTCCCCTGTTATTTTTGCATTTTTTTACGCATGTCCACATTCTGAATGTTTGCGTTATTCGGTTCCAGTGTTGTTTCATCTCGTCACATTTGACTTTCGGTTTTCATATTTCAATTTTCAGTGTTTGATTTTCAGAGTCTTATGCACTATATGCGTTTATAGACGTTCTGACTGGGATTATATTTGGTAAAACTGGAAGGAGGGGAGGGGGGGATGCGTATTAGGTGTTAGAGCGTCTCGTAGGCCGGAAAATATAGAGTTTGTCTTTTGGATCACATTCCATACATGTCATTTTTTCTCTTCCAAAACTGTGATTAGTTTCAGATATTACTCACTAGAGATTTTGATTTCACATGCCTGACCCCTTCTGCTTAGTCTTCAGTTTTTTTTTATACTTCTTTTGTGCTCCAACATACATAAATCCTATCTCTCTCGACATGTGGGGCCCCCCCCCCCCCCCCCCTCCCACACATCTCTGTTTCGTTTTTTGTTTGTCACATTTCGTCATGAAACCATTCTGGTCATTTCCTTACGCTCGAACTCGCCTTTACTCGTCACTCGTCACATCATCGAGTTCGATATCTATGGAAGTCGCCGCAGCAGAAGTCATAACTCTCCTTTCACTCCGTCTTAACTTCTTTGTGCTACTTCGAAGACATGAGTTTTTTTCTAAGTTAATTATAATGAGCATTGAATGAAATGTCTTTGGGTTTATTTGTCAAAATGTATCTTTCAGTTATAGTGTAATCACCAATCTCCACTTATTACACCGTCTGTCTTTCCCTTTGGATGACGTTTGTGGAAAACAGTGTGTTTAGATGTAGAGTGACATGGCTACACACATTAATGTAGGCTTGTAGAAAGGCACGCTTTTTAAGCATTATATCTGACTATGTGCTTTAGCAATTTGTAAATAGGAATACAAAATGCATAATTTACAATATTACATATTTTCTGAAAACGCAAAATCATGCTGATCTATAAATTTATGTAAGAGCGAAGCTTGGGTCACTAAAACGAATAGCGATTTACACATTACACAACATAAGATTGAGAAACATTTAAAGTAGAACTTCTTTTTATAATATGAGCCTATTGCTTGGAATGGATATCCTTTTAAGGTGACAATGAAAAGGTTTTGATGTAAACTTTCTCAAGCACAAGATTTTGTATAATCGGGAGATATACAAATTACAATTAACTGGACATATTATAGGTTTGAATGAAAAGTGGGAAAAGTGGGAGGTAATTCTCTGTGCATCATCATCATCATCATCAGGTGCCTTGCCGCATGGCATTGGCGTTTATGGACTTCCCTCTGTCTCTATCACTTGTTGCCTCAAGTGATAGAGACAGAGGGAAGTCCATAAACGCCAATGCCATGCGGCAAGGCACCTGATGATGATGATGATGCACATAAAATTTACCTCCCACTTTTCCCACACTAGTGGGAGGTAATTTACAATATTACATATTTTCTGAAAACGCAAAATCATGTTGATCTATTAATTCACGTAAGAGCGAAGCTTGCATCACTAAAACGAATAATGATTTACACAACAAACTGAACATTACACATTATAGGTTTGAATAAATAGTGTGGGAAAAGTAGGAGGTAAATTCTCTGTGCATACCTATTTACATAACTTTGTTTTAATCTTATGGAAAACTTACAGAATATTCATGTACCCATTCATGATATTATAGCCCAAATACGTACATTCATGTATACAGTGATACAAGCTGCCATACATCTGTTCGTATAAAATAACCTACTCATAAAATGGTTTATAAAAAGAATGATTAAACAAAATGGTTTTGCTAAAGTGAGATGAATAATTGTTTACACATTACCATTCCTGAAAACACATAAACGTCGAACTATATTTATGTCATGCTTCTGTGACAGCTTGGTGCCTTTGTCTTTTTCTTGAGCCGTTGAAGCCATGGTATTGCTTTATGCTGTTTGTCATTATCATATGGCATCTGTTAAAATAAAATAAAAAGGGAGGGGGGGGGGGGGGCTGAACTTACCATTTGCTAAATTCTGCATTCTACCTGAAGCCATTGACTCCATTGATGATGTTTACCTACAAGTTTGTTTACGAAAGCTGAGAAACGGGTGAAGAAATTTCCCTTGCAGAATCGGGTCAAACGAAAGACGGGGTGATCTTGCTGTTCCAGCAAATGACGTAATCACTTTATGACTAAAGGAGGTTTATGTATATAGCTTAACCATTTTTCTAATGACAGTTGGAGATAATTTATATGCGTACTCTACTAAAACCAAAAATGATTCAGTTATGAAATTTCAACTGCTCAGAAGACGATACAGACTTTAAAGTTCTCAAGGTGATTGTAGCCTGACGAAACATAAGATGGAACGAAACTTGACACAAAGCAAGGACAATAATAGACTGTCACAACAGTGTAAGCGGAATCTGAATATTGTAAGATTCAAAAAAGCACTGGTCACACACATATATGAACAATCCTTTTTGGGTGACCTTTTTTGGGTACTCTTTTACAGTCCATGTTTGTGACCTAGACTTGGTAAGATCTGTCCATAAACAGCAGATAAATTCTTGCTAAGACATTTCGGTAACAGACAGACAAACAGACACAGACAACACACACACACACACACACACACACACACACACAACACACACACACACACACACACACACACACAGACAGCAAACAGACACAGACACACACACAAAAGACACACACACACACACACACAGACAGGCAAACAGACACAGACACACACACAAAGACACACACACACACACACACACACACACACACACACACACACACACCACACACACACACCACACACAATTCCCTCTATGGTCGATATGTTACAAAAGATCGCAAATCATCGTGGTTGACCTTCACCAACTCGTAGATTACATTGCATTTAATCATCAGTGGATTACAGCAACCTTCACGCTAAGCTGTATTTGAATTGAGTTTGAATATCTTCAAGATGAATTTATTATACTCTGAGAATTCCATATATGCTCCATCTAAATATGCCAGTTGTGACATGGCTGACGGAGCCTATGAAAAAACTCCCTATGTGTTGGGAAACACCTTGAAACTAAAGAAGGGAGCTGATGAGATGGACCTGTAAAGCGGTGATCTGACACAACCCATCATCATCATCAGGTGTCTTGCCGCATGGTGTTGGCGATCATGGACTTCCATCTGTCTCTGTCTCTTGTTGCTTCAAGCATCTCTTCCACCCTCTTTGTCCCCAGCCACTCTGTAAGTCCGTCTAGTATCTTCTCCCTGGGTCTGTCTACCTGGTGCTCTCTTTCCCTCCAGCTTTCCCGCTGTGACCAGGTGCTACAATTCCCCTTTCCTCATAAAATGGCCTATGTATGTTGTCTGTATTTTCCTAATCTTCCTTATGAATGATCTTCTTGTGTCTGCCTCCATCAAGACTGTCTCGTTTGTTTTCCTTGCTGTCCATGGAACTCTCAACATTCTTCTTAGAAACCACATCTCGGCTGCCTCAATCTTGCTCTGGCTTTGCCTGTTGACTGTCCACACCTCACAACCGTATAACAGTATTGGTTCTATATAGCATTCAAGAACTCTCTTCCTGATGTTAATTGATAGGCATTTGTTGGTAAGAATGCTTTTCATCTTCTTGAATGCTGTTTTAGCTTGGCCAATTTTGCTGGCTATTTCTGATGTGCATCTGCTGAGTGGTGAAATGATCGTTCCCAGGTATTTAAACTTATCAACCTGTCTCAAGGTTGTGCCATTTGCTGTTATATATGTATGAGGGAATTTTATGTTTTTACAGTCTTCCTGCTGTTTAGTTCCAACTCCTTACCTTTGCTTTGTATTTCTAGTATATTCACAAGGTTTTGTAGGTCCCTTTCATTTTTTGCACTTAGTACGGTGTCATCTGCGTATCGAGTGTTGTTTATCATTTTTATTCCAACATTTAATCCAGGGTATTCCTCTAGGTTTCACGCTGTAAAGTGAAAACAGATCTGGTGACAAAACACAACCCTGTCTGACTCCTCTTTTGATGTTTTGGAAAGAGCTTATGTCGTTTTCTATTCTCATTGCAGCTGTTTGTTTCCAATACATATTTCTGATTATTCGTAGATCTTTTCCATCAATATTGAGTCTGTCTAGTTGGTTGATAAATTCTTCATGTCTTACCCGATCGAAAGCCTTGGTATAATCAACAAAGCTTAATATAAATCCTTATTCATCTCGATTGACCTCCATGGTAATTCTTAGATGTATATGGCATTAATAGTTCCTTTCCCTTCCACAATTCCACACTGTTCTTCTGCTATTTCTCTTTTGATTCTATTCCTTGTCCTCATCATGATTATTCTCAATAGAATTTTTGTTACATGACTCATCAAACTGATTGTGCGATGGAGTTCGCATTCTATAGCCCCCGTCTTCTTTGGAAAGCAGTGAAAATTGATTTTGACATATCTTTGGGGAATTTTCCAGTGTCGTAAATTTCATTTAGGAGGACTGTTATTTTTTCAATACCAAATTCCTCCAGGGCTTCAATCATCTCTGTAGTAATAATATCTGGTCCTGGGGCTTTTCCTGATTTCATCTTTTTCAGTGCTGCTCTAACTTCATCTTTCATTAAGGGTGGTCCTTCAAAGTTCTTTCTTATAATGTGTTGTTCGTTTCTGTCATCTTCAAAAAGGTCTTTAATGTACTCTCCCCATCTGTCTAAGATTTTGTCTTTTTCCATTGGTAAGCGTACCGTCTTTCGATTTTAAGCAACCAGTTGATGTGCATGTATTTTTTTTACTGTGGACAATTTCTTCAGTTCGTCTGTACATTCCCTGAGTGGGCCTATTGGATTGTTGTAGTTCAGTTTCATGGAACATTTAAGATCCATGAAACTGAACTACAACAATCCAATAGGCCAACATTTCAATAGCCCTCAACACAGCTACGTCAATGCACAAATTTCAGCAGTGTGGCAAAACACCAGAGACGACAATACAGAAAATACATGGAAAACTGCATCATCCACCGACTGGGAAACAGTCCAGCCGGCGGGCCTGAACACCCGAACTGCCGATACGTAGGCTAGAGGTGCCTGGGCCCTCTCCCTACTGTTTCCCCGTCTTCTCCCCCCCCCCCTCCCCCCACCAGTACTGCTCTGTCATTTTTATTTTCCACGTTATTTCATTTTCACGTCACTTTTTCCACGTCACTTTCATTTACCACTTTTCATTCACTTGATGAAGAGCCTGGGGCTCGAAACGTTGTGCATATATTACTCAAAGGATCTTTCACAAACAAACAACTTTTCAATGTTTTATGTTTTACCAAAAAGAAAGTTTAGGCAGGGTTGTGCTCTGTCTCCAGATCTGTTTTCACTTTACAGTGAAACCATCATGAGGAAACTAGAAGACTGCCCTGGAATGAAGTTTGGAGGAAAAATAATAAACAATCTTCGTTACGTAGATGACACCAACAGGAAAGCTGGAGGGAAAGAGAGCACCGGGCAGACCGAGGGAGAAAACTAATGGACGGATTTGCAGGGTGGCTGAGGACAGAGAGGGTGAGAGATGTACTTGCAGTGACAAGGGATATATTCGTATGAGGGGCATGATCGCCAATGGCAGGGCACATGATGATAAATCGTTGTAGAAACTTGCCTACACAACTGACCAATGACAAAAATAGTTGTATACCGAGAAACACTTGCCAGTAAAATATACAGATTATGGCAGCGTTCAGTGGCACTGATTCTACAAATCGTTGATATAGGCCAAATTCCCGAACTCGTCAATATTTTTAAAAAAATAAATAGGAAGCTAGTGATTGCACCAGTGTAATAATAATCGTTTTTATCGAACACAGATTACAAATGAAGTTATCCACGTTTGCAGAAATTCATTTTAGGCTGCAGTTCTTTTAACAGCCTCGTCTACACTGTGATTTGCTGTGCGATAAAAGTGTATAGCTACTACTACAAAGAAATGACGTTGTTGACGTATGACATCTTGATTGTTGTCTCAGAGAGAGGGAGGACATGGGGAGGAGAGAGGAGAGAGAAAGAGAGAGAGAGAGAGAGAGAGAGAGAGAGAGAGAGAGAGAGAGAGAGAGGAGAGAGAGAGAGAGATTAAAGTTTAAAAAATCAGAAATTGATCCAGTCAGTTCACATGCAGATGTGTGAACCTAATAACCATTTCAGTGCAAATTGTATGCCAGTAAAGGCAAGTCAAACTCCCATAGTAGCTGCCACAATCTCTGTAGCTGTGAATCCTATCGGTCTTTTCCTTCAAAAATGCCTGTCATCATCATCGATAGGAGTGCTTAATTTTCTTACACAGGCAGAAGATAATCGTACAATTTCACACGCAGACAGAAGACAATCATGTTGGGACAAAATACTGTGAGGCGGAGAACAAAGTGACTGGGACAGCAAACAATTCATTGAAGTCTTCCGTGTGGCTGAGGCTAATCCGTAAACGATACAGTTCTCTACCCTTCTAACTCTTACTGGTTCTTCCTTCGACTCTTGATATTTGTTCACGCCGCTGCATTAATAAAGATTTGTTGTTTCTGCGATGGCGCGTGAGAGTAAGATTAAATATCAGTCCCTGCAAACTCAGAGCTCGTCCGACAATAGCAAGAGAGAGTGGATTACAAAGGGTTGAATGGGCTGCACAGGATTGTTCCGAATATCAAACACATCGTGCTAACGGTGGCTAGCCATTTAGCAGCGGGAACGGGCGTGAGCAGTGAATGCGGTCGTCTTCTGACTTGGCCAGGGACGTGCTTTTTGCGAAATCTTTGGCACCACGCAGCACTCGCACTAATTACTCCGCCTTCTGGACACTTAGCTACATTGGTCCAATTCTACACGCCGACTCAAACCGATGTTAAAGGCCAGTAAATAAACCTACAAGTTAAAAAGACCCATTGCCGTAACTACAGTAAAGTCAAACCGATGGTCGTGTTTATGTTGTCTGCTTGTGTCTTGAGTACACGCATGTATTTATACTGTCTCTTGAGCAAATATAGGATGAAAAGGCATGGACTTGACCCCCTCTCCATCTCCCGCTTTCCATTTCCTATCCAAATGAAAGTTACAAAATATGTGAAAATTGTATAAATTTCCAGAAAAACTAGCAAATAAAATAAATGAAATAAATCAATAAATATATAGCTGCGTCGTCAGAAACGAAGACATTCTTCTCACAAGTAATATGAACTCATTTCCTGCAGGCTGATGTTTCCTCATCACAGTGTTTCCACTAGTTATGCTGTGATACGTTTAGATATGCCGCCCCAAACCGTTTAGAAACACAGTATTCTCCGGAAAACTCCCCAGGATTAAAAACAAAAATCGAACAATCAGAGAACTGACCAAAATACGCCTGTGATTACTCCATAGAAATATCCAGTGTTGAAAAATCCACTTTAAAGATGAAGAAGTGTGCTACTTCTTGTAACCATTCTTAGACCCTTGGCGGCCATCATTTATTTCGATAATAACGAACTCCTGAGTTAGAAAATGTCCAACCAAGGATATTCAATAGAGGTCTGCGTTTACTGCACAACGTTTGGCATAGTGATGTGTATTTCTATTATTGTTATATCAATTTCAAGATGACACAATATCTGATTTTCCAGATACCATAGATACCAGATGTAGGCTGCTAAACATTTGTAATGTATTATTGAACCAAAACTCTTAAAACTCGGTGGTTTCTTTGTCTGTCAGCTTCATTTAAAATCAGATTGTAAACAAAGCATAGAATTCACGAACCTAACGTACATGCCATCAAAACTATGCTTAATCAAAGCTCAAAGTCCCGACTGTAAATGCAAACTGAATCCAAATGACTGCCAGGGTTCAAGCAATTAGGGACCAAAAACACACCAAAATATAATGAGAACGCGTTATTAACGAAACAAGGCAGCTGCAAATTTTCGGCAAAGTGGTCTCTGTAAAGCGAACACAAAAGACAACGAAACACATCTACCACATTCAAGACAAACAACAACAACAAACAAATAAACAAAAACAAAAACAAAACAAACAAAAAACCACGCAGAGAGAGAGAGAGAGACAGACAGACAGACAGACAGACAGACAGACGAGAGACAGAGAGAGAGAAAAAGAGACAGATAGACTGACAGAGAGAGAGAGAGAGAGAGAGAGAGAGAGAGAGAGAGAGAGAGAGAGAGAGAGAGAAACAAAACAAAACAACAAAACCAAACGAAAAAATTGGTTAATTGCCCTACCTGTTAAGCATATCGCAAATCAATACAAATCACGAAACTGCCCCCCCCCCCCCCCTTTTTTTGTTTTTTTTTCAATGGAGTAATGTTACTTCTAATATTGGATCTCGGTAGAAGGAACATGGAATGATCAATATAAAACGCATGCATGCTGTCTTTCTTTGTCTCTTTCTAACACACACACACACACACACACACACACACACACACACACACACACACACAACAACACACACACACACACACACACACACACACACACACACATACACACACGTATACACACTTACACTAAAGGCATCAAACACAGGAAAACATCGCGGACATGTTTGGTGGAATACGGATTGTGAAAAAGCAGTTATCGAAAAGAGAAAAAAACTTTAAAACATATATAAACAATCGGACACCTGAAAATCAAGGAGCGATGAAAAGTGCCAACATAAACTGTAACAGAATCATAGAACAAGCCAAAGAGCTGTATTGGACAACATTTTGTAAATCTGAAATAAATAATCACAAAGACATGCATAAAATTTGAGAGAAACTAAAAGTAATGAAAAATGGGATCAATTTGCCGTCATTTCCGATAAAGCTAGCCAATAATCCTTTCCAAAGCTTGTTGGAAAAGGCAGAAGCTTTTGCAGATTTATTTGCTGAAGTCTGCCATATTGACGGCCTTCCTGTTTCCAGTCAAAATCATAGGGAACGAGAAGAAAAGACAGATGTTTATAAGGACCCTGCACCAGATAAAACACACTACATGAACGCATCAATTACACTTCAAGAACCAGAAGAACAAGCAAACGAAAGTAAGCGCGTATTCAACACAACAAGACAAGACAAGCGCAAATTTTCGGCCAACCGGCCTTTGTCAAGCGCGAATGCACGGTCACAAACAGACCACAAACAACACCAAACAACGGATAATAAGAAGAGGACTAAATACATCCCTGCCGCCTCGTCCAGTGGATAAAAAGGGACCAAATGCTTCAAGAATTAAAAGATGCCATTAAGTCTATCCCAAACAAAAAAGCGTCAGTGGGATTAGATGCCATTTCTAATCAGATGCTGAAAAATTTACCCGAAAATATTGTAATTTTGCTATATACTATCTTTAAAAAATGTTGGAATAGTAGCAAAATGCCGGACTCTTGGAAACGGACAATAGTGGTTCCTATACTAAAGGCGGGTAAGTGTAACACGGATCTGAAAAACTATAGGCCAATTGCACTAACATCCCACGTCTGTAAACTGATGGAGAAAATTATTGTACGCCGGTTGTTGCACTATCGTGAAAAGAATAACATTATACCTGTCAATCAGGCTGGTTTTCGAAAAGGCAGGTCAGCAGTGGAACTCTTAACTAAATTAACCACTGACATAAAGCGACAATTTGCAAGATGTAAATGTGTATTGGCCACATTTTTTGATATAACCAAAGCATACGTCCAAGTGTGGCACTCCCGATTATTATTTAAATTAAAAAGCATAGGGGCTAATAGGTCGCGTTTATAATTACGTGAAGTGTCCGTTGCCGTGTTGGAAAACCGAGTAATTCAAACCAGGATTGGAAACGTGTATTCAACAAAACGAACCCTTCAAATGGGTATCCCACAGGGATCAGTTATAGCACCTCTCCTTTTTACGATACTAATACATGTAGAATATCTAAAGATGTCACATTAGTCCAGTATGCTGATCTATGCATGTGGATGACGGTAAACATGAAGAGGAAGACTCCTTCTCATAGTATCAACTATACACGCAAACTTTATCAATTAGAACTTGACAAAACAGCACAATACATGGCAGAAAATGTACGGAGAAGACAAAGATAATTTTATTTAATAGTGGGTCTAACCCGGACAAAATGCCCACCTTTAAACTGGGAGATTCCGTTTTTCAGTATAACCAAACCATTAAATTCTTAAGTGTTCCTGATGTGACCAGGTGCTCTAATTCCCCTTTCCTCATAAAATGGCCTATAAATGTTGCTTGTCTTTTCCTAATCTTCTTCATCAATGATCTTCTTGTGTCTGCCTCCTTCAAGATTGTCTCGTTTGTTTTCTTTGCAGTCCATGGAACTCTCAACATTCTTCTTAGAAACCACATTTCAGTTGCCACAATTTTGTTTTGACTTTGCGTGTTGATTGTCCACACCTCACGACCATACAACGGTATCGCTTGTATATAACACTCAAGAACTCTCTTCCTGATTTTAATTGATAAACATTTGTTGGTAAGAGTGCTTTTCGTCCACTTGAGTGCTGTTTCAGCCTGGCCGATTCTGCTGGTTATTTCTGATGTGCATCTGCCGTCTGGTGAGATGACCGTTCTCAGATACTTAAACTTATCAACCTGTGAAAACAAATCTGGCGACAGAAGACGACCCTGCCTAGCCCATCTTTTGATATCCTGAAAAGAGCTTATATCGTTTTCAATAGTCATTGTTGCTGTTTGTTCAATACATATTTCTTGTTAGTTTTAGGTCTTTTACATCAATATTGAGTCTCTCTATTTGGTTGATCGGTTCTACGTGTCGAACCCGATCAAAAACCTTGGTATAATCAACAAAGCATAGACATAAATCTTCATTCAACTCGTTTGACCTCTCTATATGATAGTTCTTAGGATGTATATGGCATTAGCAGTTTCTTTCCCTTCGACAAATGCACACCGTTCTCCTGTTATTTTTCTTTTGATTCTGTTCCTTGTCCTCATCATGATTAGTCTTAATAGGAGTTTTGTCACATGGCTCATCAAGCTGATTGTACGATGGAGTTCGCATTCTATAACCGCTGCTTTCTTTGGAAGTGCAATGAAAATTGATTTTGACGTATCTTTAGGGATTTTTCCGGTGTTACAAATTTGATTTAGGAGGACTGATATCTTATAAATACCAAATTCTTCTAGTGCCTCAATTATTTCTGTAGTAATATTGTCTGGTCCTTGGAGCTTTTCCGGGTTTCATTTTTTCAGTGCTGCTCTAACTTGGATGATGTTGATATCAATTGGCTTGCCATCTAAACTGAACTAGCAAAACTTGGTCTGACTCAGCTCATTATCCCTTGAGTGATTTTGACTTGTCCCTTTCTATCATGATGCCTACTCCTTTTTCATGTGTTTCCACTAAAATGTATTATTGTATGCTCGCCTGATATTATCATGCCTACCCCCTTCAATCTCACTTCCTGTAGTCCTAAAATATAGATATAGATGTCAGTCATTTGCGTCTCAGTCTTGATATTTTCTAGTTTTCCCTTTTGCAGCAATAACATCAAATTCCATGTTGCAATTTTCATGTTTTTCAGTTTGATCGCAGCAGCTTGCTGACGGTCGGGTGTCACCTGCGCAAGATGACAGCCCTTACCAGACGAAGGTGCTCCATATGACCCCCTATTTACGTCGTTATCCTCATTCTTCTTGCTTTGGCTGGCCACGATTGATCTTGGGACCATACGATGGTGGTTTCCTGTTGCCTTCCATCGGTTTGTGTACGGACTCTCCGCTAACCCTTGTCGTTCCCATGACAACCTACAAGGTAGTAGATGTATTTCTGTCAGGGTTTACTCCTTTAGCCTTATTCTCTCCCGAAATAACCACAAAGCAGTGGTAAATAACCATGCTGGGAGTCTGATTCGTGGGCACTAGGGAATGTTCATATGCCGGTGGGCCTGTGTGCCGCACGTCTGGAGGCCAGGCCTCCTCCGAGTCCCTCGAGTTTTAGCCTGAGTCCGTGAGATGCTCAGTTACCACATGTCGCCACGAGGAGGCACAACGTAGGGCTTGCTGATGGAGAGGTTATGTACTGACAGAGAGAGACGTACGCATTCTGATGTCCTTTTCGCGGAGTTGCAAGCAGCAGTGCTAGTGAGTGGATCTGGCTGAAAACGAAAAGTGACAAGCACGCAGTCACTAGCCAACACAGTAGACGTGTCATTTCAGCCAAAGCTAATTCACAGCTACAATTACACACCCTTTATCTGAAAAGAACGCGACGTTAGACGTGAGGCACGAGGATGGGTTAGGAAATGTCTGCCAATGTTGTATGTTTCATTCCGTTATCTTTCCCAGTAATATTGTGGTTGTGATATTACAGGCAGGTGATGTTGATGTAACCTGTCATTTATTTATTTTGAAATTAATGTTCATGTCGTTCATACAGTTTTGCTCTACGTGTGTTCTTGTTGGCTTCTTGTTATTTAATCTGATTTGTTAGCAGGGACGCTAATTTAGGTCATCGTGAATGTCGATACCTAGTTGGAAGAGCGCTTGCCTTCCAATCTGGTAACACGAGTTTACACTGGTGCGACACGCTCGAACAAAATTTGAACATTGTGGATTCTGCACTACCCAGTTGTGAGACGGTGCCTGACTTTTTTCACGGCTGGTTACGGTCGGATAGATTTTGAGTGGAGAGTGGAGGGTGCAGTGGGAAGGGCACTGGCCTCATGGTGCTGGTCAGCTGTAAAATTGTGGCCTGTGCCATCGTATTCCCCTACATTGTCAGAATTACGAAAAAAGCTTCGCTTTGATGAGACTTTCAGTTTTCATTAATATTTACAGGCATAGAATCTTACTGCAATTTTACTCTTGTCCACAGTGTTTTTCTAAAGTGTTTAATCACTGCTTGAGAGAAATGATTGTTGAAACTAGTCTCCTATTGTATGTTAATATCATTGCTTCAGTAATTGTGTGCATTGCTGCATCTTCTACCGTTACCATAATACACAGACTGGCAATTATTCTTTAACCGTATTTTTAAGACCCCATTTGGGTCATTGCCGCCGTGTCCTTGTTTCAATTGATGCTCCGGACTAGAGCATGTGGAAACCTTATGAATGTCCTCTTCCAAATGTTCCTGCTGCTGTGCTGCACACACACGCACACACAGACACACACACGCACACCACAGACACACAGACACACACACACACACACACACCACACACACACACATACACAAACATGCACACAGTAGTCTGGTGAACCATTGGCAGTCTACTTACCATCAATAACTGCTTTTGTTCTCTTCTTTTCAATTATATTTTCACGTGTGTTTGTTTATTTGATCATGTCCGTGTTTCTTGTTGTAAATACAGTCCTGTTCGTCAGGTTCACACGTACAGCTTTTTTTCTTTTGTGCTCATTGCATTATTTTGATATACCATGCAGCCTTCGCTGAACATGTTCGTGTAGTATACAAGACTATTTGATATCATTCGTTGTCTACGTGAAATGCTCAACGATAGATTCCTTATTGATTGTTAGATAAATATTCTTAATCGTAATATGCTGATCCACTACATGTCATGAGGAACTGAAAGTAAGAAAAATTACACGTCTGAGAACAAAATTATCTTACCAATGAATAGCAGTATAAATGTAATTTTAATGAATTGTCTGAATTGTCCTGGCTGATACCTAGAAAAGATGAGACATCTTCCACCAATTGAACAACAAAAACATCTATGCATTTGCTGCAAGATATACACTTTATGCTAAGTGGAAAACTATAATTGAGCTGAATGGGGATACAAGTGCCATTTTGCTTCATACATCGCAAATTCTACAGGAGTTGCATTTTTTCTCACAACAACCCTAATTTTCTATTGAATAAGGTATCTAAAGAATCAGATAGAAATTACATGTCTGCAATAGTTGAAATTATTGATAACGACTTTCTAGTGATCAGTGTGTATAAACCTAACCATGATGATCCTGAGTTTTACGCTGGATTGAAAGAAAAGATGTAGAAGTCGGATTTGACTATCTAACAACAGATAGTTACTGATACTTGTTAAACGATTTTACAGTGGACTATGATCATTATAAACACATAAATAACGTTAAAGCGCAAGAACAGGTCCACCGGATCCATTGGTTATTTGGAGAGATTAATTCTGAATTGAAAAGGTATACAATACGTAGAAATAAACCTGTACAACAAGACAGACTCGATTTTTATCTGATATCAAAAATACTTTCATCATATGTAACCGATTTAGATATTAAGCCTGGTTATAGAACTCGAATATCAGGAACGCTGTATTGGGATGCTGCCCTGTTTTGAGCAGGATCATAGCTATCTGCCTGCCAGCAAAAAAGTTTAACATGACCGTCACAGTAGTGCAAATGCTCCCTCATCAGATTAAAATGATGATCGGGTTACAGAACTTTGCACCCAGCTTCAACCGGTCATCAACAAAGTTAACAAGAAAGACATCCTCATCGTTCAGTGTGGGTGACTGAACCCCAAGGTTGGTATAGTTGCCCAAGAAGTCCAAAGAAATTTGTGCTACCCCTACCGTAACGAGAGTACCAACAACGGAGAACTACCCTGCTAGAATTCACCAGTGATAATGATTTGTTCTTGTTAACACTCTTGGTGAATATAAAGCATCCCGACGATGGACATAGCACTCCCCAAACGGTCAACATCACAAGCCATGAGGAGTATATTCGTTGAGAAGAACCAAAAGACAGATGAATCGACTCGTGCAAAAGTTACCGTATATGTTCAAAACAAATTCAGTGCTCTGGAGGACGTTGTTGACAGTGAGGAACAATAGAAAAAGTTCAGAAACTCAAAAAACAACAACAACAAAAACAAACAAAAAAACAGGAAGGATACAGAAAAGGTACACAAGGAAATCAGAAATGGTGCACTGAAACTAAGGAAGTTTGGCTGGAAACAATGTGCAAAAAATACACGATCGGCATAAAACAGATCCTAACTTTTTTGTACAGAAACACTAAAGAAATCGCCCAAGACGTGCACATTAAAAAGATGTGCACATTAATTGGCTGCTTTAAATCTAAATATAGTACGATCATTACGGAAAAAGTGAACATTAGATAGATGGAGAGAGTACATACGAGACCTTTTTGACGATGACAGAAAAGAAGAATGCATCATAAGAAAGAAAGTTCAAGGATCACCAAAAATGAAAGATGAAGTTAGAGCAGCGTTGAAAAAGATGAAACCGGGAAAAGCCCCAAAACCAGACAGTGCGTATTACTACAAAATGACCGAGGCTGTAGGTGAATTTGGTATTGAAAAAAGAACAGTCCTTTTAAATGAAATTTGTGACACTGGAAAATTCCCCAAGGATATGTCAAAATCAAATTTTATTGCACATCCAAAGAAAGCAGGGGCTATAGAATACGAACTCCGTCGTACAATCACCTTGATGAGTCATGTGACAATGATTCTATAAAGAAGAATCAGGACAAGGAACAGAATAAAAAGAGAAATAGCAGAAGAACATTGTGAATTTATTGAAGGGAAAGAAATTATTAAAGCCACATTCTTCATAAGAACTAACATAGAATGATCAATTCAGATGAATAAGGATTTGTATTTATGTTTTGTTGATTATACCAAGGCTTTTGATTGGATAAGACACGAAGAATAATTTACTAACTTTCGCTCAAAGTTCATGGAAACGATCTAAGAATAATACGGACTACGTATTGGGAAGAAACAGCAGCAACGAGAACAGAAAATGATATAAGCTCTTTCCAAAATATCGAAAGAGCGGTTAGGTAGGGATGCGGTCTATCACCAGATTTGTTTTCACTTTACAGCAAAATCATCAAGAGAAACCCAGAAGAATGATTTGGGATAAAGGTTGAAGGAAGAAATGAAAACAATCTTCGTAACACAGATGAAAACGTTTTAATTGCAAAAATGAAAGATCTACAAATCTTGTAAATCCTGTAAATAGAAATAGTAAGTAGAAATAAAGGGCTCAAGATAAACAGTAAGAAGACGGAAGTTATGGTAATTAGTAAAAACAAACAAAACAAAACAAACAAAAAACAAAACAAAGCAAAAACAAGAAATCCCCTCATGGATAACAGCAAATGGCACGACATTGAGACAATTATTTTTCTCAATTTTAAAAAAAATTCTTTTCTGACAAAACACAAATAAATACAATGTTTGCTGAACATTATTACAATATCATAAAAAAAAGAACTAGATGTGTATACAATGGATTGAGCAAAAATCATGTACATATGCCATATCTATTAGTCTGATATGTTTTCTTAAACAACATAAGGTCGTTTAATTTATACAGTTTTAGATTTCAGTTGTTGTTGTTGGTGTTTGCTTGTTTGTGTGTTTGTTTATTTGTTTGTATTTTATTTGTATTCTTTCTCAGTAAAAGGTCAACGATAAACGCATTAGCAAAGCAAGATTATCGGCATGAGCCCAAAGTTCAAAACACATGCAAAACGCCTACAACTTTATCAAAGGTTCTATGTGCATGAATTTACAGTCATTTACAAATATATGTAAGACAAACATTCAAATATAAACAGGCAGGTCATACAGAAATCACGTATACATCTCATAAAGAAGCAAAATGTCATTTGAAAGTCACATCAAACTTCATCTGCTGCCAGGGACAGATACAGCAACCATTTTTCTTTAAAAGCGTGTGAATTCCAGCTCAGTTTTGCATTACATTCTTCTATTTGATATTTTTGGTAAGATATCTAGTAAAAGAAATGGTGTTCGGTAGATTTTTTTCGAGTTTACTTTTGTAAATATACATTTTTCCTAAGATTATATTAGGTCAAGTATTGGATCTGTGTGCATGTTTTCGCCAGCGCCAAATAAAATTAAGTTTTAATTTAATCTTATGTTTGCACAAGTCGGGCAACTTGACCTCGACACATTTATCCTTTCCCAGAATCTGTTGACATGTGGACACTTCCAAAATATGTGATCAATGCTGTCTTTCGTTTCCAAACAAAAGTCACAGTGGAAGCTATCTACAAGTCCCATTTCTCTTAAAATGATATTAGTTCCTAGAATTATATGCACAATGCGTATTTGGAACCATTTTAGTTTACATTCTTGTATTTTGTGAATTTTCATAAACACTTTTTTTCCATGAGACGTTTGTTTTCAGTTTTTCTAACCATTTAGAACAGGAATTTGGAAGTGTGTCATCTGTTGTCAAAATTTCATAGTATAGCCGTGCTCCTTTTCGTACTGAGTAAATTGTTTTCAGTGCAGAAGGGATATCACGTGCACAGCCACTTGGTATGTTCAGTTTTGCTTCTTTTATGTATTTCTTAATCGAGACATTGAGACAAGTTGATCAGTTTAATTATCTGGGAACGGTCATCTCACCAGACGGCAGGTGCACATTACAAATAGCCAGCAGACTGTGCCAAGCTAAAACAGCATTAACAAAACGAAAAGCGTTCTTACCAACAAATGCCTATCAATTGACATCAGAAAGAGAGTTCTCAAGTATTATATACAACTGATACTGTTGTGCGGATGTGAAGCATGAACAGTCAACACGCAAAGTCAGAACAAAATTCAGGCAACTGAAATGTAATTTCTAAGAAGAGTGCTAAGACTTCCAAGGAAAGGAAAGAAAACAAACGAGACAGTCTTGAAAGAGGCAAACACAAAAATGATATTAATGAAGAAGATTATGAAAAGACAAGCAACATTTATGGGACATTTTATGAGGCAAGAAAAATTAGAACATTTATTCACAACAGGAAAGCTGGAGGGAAAAAGAGCATCAGATAGACCGGGGGGGAAATATTGGACGGACTTGCAGAGTGGATGAAGATAGAGGGGGAAAGAGACGTATATGCAATGACAAAAGATGGATTCATATGGAGGGTTATGATCGCAGCAGCTTGCTGACGGTCGGGTGTCACCTGCGCAAGATGACAGCCCCTACCAGACGAAGGTGCTCCATATGACCCCCTATTTACGTCGTTATCCTCATTCTTCTTGCTTTGGCTGGCCACGATTGATCTTGGGACCATACGATGGTGGTTTCCTGTTGCCTTCCATCGGTTTGTGTACGGACTCTCCGCTAACCCTTGTCGTTCCCATGACAACCTACAAGGTAGTAGATGTATTTCTGTCAGGGTTTACTCCTTTAGCCTTATTCTCTCCCGAAATAACCACAAAGCAGTGGTAAATAACCCATGCTGGGAGTCTGATTCGTGGGCACTAGGGAATGTTCATATGCCGGTGGGCCTGTGTGCCGCACGTCTGGAGGCCAGGCCTCCTCCGAGTCCCTCGAGTTTTAGCCTGAGTCCGTGAGATGCTCAGTTACCACATGTCGCCACGAGGAGGCACAACGTAGGGCTTGCTGATGGAGAGGTTATGTACTGACAGAGAGAGACGTACGCATTCTGATGTCCTTTTCGCGGAGTTGCAAGCAGCAGTGCTAGTGAGTGGATCTGGCTGAAAAACGAAAAGTGACAAGCACGCAGTCACTAGCCAACACAGTAGACGTGTCATTTCAGCCAAAGCTAATTCACAGCTACAATTACACACCCTTTATCTGAAAAGAACGCGACGTTAGACGTGAGGCACGAGGATGGGTTAGGAAATGTCTGCCAATGTTGTATGTTTCATTCCGTTATCTTTCCCAGTAATATTGTGGTTGTGATATTACAGGCAGGTGATGTTGATGTAACCTGTCATTTATTTATTTTGAAATTAATGTTCATGTCGTTCATACAGTTTTGCTCTACGTGTGTTCTTGTTGGCTTCTTGTTATTTAATCTGATTTGTTAGCAGGGACGCTAATTTAGGTCATCGTGAATGTCGATACCTAGTTGGAAGAGCGCTTGCCTTCCAATCTGGTAACACGAGTTTACACTGGTGCGACACGCTCGAACAAAATTTGAACATTGTGGATTCTGCACTACCCAGTTGTGAGACGGTGCCTGACTTTTTTCACGGCTGGTTACGGTCGGATAGATTTTGAGTGGAGAGTGGAGGGTGCAGTGGGAAGGGCACTGGCCTCATGGTGCTGGTCAGCTGTAAAATTGTGGCCTGTGCCATCGTATTCCCCTACATTGTCAGAATTACGAAAAAAGCTTCGCTTTGATGAGACTTTCAGTTTTCATTAATATTTACAGGCATAGAATCTTACTGCAATTTTACTCTTGTCCACAGTGTTTTTCTAAAGTGTTTAATCACTGCTTGAGAGAAATGATTGTTGAAACTAGTCTCCTATTGTATGTTAATATCATTGCTTCAGTAATTGTGTGCATTGCTGCATCTTCTACCGTTACCATAATACACAGACTGGCAATTATTCTTTAACCGTATTTTTAAGACCCCATTTGGGTCATTGCCGCCGTGTCCTTGTTTCAATTGATGCTCCGGACTAGAGCATGTGGAAACCTTATGAATGTCCTCTTCCAAATGTTCCTGCTGCTGTGCTGCACACACACGCACACACAGACACACACACGCACACACAGACACACAGACACACACACACACACACACACACACACACACACACACACCACATACACAAACATGCACACAGTAGTCTGGTGAACCATTGGCAGTCTACTTACCATCAATAACTGCTTTTGTTCTCTTCTTTTCAATTATATTTTCACGTGTGTTTGTTTATTTGATCATGTCCGTGTTTCTTGTTGTAAATACAGTCCTGTTCGTCAGGTTCACACGTACAGCTTTTTTTCTTTTGTGCTCATTGCATTATTTTGATATACCATGCAGCCTTCGCTGAACATGTTCGTGTAGTATACAAGACTATTTGATATCATTCGTTGTCTACGTGAAATGCTCAACGATAGATTCCTTATTGATTGTTAGATAAATATTCTTAATCGTAATATGCTGATCCACTACATGTCATGAGGAACTGAAAGTAAGAAAAATTACACGTCTGAGAACAAAATTATCTTACCAATGAATAGCAGTATAAATGTAATTTTAATGAATTGTCTGAATTGTCCTGGCTGATACCTAGAAAAGATGAGACATCTTCCACCAATTGAACAACAAAAACATCTATGCATTTGCTGCAAGATATACACTTTATGCTAAGTGGAAAACTATAATTGAGCTGAATGGGGATACAAGTGCCATTTTGCTTCATACATCGCAAATTCTACAGGAGTTGCATTTTTTCTCACAACAACCCTAATTTTCTATTGAATAAGGTATCTAAAGAATCAGATAGAAATTACATGTCTGCAATAGTTGAAATTATTGATAACGACTTTCTAGTGATCAGTGTGTATAAACCTAACCATGATGATCCTGAGTTTTACGCTGGATTGAAAGAAAAGATGTAGAAGTCGGATTTGACTATCTAACAACAGATAGTTACTGATACTTGTTAAACGATTTTACAGTGGACTATGATCATTATAAACACATAAATAACGTTAAAGCGCAAGAACAGGTCCACCGATCCATTGGTTATTTGGAGAGATTAATTCTGAATTGAAAAGGTATACAATACGTAGAAATAAACCTGTACAACAAGACAGACTCGATTTTTATCTGATATCAAAAATACTTTCATCATATGTAACCGATTTAGATATTAAGCCTGGTTATAGAACTCGAATATCAGGAACGCTGTATTGGGATGCTGCCCTGTTTTGAGCAGGATCATAGCTATCTGCCTGCCAGCAAAAAAGTTTAACATGACCGTCACAGTAGTGCAAATGCTCCCTCATCAGATTAAAATGATGATCGGGTTACAGAACTTTGCACCCAGCTTCAACGGTCATCAACAAAGTTAACAAGAAAGACATCCTCATCGTTCAGTGTGGGTGACTGAACCCCAAGGTTGGTATAGTTGCCCAAGAAGTCCAAAGAAATTTGTGCTACCCTACCGTAACGAGAGTACCAACAACGGAGAACTACCCTGCTAGAATTCACCAGTGATAATGATTTGTTCTTGTTAACACTCTTGGTGAATATAAAGCATCCGACGATGGACATAGCACTCCCCAAACGGTCAACATCACAAGCCATGAGGAGTATATTCGTTGAGAAGAACCAAAAGACAGATGAATCGACTCGTGCAAAAGTTACCGTATATGTTCAAAACAAATTCAGTGCTCTGGAGGACGTTGTTGACAGTGAGGAACAATAGACAAAGTTCAGAAACTCAAAAAACAACAACAACAAAAACAAACAAAAAAACAGGAAGGATACAGAAAAGGTACACAAGGAAATCAGAAATGGTGCACTGAAACTAAGGAAGTTTGGCTGGAAACAATGTGCAAAAAATACACGATCGGCATAAAACAGATCCTAACTTTTTTGTACAGAAACACTAAAGAAATCGCCCAAGACGTGCACATTAAAAAGATGTGCACATTAATTGGCTGCTTTAAATCTAAATATAGTACGATCATTACGGAAAAAGTGAACATTAGATAGATGGAGAGAGTACATACGAGACCTTTTTGACGATGACAGAAAAGAAGAATGCATCATAAGAAAGAAAGTTCAAGGATCACCAAAAATGAAAGATGAAGTTAGAGCAGCGTTGAAAAAGATGAAACCGGGAAAAGCCCCAAAACCAGACAGTGCGTATTACTACAAAATGACCGAGGCTGTAGGTGAATTTGGTATTGAAAAAAGAACAGTCCTTTTAAATGAAATTTGTGACACTGGAAAATTCCCCAAGGATATGTCAAAATCAAATTTTATTGCACATCCAAAGAAAGCAGGGGCTATAGAATACGAACTCCGTCGTACAATCACCTTGATGAGTCATGTGACAATGATTCTATAAAGAAGAATCAGGACAAGGAACAGAATAAAAAGAGAAATAGCAGAAGAACATTGTGAATTTATTGAAGGGAAAGAAATTATTAAAGCCACATTCTTCATAAGAACTAACATAGAATGATCAATTCAGATGAATAAGGATTTGTATTTATGTTTTGTTGATTATACCAAGGCTTTTGATTGGATAAGACACGAAGAATAATTTACTAACTTTCGCTCAAAGTTCATGGAAACGATCTAAGAATAATACGGACTACGTATTGGGAAGAAACAGCAGCAACGAGAACAGAAAATGATATAAGCTCTTTCCAAAATATCGAAAGAGCGGTTAGGTAGGGATGCGGTCTATCACCAGATTTGTTTTCACTTTACAGCAAAATCATCAAGAGAAACCCAGAAGAATGATTTGGGATAAAGGTTGAAGGAAGAAATGAAAACAATCTTCGTAACACAGATGAAAACGTTTTAATTGCAAAAATGAAAGATCTACAAATCTTGTAAATCCTGTAAATAGAAATAGTAAGTAGAAATAAAGGGCTCAAGATAAACAGTAAGAAGACGGAAGTTATGGTAATTAGTAAAAACAAACAAAACAAAACAAACAAAAAACAAAACAAAGCAAAAACAAGAAATCCCCTCATGGATAACAGCAAATGGCACGACATTGAGACAATTATTTTTCTCAATTTTAAAAAAAATTCTTTTCTGACAAAACACAAATAAATACAATGTTTGCTGAACATTATTACAATATCATAAAAAAAGAACTAGATGTGTATACAATGGATTGAGCAAAAATCATGTACATATGCCATATCTATTAGTCTGATATGTTTTCTTAAACAACATAAGGTCGTTTAATTTATACAGTTTTAGATTTCAGTTGTTGTTGTTGGTGTTTGCTTGTTTGTGTGTTTGTTTATTTGTTTGTATTTTATTTGTATTCTTTCTCAGTAAAAGGTCAACGATAAACGCATTAGCAAAGCAAGATTATCGGCATGAGCCCAAAGTTCAAAACACATGCAAAACGCCTACATCTTTATCAAAGGTTCTATGTGCATGAATTTACAGTCATTTACAAATATATGTAAGACAAACATTCAAATATAAACAGGCAGGTCATACAGAAATCACGTATACATCTCATAAAGAAGCAAAATGTCATTTGAAAGTCACATCAAACTTCATCTGCTGCCAGGGACAGATACAGCAACCATTTTTCTTTAAAAGCGTGTGAATTCCAGCTCAGTTTTGCATTACATTCTTCTATTTGATATTTTTGGTAAGATATCTAGTAAAAGAAATGGTGTTCGGTAGATTTTTTTCGAGTTTACTTTTGTAAATATACATTTTTCCTAAGATTATATTAGGTCAAGTATTGGATCTGTGTGCATGTTTTCGCCAGCGCCAAATAAAATTAAGTTTTAATTTAATCTTATGTTTGCACAAGTCGGGCAACTTGACCTCGACACATTTATCCTTTCCCAGAATCTGTTGACATGTGGACACTTCCAAAATATGTGATCAATGCTGTCTTTCGTTTCCAAACAAAAGTCACAGTGGAAGCTATCTACAAGTCCCATTTCTCTTAAAATGATATTAGTTCCTAGAATTATATGCACAATGCGTATTTGGAACCATTTTAGTTTACATTCTTGTATTTTGTGAATTTTCATAAACACTTTTTTTCCATGAGACGTTTGTTTTCAGTTTTTCTAACCATTTAGAACAGGAATTTGGAAGTGTGTCATCTGTTGTCAAAATTTCATAGTATAGCCGTGCTCCTTTTCGTACTGAGTAAATTGTTTTCAGTGCAGAAGGGATATCACGTGCACAGCCACTTGGTATGTTCAGTTTTGCTTCTTTTATATATTTCTTAATCGAGACATTGAGACAAGTTGATCAGTTTAATTATCTGGGAACGGTCATCTCACCAGACGGCAGGTGCACATTACAAATAGCCAGCAGACTGTGCAAGCTAAACAGCATTAACAAAACGAAAAGCGTTCTTACCAACAAATGCCTATCAATTGACATCAGAAAGAGAGTTCTCAAGTATTATATACAACTGATACTGTTGTGCGGATGTGAAGCATGAACAGTCAACACGCAAAGTCAGAACAAAATTCAGGCAACTGAAATGTAATTTCTAAGAAGAGTGCTAAGACTTCCAAGGAAAGGAAAGAAAACAAACGAGACAGTCTTGAAAGAGGCAAACACAAAAATGATATTAATGAAGAAGATTATGAAAAGACAAGCAACATTTATGGGACATTTTATGAGGCAAGAAAAATTAGAACATTTATTCACAACAGGAAAGCTGGAGGGAAAAAGAGCATCAGATAGACCGGGGGGAAAATATTGGACGGACTTGCAGAGTGGATGAAGATAGAGGGGGAAAGAGACGTATATGCAATGACAAAAGATGGATTCATATGGAGGGTTATGATCGCTAACGCCATGCGATGATCATCATCAAAGTCACGGAAATAGTTACAAAAAGACATCTAGCTTGTTCCAGATTCACTGAAGATGCAGACAAGAAGATCCCACAATCCCCGTATTCATCTATTTTATGTGTAGACATTTTTGTCATTATGAAATTTTAAAGTAAAAATGAAAATATTAAAGGCAACTTCACAAAAGGGACTCAATATAGAATATCCAAGTTTGCTGATGATGGACGGTCCTCACAGAAAGTGATCAGGAGCCTTTTGAGGAAACTGGTAAAGTTTTAGATAAGTTGGCAAAAACACGAGGAATATATATATGAATTGAGAAATAAATATGTTGTATTATTTAGAGTGAAAAACTGACCAATACCAATAATGTGCCTCATTAAAAATGGAATGAAATCCTTCACTATTCAAAATACTGAGTATATGGTTTTCCACTGACTTACAAAGAAGTGTGGATATGAACTATTCACTAAAGTTTTCAAAAGTGAAAAGCTCTTATAATGTATGGGTTAAAAGGATACTTGCGTTCTTTAGTAGAACAGTTGTTCCCAAATCATTTTGTCCAAACTCGTACACTTATGGCTTCATCTGTCGAATCCGCTAGTTGTTTATGAAAAGTCTGCAGACACTCTGTTTTAAATTTGTTTGAAACAATAAACAAGAAAGAGTAAATAGAAAGACTGCTTACAAGGGTGTAAGGGATCATGGTGTTGGAATACCAGAACTAAAGAGTTTTTATACATACACTAAATGTTAGCTGGATAAGGAGATTAGAAATTATAACACATAAATGCAAATCAGTTATAAATTTCCCTATGCCAAAACTAGCAACCATGGAAAAAATATGGTCCGAGTTTTCCATCGACTTTAGGTTGTGGTAATGCCTTCTGATGGATGTGTTCTAACACACGAAAAAAATAGCACTACAGTTAAACCCATTAGTGCTGATGTTCTTCCAGATCCATTTTTAACGAAAATATTAATTTACGCAGCATCTTACTGAGACGAAATGAATGAATTCTGAACAATGTGTACTGTATTGTAGACAGATTTATGTAAAGATGACAGATCCTAGTTATGTTGAATTTATTGCTTGATATAATGTGCGAGCACATTGTCTCAGCTATGTATCTGCTGTTGAAACTATAAAAGACTCTATAAATGAATTAAGCATACACAATAAAAGTAATGAAACAGCCACGACGAGTCCAAAACATTTTACCCTTTTAAAGCCCAGGCGCGCTGCACGCAGGCTTACCGGCGTGTGGACATGTCGTGGTGCCCACGAACCAAATCCCCAGCTGTTGGTAAATATCACCACAGCCTTCTCCAGAAGGACACCAAGACTAAGGAAGTAAACACTGACAGAAAATCATCACTGCCTTGTCGATTGTCTCTGGAGAGACCCATTCTAAGGGAGTAAACTCTGATAGAAAATTACCTACCACTGCCTTTTTAGTCAGTCGTGGGAACGACAGAGTCTAGCAGAAAGTCCGTACAAAAACTGATGGAAGGCAACGCGAAACTATCATCGTATCATACCAAGTAAATCATGGCCAGCCAAAAGAAAAGAACCTGAACGACGGAAATAAGGGCTCCACTGGAGCATCTTCGTCCAGTAGATAATGCCATGCTGCGCAAGTGATACCCAACTGTCATCAGGTTACTGCGATTAGATCAAAAAATATATAAACATTGCAACTTGAAATATTAGAACATTACTGCAAAAAGGAAAATTTAAAAATGTCAGGATACAAATGGAAAGACTAAACATCAATAATTTAGGACTAAGGGAGGTGAGATGGACAGGAGCTATCACGATAACATCGGGCAAGCAAAATATTATTTATTCTGGTGGGGACACATGAAAGAAGGGTAGACATCATAATAAGCAAAGACAAGTCAAAATCTGTGACAGGGTACAAGGCTATATCAGATCGAGTTTTATTAGTTGGATTGGGGGGCAAACCATTTGATATCAACATCATCCAAAAATAAGCACGAACACCCGTTTATACTGAAGAAGAAACTGACAAGCTATGAAGAAGTAGAGACAACCAAGTCTCAGTGAAAATCACAGGACATTACAATAATAATGGGAGATTTTAATGCTAAAGTGGGACAGGAAAAAGTAGATGACTTGGCACGCGAAATGAAAAGGGAGAGAAATTTGTTGGGTTGGCACAAATAAATGAATTTATAATAGGAAAAATATGGTTTGAGCAACCTAACAGAAGAAATGGACATGGATAAATCCAGGCGACAGCTTAAAAAATCAAATTGATTACATTCTGATAAATAAAAGATTTAGAAATTCTTTACTGATAGCAAAAACATTGCAGGGCACAGACTGTGATAGTGACCACAATTGATCCTATAATTGAAAGATTTGGGTTGAAACTAACGAAAAATAACATCAGAACTAAATCCTGGACACTTGTACTTAAAGACAAATGAATCAACTCGTGCAAAATTGAACGTATATGTTCAAAACAAATATGGTGCTCTGGAGGACGTTGATGACAATGAGGAACAGTGGACTCGATAAATGAAGCTTGTGAAGAAATCCCTAGAAAACGCAAAGAAAACGTAGATGAAAAAACTTTTCAGGATTGATAAAAGAATGGAGGAGCGTACTGGGAAAAGAGGAACAACACAAAAGCGTAGATAAAGAACTCAGAAAAAGGTGCAATGAAGTTAAGGAAGCTTGGCTAGAAACAAAGTGCAAAAAAGACCGTTAATTTTATGTACAGAAACAATGAAGAAATTTCCCAAAGGAAAAAGACGTGCACATCAGCTGGCTGCTTAAAATCTAAAGATGGTATGATTATTATGAAAAAAACAAAGTAATAGATAGATGGAGGGAGTACATTAAAGACCGTTTTGACGATGACAGATAGGAGGAATGCATCATAAGAAAGAATGTTGAAGAACCACCAATAATGAAAGATGAAATTAGAGCACCGTTAACAAAGATGAAGCCGGGAAAAGCCACAGGACCAGACAATATTACTGCTAAAATGAGACTTTAGATGAATATGGTACTGGAAAAAACAGTCCTCCTAAATGAAATTTATGACACTGGAAAATCTCTAAAGATAAGCCAAAATCATTTTTTCATTGTACTTCCAAACAAAGCAGCCGCTATAGAATGCGAACTCCGTCTTACAATCAGCTTGATGAATCCTGTAACAAAGATTCTATAAAGAATAATCATGATAAGAACAAAGAATCAATAGAAAAATAGCAAAAGAAAATTTTGGATGTGTTGAAAGGAAAAAACTGTGAATGCCATATACTTCCTAGGAACTCTCACAGAAAGTTTAAGTGAGTTGAATAATAAGGATTTGTATTTACTTTTTGTTGATTATACCAAGACTTGATCAGGTAAGACACAAAGAATTTATCAACCAAGTGGAAAAGATCGATATTGATGTAAAAGATCTAACAATAAATCAGGAGTCTTGGGAACAAACAACAGCAATGAGAGCAGAAAATGATATAAGATATGCCTAAAATATCAAAAGAGGTTAGGCAGAAATGAGTCTGTCACCAGATTTGTTTTCACTTTACAGCGAAACTATCATGAGAAACCTAGAAGAATGCCGTGGTCCTATATATGGAATACAGGTTGGAGGACAAATGTTCTTTAACAATCTTCTTTATGTAGACGACACTGATCTGATTGCAGAAAATAAAAAAGACCTACAAAATCGTGTATATCTTGTAAATAGAAATAGAAAACAGAACTAAAGGGGTCGAACTATATAGCAAGAAGACTGACGTCATGGTTTTCAGCAAAAAAGCAAAAAATCCCCAGCAAACGGCACAACATTGATATGTTTACTTATCTGGGAAGAGTCATCTCACCAAATAGTAGAACTGGCCAAGCTAAAATAACATTCAAGAAAATGAAAAGCATTGTAACCAACAAATGCCTATAAATTAACATCAAGAAGGGAGTTCTTCAATGTTACATAGAACCAATACTGTTGCACAGACGCGAAGCCTGAACAATCAACAACAAAATTCAGAACAAGACTGAGGCAGTTGAAATCCGTTTTCTAAGAAGAGTTCCGTGGACAGCTAAGAATACAAACGAGACAGTCTTGAAATAAGCAAACACAGAAAGAACATTAATGAAGAAGATTAGAAAAAGACAATGAACATTTATAGGACATTCTATGAGGCAAGAAAAAAGTGAGCACCAAGTCACAACAGGAAAGCTGGAGGGAGAAAAAGACCCGGTAGATCCAAGGAAAAAATATTGGACGGTTTTGCGGAGTGGATGAGGACAGAAAGGGTGGGAAATAAACTTGCAGCGACAAAAGGTAGAGGACCATGATCCCCAACGTCATGCGGTAAGGCACATGGTGATAAAGATGATGATGACGATGATGATGACTTGTGAAAGCTTAGCAGCAGTTTACCCGTCACTATTTCGAAAGTTTCTGAAAATAGGTATGAAACTGAAAACTACATTGCGTCTAACAATTTTTGGCTTCGTAAGCTTTCAATAGCTTGGCATTTCTATAAAGATTTAATGGAAACTTGAGAGGTCTAAAAGAAAGAAAGGAAGTACATGCGTAAATACGAATGGCCACATGCGTGCAAATGTATAATCACCCGAGTAAGTAACGTAGTGAAAACAATAATAAGGAACTGTCAGACTATACTTTATGGCAAATCTCCATTCAGTTATTGAAATATCCATATATTTTGATGTGAGATCAAACGGGGATCGAGATGTATTCTTTTTTCAGTTTCAGTTTCTCAAGATAATGTCTCCGCGCCCGGAATAAATTCCATATGCACTAACGTCACAGGTGCCATGTGATGGAGAAGATCCAGAATGATAATGGCACAAGCCTTAAGCCTGCACATAAAGCTATGAGCTGGCTAGGTCCTGAGGTCATACCTAGCCTATGTTTTACCTAACCACTACTTTTTTTGTATACACCCAGCTCTGTGGCTGGCGCCGATATACCCACACTGACTTTAACATGATTGATTGAGTTTGAACCCCAACCTCGTATCCTTATTAGAAAATAAGATCAATTTCTTGTCTCTAAAATGTAAAATATCAATACATATCAAGCTTTTGTATGTTTTGATAATACCATAGGTAATCTAAATTTTAGTCCAGTGGAATGTATTATGCTTGTCTTTATTGACTGAGATAATTTTGTTTGGAAATGTGTTTGTATGAAACTCTGGGAAGAGCCGGAACTGACAGCAGAAGGTCCGCAGAGAAGTAATTCTGTATATGCCGGCCCTGAACTCCTGACAGTCTAAGGGGCCGTGCTGCCTGGGTTTCTCTCTGCTGTCGCCTTTTTTTTTTCTTTTTGTTATCGAAATTTGTCCTCGACCTGGAATCGAACCCGCGCATCCTAGGTCAGGTTTCTCAAGGCAAAGAGTGACTTGTGACGGGTGTCTTAACCACTTAGCTATCGGTCACCAGCAACATATAGGGGAATTTTAAGCCTTATAAAGTTCGCTTTTGTTTCTCCTGATCCAGATCCGGCTGTAGTTCTTTTGGGATGATGTCTTTGAGCCCCCGTCTCATTGGGCCCCCGTCTCTTTGGGTCCCCGTGTCTTTGAGCCCCCGTCTCGTTGGGCCCCCGTCTCTTTGGGTCCCCGTGTCTTTGAGCCCCCGTCTCTTTGGGCCCCCGTCTCATTGGGCCCCCGTCTCTTTGGGTCCCCGTCTCTATTCCCGATCCCCGATCGTTGTTGTGACAATTTGGGCCGGTGCGACATTTTGGGCCTCTACGTAGAGCAAGCCCAAAATGTCGCACCTGCCCAAAATGTCGCACTAACTTGAAAACAAAAATGAAAACATCGGCTAGCAATTTCCTCTGAGCGCTGTTCCACACATTTTTGATCACATACATTCACAGACTATACGGTAGCCTGGAATACGCAACTGTGGTCCGGTGGACATTTTGAGACACTGCGACATTTTGGGCCTCCGTTACAAGGCCGAAAATGTCGCACCGGGCCGGTCCAAAATGTATTGATGTATATGCCCGACCAGTGGTCAGTTAGGTCTATTTCACTGTTTGACAGCTAAATAGGCCAAAATGATCAATGCATACATACATACATACATACATACATACATACATACATACATACATACATACATATACACATACATACATCTACATTCATACATACTGACAGACTGACGGGCTCGTTTCAAGCTCACACGCAAAACGCACATTGTTTATGGAGTTTTACCTATACTCAAAACTCTAACTATATGGTAGCTGGAATGCACAAATGTGGTCATTTTGAGTTGGTGCGACATTTTGGGTCGATACGACATTTTGGGCCTCTACTAAACATAATAAGTTTTAATAAAATTGCCTAGCAGTTTTCTCTGGGTGCTATTCACACATTTTTAATCAATCAAACACACACACACACACACATACACACACACACACACACACACACACACACACACACACACACACACACACACACACACACACACACACACAAACACACACACACACACACACACACACACACACACACACACACACACACACACACACACACACACATTTGCAGCAGCAGGGAACATAATTATCTTGTTTATTATGCTGGGGGCCCAAAGAGACGAGGGCCCAATGACACGTTTTCTTTATTACTACAGAAAAGTGTGGGGGCCCAATGAGACGGGGGCCCAATGAGACGGGGACCCAATGATACGGGGGCTCAAAGAGATGGGGGCTCAAAGGGACGGGGGCCCAAAGAGACGGGGGCCCAATGACACGTTTTCTTATTACTACAGAAAAGTGTGGGGGCCCAATGAGACGGGGGCCCAATGAGACGGGGACCCAATGAGACGGGGGCCCAAAGGGCAAACCCCGTTCTTTTCCGCTGCTTCGAAGCGATGGCTGCTTCATGAGATCATAGGCTGATGTTGCCTATCAACCCCCTTACTCCGACCTGTATGGTGAGGACATTGGTTTGAAAGCCAGATGTCCTCAAAAAGCTGGCCAGACTCGAATACATTTTAATCTTGTAATTATGGGCTTCCTCCATTCTACTTGCGTACAGACTGTGAGCTCACTCAGAATCACTTGTTTGGATGAATGGGAATGGAGAACTTTGTCCGGTCTCATACCACTCTTGCTGATGATTTTTTTTCTTTTCATTGTTGGAGATCTGCTGTGCACTCCCAGTCGTCCGCTTCATCCAGCAGACCCCACTTCCATGCTCTGCGTGTCCCATCTTTTTCGGGCTACATTTTCCTGCCTCCTGTCATATAGAAGATTGTTGGAGCTTTTGGTGGCAAGTTTATTTCCTGTGGCAGTGCTGATAGCAGCGCTGATCGTTTGTGCGATCTCTTGAATTACTTGATTGTGCCTTCATGTATACCATCCTAGGGTTAGCGCAACCTAGCATGAGCTCAGGGCATGTTCTATTGTCTGTTGGCCCTGGCAGAGCGGGTAAGCATGATTATTTTATTTCCCTCATTTCACCAGATTAGCATTCGAGAGCAGGGGATCATGTACAGATCTGAGAATGAAACTGATTCTGAGAGGGGCCATATGCCACAGGTCTTTCCAGCTTAGACTTCTTTTGAGTGCATTTTCCCAAGTCGTCCACTGCTCCTGTTGACCTTGCTGAACTGCCTTCTGAAGTCTTGTGGCATCCTCTTCTTTTTTCATCTCTTGTATTATCATTATTGTCGTATCTCTTTTTGCCTTCCCGTTGTCCTTCGACCACTATTCCATTTTTGTTTATCCCAGTCCCTGCCTGTTGGTCTGTGTGTGCCCTATTATTTCTCTGATCATGAGGTTTTCTTTCGCTGCGACCAGCGCATCCTGGACTTTCCATTTTCTACCAGTCCTCAGCTTGGGTTGCATTGATCTCACAACCTTGTATCCCGAGTCTTCAAGCATGCTAAGAAGCCTGATCTTGCCTGTCTTGTACTCCTCAATAATAGATTTTTGGGGTAGCTTCAACTTTGCCTGGCAACAACAGAGCACAAGATCAGAGAGACTGGGTGGGACACCAAGCCTTTTCATTGTGATTTTCGCCTCCATTGATTCCACTGTGGTAATGCAGGTATCGTACATCAACAGAGGCCAGAGGAGCTTTGGAATCAACATGAACTGCAGGCACCATACTTTGTATTTGACAAGAAGGCCACAGCGGTCTATTACCTGAAACTTTCTTCTGCCCTTTGCTTGCTTTCTTTACACCTTTGTGTATCTTTCAGGGAGTCGTCATACCAACCTTCTTCAGCTTTTCACTGGTTCTTCTGTCACTGTTGGAATAGACTGGCGACAGTAAACGTTACTGTTTCGTCTACTTTACCTTTCTTCAGTGACAGGCTCCGTAAATATTTCGGTTTGAATTTTATCCTAAATGAGATGAGGACTTTGTCGAATTGATCCCACGTGTCTCTTCTTCTTTCGTGGAAAGCACTGTCGTGTCGTCCATTCAGGCTTTTAGAGGGGGCATTTGGTATTCATTTCCGATGTCATCTGGGCCTGCGGTCCTCACTGCTACTTTCAAGATGACTTCCATTGCTAACACGAATAGTATTTGAGAAATTGCACAGCCTACAGAGCCTGCGTCGTGAGCACGCTCCTGTATGGCAGCGAGTCCTGGACTTTGCGTGCCCGACAAGAGCAAAAGCTCAATGCTTTTCACATGCGTAGCCTCCGACACATTCTGAACATCACCTGGCAGGACAAGGTCCCAAACAACACTGTCCTGGAAAGAGCTGGATGCACCAACATGTACACGCTGCTGAAACAGAGACGTATGCACTGGCTCGGCCATGCCGTGCGCATGGACGACGGACGGATCCCTAAAGACCTCCTCTACGGAGAACTGGTGCAGGGAAAACGTCCCACAGGCTGACCACAGCTGCGATTCAAAGACGTGTGCAAGAGGGACCTAAAAGCATTGAAAATCGACAAGAACAACTGGGAAGCAACACCCTCGAACGGTCAGCCTGGAGACAGACTGTGCAGAAAGGTCTCTCCAAGTTCGAAGAGACACTCGCTCAGCAGCACGAGGAAAAGAGAATGAGAAGAAAGGCTGCAGCCCAGGCAGACAGACCAGCGTCAGACTTCATCTGTGCCCTCTGCCAAAGGGACTGTCATTCCCGTGTCGGACTGGCCAGCCACACCCGACGCTGTACCAGAATAAACACCAAGAGCGCAACTCCATAGTCTTCCGAGACTGAAGGATGCCTATATAGATGGCTATGCCTACTTCCAAATTAATCCAATCTGTAGTGTATTCTTTTGTTGAGAACTGCATTGAGAAGCCATGTAAATACTTCTTCAGCATCTCTCAGATGTTCTTTGGGACATGATACATCTCAAGGGCCAGGTAGATCATCTTGTGCAGGACTGATTCATACGCTTTTGCCAGATCGAGACACACCACACAGGTCGTTTTTCTCTGTTTTAGCTCTTTGCATAGCTTCCAAAATTAAATTCAACACCAAACTAGCAACATGGAACATCAGAACAATGTTGCAGAAAGGTAAATTAGACAACATCAAAATGGAGATGGAAAGGCTTAACATCAGTATTTTAGGACTGGGGGAAATGAGATGGAAGGGGGCAGGCATGATAACATCAGGAGAATATACAGTGATATACTCTGGTGGTAATTCACATGAAAGAGGTGTAGGCATCATAATGGACAAAGACAAATCAAAAGCAGTTAAGGGATACTGGGCAGTGTCCGACAGAGTTTTACTGGTCAAATTCGAAGGGAAACCTTTTGATATCAACATCATACAGGTGTATGCACCAACATCCGCAAGTACTCAGGAAGACATCGACAACTTCTACGAAGTTTTAGAGATGGCCAAGGAAGTTACAGTCATAATGGGAGATTTTAATGCTAAGGTGGTGGGACAGGATAGGGTGGAGGATATAGTTGGACCTCATGGCCTTGGTACACAAAATGAAAGAGGGGGGGAGCTTGTAGAATGGGCACAGATGAATGAGTTCATAGTAGGAAACACCTGAAGAATAGAAGAAAATGGACTTGGATGAGTCCAGGAGATAATACCAAAAATCAAATTGACTACATCCTGATCAACAATAGATTTAGAAATTCTTTACTGTCAACAAAAACACTACCAGGCGCAGACTACAACAGTGACCACAATCCTGTAGTGGGAAGGTTTAGGCTGAAATTAAGGAAAAGGAAACAGACGAAAAGCGACATCAAACTAAACCTTGGACTCTTAAAGACAGATGAAATGATACGTCAAAAAAAATTAATGTACATGATCAAAACAAATTTAGTGCTCTGGAAGACGTTGGTGACAGTGAGGAACAATGGACAAAGTTGAGAAGTTCTATAAATGAAGCTTGTGAAGAAATCCCTAAGGCAAATAGAAAAGCAAAAAAGAAATGGATGACTGATGAAATTTTGGGCCGGATGGAGAAAAGGAGGAAGGCAAAGAGAAACGAGGAGATATACAGGAAGATAAACAAAGAAATCAGGTATAGTTGCAATGAAGCTAAGGAAGCTTGGCTGAACACAAAATGCAAAGAGATAGAAGAACGACACAAAATGGATCCTCAGGGTATGTACAGACGAATTGAAGAAATTGTCACAGGAAAATACAATATGCACATCAACTGGTTGCTTAAAATCGAAAGATGGCACGCTTATCATGGAAAAAGACAAAATATTAGACAGATGGGGAGAGTACATTAAAGACCTTTTTGAGGATGACAGAAACGAAGAACACGTTATAAAAAAGAACTTTGAAGGACCACCCATAATGAAAGATGAAGTTAGAGCAGCACTGAAAAAGATGAAACCAGGAAAAGCCCCAGGACCAGACAACATTACTACAGAGATGATTGAAGCCCTGGAAGAATTTGGTATAGAAAAAATAACAGTCCTCCTAAATGAAATTTATGACACTGGAAAAAATCCTCAAAGATATGTCAAAATCAATTTTCATTGCACTTCCAAAGAAGACAGTGGCTATAGAATGCGAACTTCATCGCACAATCAGTTTGATGAGTCATGTAACAAAAATCCTGTTAAGAATAATCATGATGAGGACAAGGAATAGAATCAAAAGAGAAATAGCAGAAGAACAGTGTGGATTTGTGGATGGGAAAGGAACTATTAATGCCATATACATCCTAAGAACTATCATAGAGAGGTCAGTTGAGATGAATAAGGATTTGTATTTATGCTTTGTTGACTATACCAAGGCTTTCGATCGGGTACGACATGAAGAATTGATCAACCAACTGGAGAAACTCAATGTCGATGGAAAAGATCTACGAATAATCAGAAATATGTACTGGGAACAAACAGCTGCAATGAGAATAGAAAACAATATAAGCTCTTTTCAAAACATCAAAAGAGGAGTCAGACAGGGTTGTGTTTTGTCACCAGATCTGTTTTCACTGTATAGCGAAAACATCATGAGAAACCTAGAAGAAGACCCTGGATTAAAGGTTGGAGGGAAAATGATAAACAACATTCGTTACGCAGATGACACCGTGCTAATTGCAGAAAATGAAAGTGACCTACAAAACCTTGTGAATATACTAGAAATAGAAAGCAAAGGTAAGGGGTTGGAACTAAACAGCAGGAAGACTGAAGTCATGGTGATCAGTAAAAAACATGAAATCCCCTCATGCAAAATAACAACAAATGGCATAACCTTGACACAGGTTGATAAGTTCAAATACCTGGGAACGGTCATTTCATCAGACGGCAGAAGCACATCGGAAATAGCTGGCAGAATTGGCCAAGCCAAAACAGCATTCAAGAAGATGACAAGCATTCTTACCAACAAATGCCTATCAATTAACATCAGAAAGAGAGTCCTTGAATGTTATATAGAACCAATACTGTTGTACTGATGCGAGGCGTGGACAGTCAGCAAGCAAAGCCAGAGCAGGATCGAGGCAGCCGAGATGTGGTTTCTCAGAAGAATGTTGAGAGTACCATGGACAGCAAAGAAAACAAACGAGACAGTCTTGATGGAGGCAGACACAAGTAGATCACTCATAAGGAAGATTAGGAAAAGACAAGCAACATTTATAGGCCATTTTATGAGGAAGGGGGATTTGGAGCACCTGGTCACAACGGGAAAGCTGGAGGGAAAGAGAGCACCAGAGAGACCCAGAGAGAGAATGCTGGACGGACTTGCGGAGTGGCTGAGGATGAGGAGGGTGGGGGAGGTGCTGGGGTCAACGAGAGATAGAGATGGTTGGAAGTCCATGGTCGCCAACGCCATGCGGCAGGGCACCTGATGATGATGATGGTGATGCATAGCTTCCCAAATCATCGGGGCATGCTGCACACAGCCTGACACTCCTGGGATGCGTCCTTTTTGGACTGACAAATCCAGATACTAGCTTACCATTAAGCATTTGGTCAATCTTGCTGCCATGACGGAGAAGATTTTCCCTTCGACGTCCAGAAGAGCTATTGGCCTGAACTGTCTTACACGAGTATCACTTGAGTTCTGCTCTTTTGGAATGTACACTCCATCAGCTATAATTCATTGATTACTGATCTTCGTGTTCCTCCATGGTGATCTTATTAGTTTGTGAAGCCACTCGAGGACACTGGGACACTTCTTGCACAATACATAATGTATTCCGTTAGGCCCAGGTAATGAGTTGGCTCTAGCTTTCTCCACTACTTTTTTTTTGTCATCCAGTGTTGGTAGCTTGTTGTAAAACATTTTTGCTGGCATTGCAGGCCGAACCAGATCCTGGATTTCAAGTGGTGCTTCGCTCTGCAGGTGGGAATATGTTTTCCTGAGGTGCTGTTCCAGTGCTTCTTTGTCCACTGTGAGTGACTCGGATTTAGGCTGCTCAAACAGCTTCCTGGCGAATTGGAAGTTTTTTTCCGAAAGAAGCGATGTCGGGTCTTCTTCTTTTTGCTCCTTCTCCTCCTCGCTGATTCTGCTTTGTTACGGGTGCTATGTTTTGCTTTGGGGCGTTTCCATCGTTTCTCTAGCTCTTGCTTCTCAAATTCTGATGCAGTCTTCATTTGTTTCTTCAGAATCCTTTTCTTCTTTTTGATCTCCTCCATTTGACGCTGGCGTCTGGATTTCTGGAGAGGAGTTTTTACTTTTGATTGCTTTACTCCAAGGCATCCCTATATTTTGCATATACAGGCACAATATCTCCAAAAGTAGTCAATTTGTGTTCCAGGGTACATCTTCGTAGTAGCGCGTGCAGTTTTAGGACAATTTCTCTATCCAGGCTCTCCCATCCTCTTTTGCATTTACAGGTGCAAGTTCAGGTTTTGGCGCTTAGCATCAAGAGCTTGTACAAATTCCTTGTCTGGATGTCTACGGCACTGTGGTTTGTTTTCTAGCCTTGTTTTCCGACGTCTTATCCGCTGGTGCAGTGTACTGCTGTTCGTTCCTCAGAGTGTGTGCACAGACCATTTTCGTTCTGTGGATCTTCATGCCGCGCTTGGTGGAGAATCTCCTTCCAGAGATACACAAGAATTCCATTTGTCCCATACTTGTTGTCCTTTGTGTTATTACCAGTCGTGATGGGGTTAGTGCAGATTGATTCATTATTGTCTTCCCCTTTCGGTGAATCTTGGAACTAAACAGCAGGAAGACTGAAGTAATGGTGATCAGTAAAAAATATGTTAGCAAAAATTATACATACATACAAACACACACACACACACACACACACACACACACACACACACACAAAACACATATATATATATATATATATATATATATATATATATATATATATATATATATATCGTCGGCCTCTTTACATCTCAGGAGATGATAGTCTGCACCAGGAGGCGTTGTGGTCATGACGTGCACTTACGCCAAAAAAGCCTAGGCTTAAAACCGGTATCTGCTACTCTCCGTGTTGTGTCGATGCTGTGTTACCTGCGAAGCTGGAGTGACCTCTCCAAGTGCAGGCCTGGGCAAGTGAATATGGAGGACGAGCTGTTGCCCATGCAGCAGATCCCCCCTCTCCTCGCCACTAGTAGAATCCAGGGGAAAAACGGAGGCCTGTACGCCTGGTACAAGGGGCGACGCAGGAGTTGCCAGAACGAGGTTGTAGACAACGGCGAACTGCCTTAGGGGACTCCGACTCCGGATATTTCCTCAGGGTTGACTCCCGAAGCCTTTCCTATGAGTGGGTATGGCCGCAAGGCAGCGGAGGTTTGAAATCAGAGTTTTCCTTCTCTTAGATGAGCTGTCTTCCCAGACTGATGAGCCCCATCTACCCAAAGCACTGGTTTTCAGGCGCCAGTAACCCGCCTTCACCCCTTCTCCTATCAGTAGTAGCAGTTCCGCCGGGCTTATATCTAAGCCACGCGAGCAGGCTAGGAGCTGGACTTAGTTGTCAGAGGCTATTGGAGACGCGCGCCGTGAGGGGCATTTTATAGACAATGGGAGCTTGTCCCCATTGCTATATATATATATATATATATATATATATATATATATATATATATATATACATATAAACAAAACTATCTGGGATAGCAAAAATTATACATACATACAAACATATATATATATATATATATATATATATATATATATACACACATATATATATATATATACACACACATATATATATACATATGTATGTATATATATTTATATATATATATACATATATATATTATGTGTGTGTGTGTGGAGAGAGAGATGGGGGGAGGGAGAGTCTACTTTACACAACAACAAACCGCGTGCAAATTTTCAAGTGAAATTAAGTGATCAATACTTTATTTAGTTAGCCTCTCCCACATTTAGTGTGTATGCATCCTGTTCCATTGACCCAGATGTTGTGGGTTTATGCAGTCCTTTTGAATGTACTGACAGTAATGTTTTTATTAACGTGACTAATGGTGTCTAATACCAAGACTTTCTGATTATTCATAGATCTTTTCCATCAACATTGAGTCTCTCCAGTTGGTTGATCAATTCTTTATGTCTTACCCGATCGAAAGCCTTGGTATAATCAACAAAGCATAAATATAAATCCTTATTCATCTCGATTGACCTCTCTATTATAGTTCTTAGGGTGTATATGGCATTACTAGTTCCTTTCCCTTCCACAAATCCACACTGTTCTTCTGCTATTTCTCTTTTGATTCTATTCCAGTTTCATTTTGGAGGACTGTTGTTTTTTCTATGCCAAATTCCTCCAGGGCTTCAATCATCTCTATAGTAATGTTGTCTGGTCCTGGGGCTTTTCCTGGTTCCATCTTTTTCAGTGCTGCTCTAACTTCATCTTTCATTAAGGGTGGTCCTTCAAAGTTCCCTTTTATAATGTGTTCTTCATTTCTGTCATCTTCAAAAAGGTCTATAATGTATTCTCCCTATCTGTATAATATTTTGTCTTTTTCCATGATAAGCGTGCCATCTTTCGATTTTAAGCAACCAGTTGATGTGCATATTGTATTTTTCCTGTGGACAATTTCTTCAATTCTTCTGTACGTACCCTGAGGATCCGTTTTGTATCGGTCTTCTATTTCTTTGCATTTTGTTTTCAGCCAAGCTTGCTTAGCTTCATTGCATCTATTCCTGATTTCTTTGTTTATCTTCCTGTATATATCCTCGTTTCTCTTTGCCGTCCTCCTTTCCTCCATGAAGCCCAAAATTTCATTAGTCATCCAGCTCTTTTTAGCTTTTCCATTTGCCTTAGGGATTTCTTCACAAGCTTCATTTATCGAATTTCTCAACTTTGTCCATTGTTCCTCACTGTCACCAACGTCTTCCAGAGCACTGTATTTGTTTTGAACTTGTACGTTAAATTTTTTACGTATCTCATGAGCTGTCTTTCAGAGTCCAAGATTGAATTTGATGTTGCTTTTGGTCTGTTTCCTTTTCCTTAATTTCAGCCTAAATCTTCCCACTACAGAATTGTGGTCACTGTTGCATTCTGCGCCCGGTAGTGTTTTTGCTGACAGTAAAGAATTTCTAAATCTTTTCGTTCGTTCTTTGATTTAACGTCTTTTAAATCTTTACTGTCTAAATCTTTTGTTGATCAGGATGTAGTCAATCTGATCTTTGGTATTATCTCCTGGACTCATCCAAGTCCATTTTCTTCTATTAGGCTGCTCAAACCAGGTGTTTTCTACTATGAACTCATTCATCTGTGCCCATTCTACAAGTTTCCCTCCCCTTTCATTTTGTGTACCAAGGCCATGAGGTCCAACTATATATCCTCTACCCTATCCTTTCCCACTTTAGCATTAAAATCTCCCATTATGATTGTAACTTCTTGTGATTTACATTGGACCTTGGCCATCTCTAATACTTCGTAGAAGTTGTTGATGTCTTCCTGAGTACTTGCGGATGTTGGTGCATACACCTGAATGATGTTGATATCAAATGGTTCGCCTCCCAATTTGACCAGAAAAACTGTCGGACACAGCCCAGTATTAACTGCTTTTGATTTGTCTTTGTCCATCATGATGCCTACTCCTCTTTCATGTGAATTACCACCAGAGTATATCACTGCGTATTCTCCTGATGTTATCATGCCTATTTACGTCGTTATCTTCAATTTCCTTTTGTTTGTCCATCCATAATTGTCATGGGGAAATACGATGGTGGTTTCCCGTCGCCTTCAATCGTTTTTTTAGGGTTAACTCCCTTAGCCTTATTCTCTCCGGTAATGTCCACAAGGCAATGGAGCTATTTACCCATAGTTTGGTGATCTGGTTCGTGGGCACCAGGGCATATCCACACGCCGGTGGGCCTGCATGCCGCACGTCTGGGGGCCAGACCTCCTCCGAGTCCCTCGAGATTTATCCTGAGTCCGCGAGCTGCTCAGTTACCACATGTCGCCAATGAGGAGGCACAACGTAGGGCTTGCTGATGGAGAGGCTATGTACTGACAGGAAGAGACTTACGCATTCTGATCTTCTTTTCGCATAGCTGCAAGCAGCAGTGCTAGCCAGCGGTGCAGGCTGATAGTGAGAGGTGATAAGCATGCAGTCACTAGCCGACACACTAGACGCATCACATCCGCCGTTGACATGCAATGTAAGTATATTACTATTAAATAATGCATAAATATACATACATATGTATGCATACGTACACACTTACACACACATTTCTCACAAACACAGTATGATTTAGTTCTTTTCTCCCACTGGACGAAGCAGCAGTGAAGTTTTAGTCTTTTTTCCCTTATTTTTGTAGTTGTTGTTTGCTCGTTTTTGATCTTACGTTTAAGCTTGACAAAGACCAGTTAGTCGAAAATTTGCGCCTGTCATGTCTGGTTGTATCAAATACGCGTTCTGATTCTACTTTCCTGATTTTTCTGGTTCCTGTCTGTTTGAACGCGGGCGGTCGCACTTGTTTTGAAAGTCATCACATGTAGCACAACTATCATTCAGCATCCGCGGAGAAACATGAGCCTCCAGGATCGGTCCTATATCCCACTTGAAGACCCACACAATCTATAAAGGGCCAGTATGTATGTAACACAAAACACCCGAGGGTGCTGGTTGAGATCCAGAGCAACAATGGCTCACCACTGGCCAAACGATCATCTCCAGGTTCCCGACAACACATGGTAGCCATTTTGCCAAGTAAAGACGGACTGCTCTGCATGACCCATTCGAACCCTGACATCAGCTATCATGTTTACAAGCCAGATGGCAAGATGGGGGAGATGACAAACACCGGGACATAGCCACACAACGCTCACAAGCCAGAACCAATACCTATCGCACCAACAGAGAATCAAAGAGCCCTCCTTTGCATTACTCCAGGCCCTCGTCTCTGAAATGACAGCCCACCATCCACCAGCTCGCACAGCTGCCAACTCTTCTAACCCCACCATAGTCTCAACACTTGATAGTCGGAAGCTCCCTGCGATGTTTTATACCCACAAGGGGTCTTTGTACGATGACAAAAGCGGTCAGACATGACACTCTTCAGACACGGCCTACTTTGCTTTTTAGCTAGGTCTGACATATCCCCAAACGGATCCTATGTTTGCCGTCTTTCCGAGCTGTCACCAGGATTTTCCCTGCAGTTATCGGACCTGATTCCCTAAAGCCTGGAGCCGATGACTGGTCTAAGTTAACAAGGAACACCCAAGAGTGCTGGGTGGGACCCAGTGTGGTAGTGCATCATGATCATCTCCTAGCTCTCGCTATCACACATTAGCAATTTCGCCAGCAAAATGTGTGTGTGTGTGTGTGGTGGGGGGGGGGTCTATCCATGTGAGGAGATGACTAACCCTAAGGCATAGCTACACACCGCTCACCAGCCAGGTCCAGTCCACCTTTCGGACCAAGAGAGAATCAAAGTAATTTCTTCATTTCTGTAACATCGGTAGATGTTGCCTAAATGGGTAAAACCAAAATAATCAAATCATGAACGATTGATAAAATTCACTTTGAAATTGTCACTGCTCAGCAGACTATCCAAATTTTGGACTTTTTAAGGCTAATGTAAACTTGAAAAAGTATCAAAGAAAATGCTTGACCGAAGCGAGGATATTGTTGACAATAACAGTGAAAACGTAATTTAAAAGTCTAAGAAGTTCCTAAAATAAAATAGAACTCGGCGTGAAGCGAAGACAATGTAGACGACAACTAAGAAAACATGATTTAAAAGTCTAATAATTACATGAAATAAAATGAAAGTTGACTGAAGCCAGAACAGTGGTAGATAACAATAGTGAAAACACTTTAATATTTTGAGAGATTCCTTAGAAAATGCTGTTCACATGCCTTTATGAAAAAGCGCTCTTTTAGGCAATGTTTTGGCCTGTATGACCTTGACCTTAGTGCCATATTTTCCAAATTTATGTATTGCCAATTCCTATGTAGTCCACACCTTTGGCCCAGGTTTGGTAAACGTTGATATACTGGTGAGAAGATCTTGCTGACTCATTTTCGTCACAGACACACAGACACATAAACAGACGCACATACAGACAAGACACACTCCTTCTCTTCCGTCTAATATCACAATATAACGTATAGATAAAAGACGTTAAATCAAAGAACGAACAAACGAATATTTCTCTCTGGTGGTTATTAGATAATAGTCTCCTTTTTTTCAAATTACCCTTTTCTTAACGGATATTACATTAAAAAAAGATAGACTGGTGTGAGCCAAATTATCACCTACAAATGGTTCCAAGTTTTGATCAACAAAGATGAGACACAGATCATGTCTCACCTGTCGGTGTCACCGGGTTCCGTGTTGGCCGCTGCATACCTAGACATCACCATCTCCCTTCAGGTCGATCTGTCTTGACTTTTGTGGACAATTTCTTGAATATTTGGGTTACTGATATTGGTTACATTCTTTATGCATGAGATTGGGGATCTGCCTTTCTTCCTTTTTGCCACTGAAAGATGGTTGCCATGAGGTCTGTGTTCTTGCTGCGTGACACATGGCCAACGTATTTTAGTCTTCTCTTGTTGATGTCTGCTGGTAGTTTTCTGGTGGTATCATGTCTGCTAGTAGTTTTCTGGTGATATCAAGTTCTTCCAGGACACTTTCATAAGTTCTTCTGTGTTTCCATTTGACACGTAGTAGTCTCCGATAAAACCACATCTCTGCTATTTCAATTCTTTTGCAATCAGTTTTTCTCAGAGTTCAGGTTTTGCAGCCATAAATCATGACCAGCCAGATCAAACATTTTAAAAGTCTAACTTTCAAGCCATTTGGTATGCCTCTGTCTTTCCAGATGTTGTTGATCTGGACTATTTTTTCTTTGCCATTCCAATTCTTATTTTGATGTCTTTGCAGCAGGTTCCATTATCAGTTTTTACAGAACCAAGATATTTGAAATCCTGAACATTTTCTAAATGAACTTTGTTAATTAAGACGCCATGATTGTTTTCAGTGTCTTTGCCTTTGATATGTAGCATTCTTGTTTTCTTGGCGTTCAAGTTTAGGCCAGCCTTTTTGCATGCTGCATTTACCCTGTATAGAATTCGTTTTTATGCTGGTAATGTTGTCTGCTAACAGCACAGTGTCATCGGCATAGTGCAGGTCTGTAAGATTTTTTTCCTCCCATCTTTATGCCCATGCCTTCTATATCAGCATCTCTGACCATGACTTGTTCCGTGTAGATGTTGAAGAGATAAGATGAGAGGATACAACCTTGTCTAACTCCGCTGTACATTTCTGATTGTTCCATCTATCTGTAATCCTTTAGTCTTTATATAATGAGGCAATTAATGCAATGAGCTGTTTGGGAAAGCCCATTTTGACCATTGTGTTGAACAGTTGGAAATGAATGACGCTGTCAGATGCTTTGCTATAGTCTATGAAGGTGACAAAAGCTTCTTTTTCAGTGCTTTTTCCTTTCTCTATGAGTGTTTGTAGCACAAATAGCATGTCAGTTGTGCCTCTATTGGATCTGCAGCCTGTCTGGCAGTCAGATAGCTCTTCTTCTATCCGGGGCTTCAATCTGTTGAGAATAATTATGAGCAGAATCTTACTGGCGTGGCTGATTAGGGCAATGGTTCTGTAGTTATTGCAATCTTTGACATTGCCACTCTTGTAAAGCATGACAAATTCTTGAAGTTTTCAATCTGTTGGCCAGATTTTACAGCAAAGATGGTGCATTGCTTTTAGACCTTCTTTTCCACCATGTTTTAATTTAACAGTTCTCCTGAAACATTATCAATTCCTGGGGATTTTCCTGATTTTAACTGTTTGGTGGCTGTTTCAATTTCACTTAGAAGTGGTTCTGGTTCTCATTCTGGACAGTTCCAGTCAGGGCATAGAGTGTCTTGAGGGCTATTGTCGCTAAAACGGGATGCTCCATATTCATTCCATCTGTTCATAATATGCTCTGGTTCAGTCAATGTGGTGCCTTCCTTGCTGTTGATGAACTCTGGGCTGTCATTTAGTGGACTGAACTTTCTTTATCTGTTGGAACAGATTCCTGGATCTTCTGCATTCATTATGCTCATCTATTTTTGCACATTTATCCACCAGCCATTTTTTCTTTTCTCTTCTAATTTTGCTCTTGATTTCTCTTTTGAGTTTTTTGTATTCTTCTATTTTCCAGACCTGAGAGCTTGGCTTTTCTGTTTAGCTAGATCCATAACTTCCTCGCTGATGTAGGGCTTAGTTTTTTTTCCAGCCGAACTTTTCTTCTGCTACTTCAGTACAGGTCTTCTTCATATCTGCCCAAAATCAGATGCAATGTCTTGATTTTCGAATTTCTCTAAATCAAAGTTTGGGGCCTGCTTGGCTTTGTTTTGTTTGTAAGCTTCGAGTCGAATTTTTGTTGCAACTATATGTAGTGATCGCTATTACAATCAACTCCTGGTTTTGTTTTCGACCAAAGGGCAGTAGTTTTCCATGTCTTGTCTATCATAATGCAATCTATCTGGTTTCTGATTTGTATTTTCTTGTTGTTGACTTTTTAAAAAATAGTTTCCAGGTATATCGTCTACAATAGTTCTGTTTAAAGAGGGAGTTAGTGATGTCCAATTCATTGGCCTGGCAGAAAAATGCTAACATATCTCCTCTTTCATTGCGTTTTCCCAGCCTACAAGGCCCTGTTCCACACTCTCTGTCCTCACCTTTGCCCACTTTGGCGTTCATGTTTCCCCTTGTTATGGAAACTTCTCTTTTCGGTGTTATAATCTTGGCAGTTTGAAGGTGTGTGTCAAACAGCTGATGTAATGCGTCTAGTAAGTTGGCCAGTGACTGCGTGGTTGCCACCTCTCGCTTTCAGCCTGCATCGATGGCTAGCACTGCTGCTTCCAGCTATGCGAAAAGGAAAGCAGAATGCGTAAGTCTCTCTCTGTCAGCACATAACCTCTCCATCAGCAAGCCCTACGTTGTGCCTCTTTGTGGCGACATGTGGTAACTGAGCACTTCACGGACTCATGATAAAACTCGAGGGACTCGGAGGAGGTCTGGCCCCCAGACGTGCGGCGTGTGGACATGCCCTGGTGCCCACGAACCAGACCCCCAGCAATGGGTAAATGGCACCACTGCCTTGTGGTTATCTCGGGAGAGAATAAGGTTCAGGGAGTAAACTCTGAAAGATAAATCACCCCTACTACCTTGTAGGCTGGCCGAGAGTCCGTACACTACTGATGGAAGGCAACGGGAAACCACCATCGTATTTTCTTAAGATAAATCATGGCCAGCCAAAGCAAGAACAATGACGATAACGACGTAAATATGGGTCCTTACGGGGCACTTTTGTCCGGTAGGGACCGTCGTGCTGCACAGGTGACACCCGACCGTCAGCATGTTACTGCGATCAAACTAAAAAATACCAAAATTGCAACGTGGAATGTGAGGACATGGCTGCAAAAGGGAAAACTAGAAAAATGTCAAAATTGAGACGCAAAGGCTTAACATCAATATTCTAGGGCTAGGGGAAGTGAGATGGAAGGGGGCAGGCATGATAACATCAGGCGAGCATAAAAGAGGAGTAGGCATCATGATAGAAAGGGACAAGTTAAGGGATACTGGGCTGTCAGACCGAGTTTTGCTGGTTACATTGAATGGCAAGCCATTTGCTATCAACATCATGAAGGCATATGCACCAACATCCGCAAATATTCAGGACGAAACTGACAACTTCTATGAAATATTAGAGATGGCCAAGGCAAACCACAGGAAGTTGTAATAACAACGGGAGATTTTAATGCTAAAATGGGACAGAGAGGGTGGAGGATATAGTTGGACCTCATGGCCTTGGTTCACAAAATTAAAGGGAGAGAAACTTGTGGAATGGACACAGATGAATGAGTTCATAGTAGGAAACACCTGGTTTGAGCAGCCTAACAGAAGAAAATGACATCGATGAGTCCAGGAGATAATACCAAAACCAAATTTACTACATCCTGATCAATAAAAAATGTTACAATTCTTTGCTGAAAGCAAACACGCTACCAGGCACAGACTGCAACATTAAAGATTAAGGCTGAAACTGAGGAAAAGAAAACAGACGAAAAGTAACATCAAACTAAATCTTGCACTCTTAAAGACATTTGAGGCGACCCGTGAAAAATATAACGTACATATTCAAAACAAATTCAGTGCTCGGGACGACGTTGGTGACGGTGGAGAACGATGGACAAACCTGAGAAACTCGATAATTGAAGGTTGTGAATACATGCCTAGAGTAGATAGAAAAGCAAAAAAAGAACTGGATGACAAAAGAAATTATAGGCTTGATGGAAGAACGGAAGACGGCAAAGAGAAAAGAGGAAAAATACAAAAAGATAAACATAGAAATCAGGAATAGGTGCAAAGAAGCTAAGGAAGCTTGACTGAAAACAAATTGCAGGGAAATAGAAGACCAACACAAAACAGATCCTCACGATATGTACAGAAGAACTGAAGAAAATGCTCACAGGAAAAAGACATGCACATCAAGTGGCTGCTTAAAATTGAAAGATTATTATGGAACAAAACATTAGCTAGATGGGGAGAGTACATTAAAGACCTTTATAACGATGACAGAAACAAAGAGCGCATTATAGGAAAGAATGTTGGAAGACCACCCATGATCAAAGATGAAGTTAGAGCAGCACTGAAAAAAATGAAACCAGGAAAAGCCCCAGGGGCTATAGAATGCACACTCCATCGTACAATCAGCTTGATGACTCATGGAACAAAAATCCTATTAAGAATTATCATGATGCGGACAAGAAACTGAATTAAAAGAGAAATAGCAGAAGAACACTGCGGAAGGGGAAAGGAACTATTAATGCCACACACATCCTAAGAACTATCATGGAGAAGTCAACCGAGATGAATAAGGATTTATATTTATGCTTTGTTGATTGTACCAAGGCTTTCGAGTGAGTAAGCCATGAAGAATCGAGCAACCAACTAGAGCGACTCAATATTGATGGAAAAGATTTACGAATAATCAGAAATGTGTATTGGGAACAAACAGCAGCAATCAGAATAGAAAAAAAAATATAAGCTTTTTCCAAAATATCAAAAGAGGGATCAGGCAGGGTTGTGTTCTGTCACCAGATTTGTTTTCACTTTACAGCAAAAACATCATGGGAAACCTAGAAGAATGCCCTGTGATAAAAGTTGGTGGAAAAATGATAAACAACATTCGTTACGCAGATGATACCGTGCTACTTGCAGAAAATGAAAGGGAAACCTTGTGAAATTAATAGAAATAGAAAGCAAAAATGAATGGTTGGAGCTAATAAGCAAGAAGATTAAAATCATGGTAATAGTAAAAAAAAACAACAACATGAAATCCCCTCATGCAAAATAACAGGAAATAGCACAACTTAGAGACATGTTGATGAATTTAAATATCTGGGAACGATCATCTCACCAGACGGCAGATGCACAACATAAATAGCCAGCAGAATTGGCCAAGCCATAACAGCATTCGAGAAGCATTCTTACCAACTAATGCCTATCAATTAACACCAGGAAGAGAGTTCTTGAAAGTTATATAGAACCGATAATGTTACACGTTTGTGAGGCATGGACAGTCAAACACGCAAAACCAGAACGAGATTGAGGCAGCTGAAATGTGGTTTCTAAGAAGAATGTTGAGAGTTCCATGGACTGCAAAGAAAACAAATGAGACAATCTTGATCGAAGCAGACACAAAAAGATCATGGATAAGGAAGATTAGGAAAAGACAAGCAACATTTATAGGCCATTTTATGAGGAAAGGGGAATTAGAGCATCTGGTCACAACAGGAAATCTGTAAGGAAAGAGAGCACCAGGTAGACCCAGGGAGAAAATATTGGACGGACTTGCAGGGTGGCCCAGGACCGATAGGGTGGAAGATGTATTTGCTGCAATAAGAGATAGATGCACTTGGAGAATCATGATCGCCAACGCCACGCGGCAGGGCACATGATGACGATAGGTTTGTAGGTCATTATAGAATTGTTCTGTCTATTCATCTGAGCTGGTGGATATGGGTGCATATGCCTGGATGATGTTTAAGGCAACTGGCTTTGTGGTCAGTTTGACAGTTATCAATCGGTCATTGTTTGACACAGATACACAGTACGTAGCATCATTACAGCTGCAATGAGAATAGAAAACATTATAAGCTCTTTCCAAAACATCAAAAGAGGAGTCAGACAGGGTTATGTTTTGTCACCAGATCTGTTTTCACTATATAGCGAAACATCATGAGAAACCTAGAAGAAGACCCTGGATTAAAGGTTGGAATAAAAATGATAAACAACATTCGGTACGCAGATGACACCGTGCTAATTGCAGAAAATGAAAGGGACCTACAAAACCTTGTGAATATACTAGAAACAGAAAGCAAAGGTAAGGGTTGGAACTAAACAGCAGGAAGACTGAAGTCATGGTGATCAGTAAAAAACATGAAATCCCCTCATGCAAAATAACAGCAAATGGCATAACCTTGACACAGGTTAATAAGTTCAAATACCTGGGAACGGTCATTTCATCAGACGGCAGATGCACATCGGAAATAGCTGGCAGAATCGGCCAAGCCAAAACAGCATTCAAGAAGATGACAAGCATTCTTACCAACAAATGCCTATCAATTAACATCAGAAAGAGAGTCCTTGAATGTTATATGGAATCAATACTGTTGTACGGATGCGAGACGTGGACAGTCAGCAAGCAAAGCCAGAGCAGGATCGAGGCAGTCGAGATGTGGTTTCTCAGAAGAATGTTGAGAGTTCCATGGACAGCAAAGAAAACAAACGAGACAGTCTTGATGGAGGCAAACACAAGTAGATCACTCATAATGAAGATTAGGAAAAGACAAGCAACATTTATATGCCATTTTATAGGAAGGGGGATTTGGAGCACCTGGTCACAACGGGAAAGCTGGAGGGAAAGAGAGCACCAGGTAGACCAGGGAGAGAATGCTGGACGGACTTGCAGAGTGGCTGGGGATGAGGAGGGTGGGGGAGATGCTTGGGGCAACGAGAGATAGAGATGGTTGGAAGTCCATGGTCGCCAACGCCATGCGGCAGGGCACCTGATGATGATGATGATGATGATGTCCATCGAAACAAAATCCAGTTTGGAAACATTTCTACAAACAGTTTGGAGTCTTTACATGAAAATAAAGAACTGAGTAGTACAATCATTTAAATATACCAGTTATCTTTGTAAAAGTGAATTTGAGGTTTGTTCTGAAGCGTTTGGCATCATCTGCAACAACTTTGAGAGAAAGAAAGCGCGAGTGAGTTTTTTTTTTATTATTATTAAAATAAAAACAACAATTAAGTGCTTGAGCAAAGAAAACGTCAGAGAGAGAGAGAGAGAGAGAGAGAGAGAGAGAGAGAGAGAGAGAGAGAGAGAGAGAGAGAGAGATTTTTTTCAAGTATTGACGCTGAGCACTTTGTGACAGACCGGATGAGACGGAAGACAGCTGGAAATCTGCAAGATAACAATGGTGGCTGTTTTCACGGCGTGCCGTGGTCTAGGCCAGGCCTGGGTCGCGTCATCTTTCAAAAGGACTGGCTGCTTTAGGTTTCACTAGTTACTCTCACAGTTCGTCGGTTTCTGCTCCATGCTTGGCAAACAGTCCACTGGCTGTGAAAAATAATTATACATGATAGAACACAGTGCATATCAATCCTGCCACAAGGAGAAATCGCATTTGCAAGGAAAAAAATCATACTTTGTAAGACAGAAAATTCAGATCAACAATCGTTTGCATTTAGCGTGTACTCACACGCACGTGTGTGTGTGTGTGTGTGTGTGTGTGTGTGTGTGTGTGTGTGTGTGTGTGTGTGTGTGTGTGTTTGTGTGTGTGTGTGTGTATGTGTGTGTGTGTACGTGTGTGTGTGTCTGTGTGTGTGTGTGTGTGAAGTATGTGTGCGTGTGTCTCTACTCAACGTATTGTTATCCTCTTGGTACAGAATGAAAAATAAATTTACTAAAATGTCGACCAAATTTCTCTTCAGTTTTTCCCTTGCAATAATCAAGAGGAATCTGAGACATCTTGAAAGGATTTGAGTTGCAGATCGGCGTGGAATGGGTAACAGAACATTTGTACTCAAATACATCCCTTTTGAATCAAGTTTCCAACGTAGTTCAAAAATGTTCGTCCTCAAGAAAAAGAAGACAAAAAACCTCATAAAAGATCCAGTTGTATCATATTACAAATATTTCACTTAAATAACTGGACAATACTATTGGACTAATACTACTGAGCTGATGTAAAACGAGCAAATCATCGACGTCAGTGTATTTGTTCAGGAGACTTGATGCAGTAGCAAACATGATCCTCCATTTCTGTGTCTGGGTTGCCGCAGCCTGCAGGTCAAGATGGCATAGGTTGATCCATTCTTTGACTTAGGCCACCCAGCTCTTCCTCTGTTGATGTGTCACGGCGGCTGACATAGCTAAACAAAGCACAGTGTTGCAATAGCAGTGTCTATGGATCCCCATTCTCGAGTTTCAGGTAAGTAATAAATACGAAGGAGTTTCCTCAGGCATTTGACTTCCATTCTAAGACCTAGCACGCAAAATAAAACTCCCACACCCATACAAGAGACTTACTTAGGTGCTTCTGCGTCGTGCAATACATAAGGCAGCAAGAACGCTACAACGGGCTTGCTCGGCAGAGAATCTGCCGCCTATCCACAGCATCTATCCACAAGTTGTAGGTCACCGTTAAATTAACCGTTTGGCGCCAGTTCAGTTTTGGTCTTTCTCTACTTCGCTGTCCTCCTGGGTTCCAGTTCAGGACTTGGTTGCAGGTCTGGAAGACAGCAGTCTAGCGGCATGGCCCAGTCAACTTAGTCAACACTTGCAGATGATGTTGATAACTGGGATCCGTTAGCTTCTTGAACTTACTTCTTCGTTTTTCACGGCACTTCAGGTCAAAGGAGTCAAGCTTCTTCTCAAGGCTTGTTTTCAGGTGCCACGCCTTTGTTAGTTGGATGTTCTCTCCAGGATTTGCACGCAGCATTCGTGTGTATGCTCCATCAATCTTCTACTCCAATATTGAGCTATTGAGCCATATGTAAGAACGGACTCTACTGCTGCTCGGAAGAAGTTCCTTTTCAGGTTGTCTGGTAGATTGGATTTCCAGATTTTGTCCGGTTGATTCAGTGCACCCCAGGTATTTCTGAGTCTGGTGTTGACGTCTTGTTCTGTGGAGTCAATGTAGCTGCCAAGGTACTTAAAGTCTTGAACTTGATGGATCGTATCTCCATTCAGACTTCTCATACCTTCTGATGCGTCTTGGTTCACACAGATGAACTCTGTTTTGTTCGCATTGAGGTGGAGTCCGATCTCCATCGCTGTTTTTTCGACGTTGTGAAGGAGAGATGTTGCATCCTTTAGGAAGTCTGCGAGAACAGCCAGGTCATCAACGTAATGCGCATCTGTTATCTTTACCGCAGGGTAGCGTCTGCTCTTCTGTTCTGTGAGGGTAAAGTCGAGTTTTTGTTCTTATCCACTGCTTTCCTCAGCACATAATCGAGACAGATGATGAAAATGTAGGGGGCAAGCGTATCTCCTTGAAGGACTCCAGTAGTGATGTCGAAGAAGTCTGTGTCTCCGTCGGGGGACCGAACCATACAGTGGGTATTCTGATACAGCATCATGATGGCGTCTACTGTTTCCTTGGGTAGTCCATATCCAATTAGAATCTCCTTCATCTTTCCTCGGTGGATCGAATCAAAAGCTTTGGGAAAGTCGATGAATAGGAGAACAGCTGGTAGGTTTTTTGGTTTTTGTGCCTTCTAATATACGTCTGATGGTAAGTATTTGTCCTGATGTCGATCTGTTTTGGCGAAACCCGTCTTGCTTTTTCCTCAAAACTGGACCTATCTCCGGCCTTATCCTGTTTAGGAGCACCAGGTTGTAGATCTTTGCAGAAATTGCATTTAATGTGATTCCGCGGTAGTTCTTTGTGATTCCGAGACCACCTTTCTTGGGGAAAGGAAACAGGCATCCTTTGGTCCATTTGTTTATTGGGTCTTGGTTATAAACGTTGTTGCAGCATTCCAGCAGTATCTGGTGAAATTCCTCTATTTTCCATATTTCCGCTGGTATCTCATCGAGTCCGCATGCTTTTCCACACTGAATGCTTTTCACTGCTATCAGTAGTTCGTCCAGCGTAAACGGCCCTTTTTGATGTTCAGCTCCTAAGTGAAGACTGGAGTTATTTCTCTTCAGAGATGTCTGGAGGTTTCCCGAGTATGTTCTGGAAGTGTTGTTGCCATAGTTTTACTCGCTCTTCTTGGCTAGATCTGTTACAGCTTTTTCTACCACTTATTTTGTTCACGGTCTTCCAGGCAACAGCAGACTTTTTGTTGCTGACAGCATTGTGATCTGGCCGATCTTGCTTTGTAGGTAGTTCGTTTGCTCTGCTTCATAGGCTTCTATGAGAGCAGCACGAGCATTATTGAGGTAAAAGATGTTCTCAAGGGATGGTTGAGAGTCTTTTAGTTGTGCAGCTTCTTTTAGTTGCTTGCATTTTTGACAGATTTCCTCATTCACCCATGGAGTTTGTTTTTTTTACTTTGGGTTTCAGCGTGATAGTGTCTGCAGCTGTTTCTTTACAAGCCATTTCAAAGTGGTTGTATGTCATGTTAGCAGTCATACAGGAAGATAGAGAGGATATTTTTGCATATTCTGTACTTTATGATGATACTACTTCTGCAGATCTTGTTCAGTCTTGCCAACAGTGTCAATTCTGTTGGATTCTACTTTGGGAGAGTGAATTACAGAGACTGGCAGGGAATGTACGCTATGTGAGTGAAAAAAAAGGGAAATTGCGTGTGTATTGAGAGAAATGATCACACAATTTAAGGGCAATGCATTTGCAAAACAGATTTAGAACCGGAGAATCTTATGACTTCTGACAACGGTGATGAGTACTCTTGGTGCAGAAATTCATCACCGATACCTGTCAGTCGTGTTACAGTCAACTGCGACAGTTCAGTTCTGTTTGCCGTTATCTTTCAACTTTAGCAACATCCAAGTTCGTGATCTGTCTTCTCTTGTCGATACGATTATTGTAATCTTTTGCTGTCTGTCATGCCTGCATCTTCTGTTGCATGCGTCCAGCGTATTCAGAATTCTACCAACCATCTTGCCCTTAGTAAAAAAAAAAAGAAGAGGGTGATCATATCACTCCCTTGCTTTTTCACTGGTTATCCGTTTCTCAGAGATCTTCATACAAAACCAATACATTATGCTACAAGTATATATCGATGGTAATGAACTTCTTTATCTTTGTGTCTGTCTCTGGGTGTACATCCTTGCTCGACCTCTGAGTTCTGCTTCTGAAACTGTATGTTTACAAAATTCCTCAGTACAGGTGATCCACGGTCGGTCGCCGCTCCTTAGCTATGACCGGTCCATACACCTGGAATGAGCTTCCCCTGTCTATTCAATGGTCACAAGACTAACTTAAAGCGATTTCCCCCTTTACACCCTTTCGTCCTATTCCCTCCTATTCTCCCCCTCCGGGTTTGTGTGTCTTTCGTACCCTTGAGTTCTAGTCATTGTGAGTGAAGTTTTGGTGAATGATACGAGTGCGCGGCTTGATTTGAGTTACTTACCAAGATTTGGCGTCGTGTAAATGTCGTTTTGATGATGGTAATGATGATGATGATACTACTACTACTACTGCTACTACTGCTGCTACTGCTACTACCCCCATCCAGTTTCATCATTAGAGTGAACAAATATATGGAATGCGTCTATGTTGATATTTCAAGATCATGTTTATAGATAGATGTGCTCTGAGTCTTTCTTTAATAAAAAAAAAATCTAAAACAATCGTGGACATGTATATTAATGCTGAAATGTTCTAGCTGTCATGTTTTAGGTCTTTTGTATGATCTGTCACTATAAGCGTTCAGCTCAAGTTTTATGTATTTCCAAAAGCAGCCAAGAGTAACTGTACAACGTCTCCGTGAAAGTTTGTAATCGTGAAAAACGTCCCAACCTCCTCTCTGTTCTGTATCCCTCTTGTGAACAATACTCTGTAATTGTTTCGTGGTAAAACATCAAGTAACATTCTTCACCTTCACACAGAGCTGGATTTGAACATTTTACATTGATATCTATCAGGCAGCTTAAAAATAAACAAATAGCTGTTAACAACTTATGTCATCAAATGATGAGGGGCGATTTCACCATCACTTGTATATTTATGTTTTGTTATAAGGAGGTACAAAATAAAAATTTATTATCTACTTACCTGTCTACCTACCTGCCTGCCTACCTACATTTTTACCTACCTACCTACCTACCTACCTACCCACCTGCCTACCTACTCATTAACTAATTAAACTAACTTGACTGGCTGACCGACTGGCTGATTAAGTAACTTTTGTTGCTCAGTTACTAGATGCAAAAATAGGGAAGCATAAGCTTCTCCAACATTTTGATTTTTATGATACATTGGTATGGTATCAGCGATTCAAAGGGAAATGTCCAGTCCTTTAAGGACAGGAATGCAGAGACAGTCAGCAACATGTTCAGGCCAGTGCTCCACATGGACTTGTGGGTCACGCCAAGAAGCTGGCCCTTTGCCCCTGTCTCTGAAGTTTCCACTGCATGTTTCCTTTCATCTTTCCTTCTCCAAGGGTCCTCACGGATTTTTCGGCCTTCTCTGTTGCGGATACAGATCAAACAAGAGAGGAATGAAAGCCTTCAGTGAACAAACGACAGGAAGACACAGAAACACACCGAGAAAGCGGGATGGAGGAAAGGAAAGGAGAAAAAAAAAACATAAAGAAGAGAGAGAGAGAGAGAGAAAGAGACAGACAGACAAACAGACAGAGACAGACAGACAGACAGACAGACAGACAGAGAGAAACTGGTTCATCTAAATTAAATTTACAAGTGTATTTACTCAAAAAAATAAATCGAAAGAGTTGAATGGACGATTTAAATAATCTGTTCAATGATTCTTTATTTATTTGACAAATGAGACCAATGCTCAACGTTTTCGTTACTTCCTTATGTTCAATGTTATTAGAGGACATAAGGAGTTTATCAATGACTACAGCGAATGAGATAGAGAACGTTACAGACGGAATTTATTAATGACTGCAGCGGATGACACTTGAACCATCAAACTTCAAAGAGGACTTCCCTCCCCCCACCCCTCGCCTCCCATCTCTTTCAGATGAAATTTGGACACTTACACGCAAATATACATGCGCGCGCGCGCGCGCGCGCGCGCGTGTGTGTGTGTGTGTGTGTGTGTGTGTGTGTGTGTGTGTGTGTGTGTGTGTGTGTGTGTGTGTGTGTGTGTGTGTGCGTGCGCGCGCGCGACAAGACACGTCCAATAGGAAAGGAAAAGCACAGGACAGTTTTGTACCGTTCACAAGAGACATTTTTTTAGAGTGAATCTTCTCTTGAATACTATTTGAAACAACAGTAAGGTAAGGATGAATTAAATCGATTAGTGGCGATGCTTTCGGGATATATCTAAATGTGAATAAAAAGCACAATTCTTGCTGTCATCACAATTAGTGACGTTCTGACCCATTTGTTAATGAATTGCAACGCTACATAGCCATTTTGCTGGAGGGAAAATACGTTAACTACAAAATGTGTCTGATGCAGTAGATATCATCTTAGCAACACTGAACCAAATGCGATTTTCTTATTATACAAAATAGTCATCGTCATCATCATGTCAAGCTTGCTCGGCTATCCATGACACGTTTCCTCCATCCTTCACAAATTAGTATTGCAATATAATCATCTTAGTTACTTGTTGAATAAATAACAGCTCCATTCTTTGTGTATTTTTCCTATTTTGTTGTGTGTCTGTAGTCCAAGAATGATGTTTAGCACTATGCTGTGTTGAAGATAGTTCTATTATTTGCTTGGATTCTTTGTTTGGGGTTTTGTTTTTTTCTGTTCTATTCTGTTCTGTTCTGCTTTTTTTTCTTTTATCGACCAGAGAGGGAAGTGCAAATGTGTGTCTGTCTATGAGTCTGTGTATGTCTGTGATAAAAATGTGTTTGCAAGATTTTATAAGCTGCTTATCAATAGGTCTTTGCAAATCTGGGTGAAAGGTGTAGACCGTTCAAAAGCCGCGAATATGTACGTTTGGAGGTGATGTTGCCGCATTCAAGATCACATACGCCAACAATTGCTTGAAACTGCCACTTTTTGGTGAAGGTGTATGAACATCACTTTCTCAGCAAAATCTCAGATTAATATGTTTAATAGTCCTCCATTGTCCTCGTTTCACGTAAAGTGTCAATTTCATCTTATGCTTTTTCGAGGTCACACTGACCTACAGAAATATGAAACCTGGATTGTCTTTTGCGCAGCCACAATTTCAAATTGAATTTTCTGTTACTTCTCATTAGATTTTTATTTATTTATGATAGGACCATTGTAAGCGTATAGGCCATCTCAGCTGTTGTTATAGAAACGGCTACGCCATATGTTTCTATAAACCTGTAATTATCACGAGGGTAATTATGTCATTTTTAAGCTATCATAGCTTTCTAAACTTTAGTTATGTCTTGAATCAGACTTCCAAATGTGAAAGGTTGGATGACGTTTGTACAATTCCAAGGTCACCACAGCTAGATTATTGACGAATACATATCTTATCAAACAAAACAAAACAAAACAACAAAAAACAAAACAGAAAAAAAAGAAATACAGTCAAATATAAATACATTTGAATGTATGACTGGATAATAGTTTGCAAAAAGATATTAAAGTTTCATTCATCTCAGTGTGTTTTCATACTCGCACTTGTATATGTGTATTATCTACATGACATAAAAAAGGAAAAAATATCAGGTGCTCTAATTCCCCTTTCCTCACAATATGTCCTATAAATGCTGCTTGTCTTTTCCTAATCTTCCTTATCAATGATCTTCTTGTGTCTGCCTCGATCAAGATTGTCTCGTTAATCAGTCGCAGTGGTGTAGTGGTTAACGCAACGGAGTACTGACTGGAAGATTGTGGGTTCGAATCCCCATCAGTACCTTCAAAAATCACTGTGGGATTTTTCGGCTCTAACCGGCTCCTACCCAGAGTTGGGCGTGCTATGGGCTCATTGGGAAGATTGGGACCACACAGTCGAGTCTCATCCGCTGCACGGATGCGTCTTTGAGGATGTTGCTCAAATCTTCTGACCAGCACCTGGTTGACGCCAGGATATATTGTAATAGTAAGCGTAGAGTACAGCCCTGTCACACAGTCTCAATCCTAGATGGAACTCCATAGCATCATAATTATCATCCTCATCGACATTATCATCATCGCACTGTAAAAAAACAAAAAACAAAAAAAACTGTGCCAGCTTCTGTGGCCATTAAGGTGCCGCAAAACATGGGACGGAAAAAAATGGGTGAGCGCAAAGGTAACCTCCCTGGATGCGATGATCCTAAAAAAAAGAAAAAAACAACAACAACAAAAACAGATTGTCTCGTTTGTTTTCTTTGCTGTCCATGGAACTCTCAACATTCTTCTTACAAAACACATTTCAGTTGCCTCAATCTTGTTCTTCTGGCTTTGCGTGTTGACCGTCCATGCCTCACAACCATATAACATTTATCGGTTTTATGGGTAAGAACGCCTATATCTTCTTGAATGCTGTTTTGGCTTGGCCGATTCCGCTGGCTATTTCCGATGTGCATCTAACGTCTGGTGAGATAACCGTTCCCAGATATTTAAACATATCAACCTTTCTCAAAGTTGTGCCATTTGCTGTTATTTTGCATGAGGGGATTTCTTGTTTTTTTTACCGATTACCATAACTTCAGTCTTCTTGCTATTTAGCTCCAGATAGGTAGGTCTTTTTCATTTTCTGCAATTAGCATGGTGTCATCTGCGTAACGAATGTTGTTTATCATTTTTATTCCGACCTTTATCCAAGGGTATTTTGTCTAGGTTTCTCATGATGGTTTCGCTGCAAAGTGATAACAAATCTAGTGACAAAACACAACCTGCCTGACTCCTATTTTGATATTTTGGAAAGAGCTCATATTTCGTTTTCTGTTCTCATTGCTGCTGTTTGTTCCCAATACATATTTCTGATTATTCGTAGATCTTTTCCATCAATATTGAGCCTTTCTAGTTGATTGATCAATTCATCGTGTCTTACCTGGTCGAAAGCCTTGGTAAAATCAACAAAGCATAAAAATAAGTCCATATTCAACTCTGACTTCTCTCTGATAGTTCTTAGGGTGTATATGGCATTATTGGTTCCTTTCCCTTCCACAAATCCGCACGGTTTCTCTTTTGATTCTGTTTCTTGTCCTCATCATGATTATTCTTCATAGCATTTTTGTTACATGAGTCATCTAGCTATTTGTACGATGGAGTTCTCATTCTAAGCCCATGCTTTCGTTGGAAGTGCAATGAAAATTGAAACTGACATATCTTTGGAGACTGTTATTTTTTCAATACCAAATTCTCCCAGGGCCTCAATAAGTTCTTAGTAATATTGTCTGGTCCTGGGGCTTTTCCCAGTTTCATCTTTTTCAATGCTGCTCTAACTTCATCTTTCATTATGGGTGGTCCTTCAACATTCTTTCTTATAATGTGTTCTCCGTTGAATGCACTCTCCCCATCTTTCTAATATTTTGTCTTTTTCCATGATAAGCGTACCGTCTTTTGATTTTAAGCAACCGCTTGATTTCCATGTCTTTTTCCTGTGGGCAATTTCTTCAGTGTTTATGTACATAAACTTTGGGTCTGTTTTTTTTTGTCGGTCTTCTATTTCCCTGCACATTGTTTCCAGCCATGTCTCTTTAGCTTCATTGCACAAGACAGAAGCTATCCTCATTGGCACCCGTGAGAAACTTTTTCAGCTGCCCCCTGTTTCTCTCCCATTATGTAACACATCAGTCCCAATTTCCGATTCAGCTAAAAACCTTGGTGTCTGCATTGACTCTACCCTCTCCATGAACAACTTTGTTTCTCAAACTGCCAGATCTTGCTACTATCACCTCCATCGTATAAGCCTGATCAGGAAGTATCTCTCTGTCGAAACAACTGCAAAACTCGTTCTGTCCTTCATAATGTCTCGCATTGACTATTGCAATTCATTCCTGTCTGGTCTTCCTGCCTCCACCATTCACATCCTGCAGCGCATTCAAAACAATGCTGCACGCCTTGTACTCAAAAAGAAAAAAAGCTGACCACATATCTCCTCTCCTGGCACAACTTCACTGGCTCCCTGTATCAAAGCGCATACAGTACAAACTAGACACCATGTGCTTCAATAACGCAGCCCCCGATTACCTGTCAAGCCTACTTGAGATCTATGTTCCCTCACGTACCCTCCGCTCTGCCTCCGATCCTCTGACTTTTCGCTTTCCACGCACTAAGCTCAATACCTATGGTCCACGAGCCTTCTCTGTTTCTGGTCCACTTTCCTGGAACAAACTTCCTCTCTCTGTCCGTCAGCAACCTACTTTTGTCTCCTTCAAGTCCGCTCTCAAAACTCACCTTTTCTCCTCTGCATAAAATCCTGACCTCACCCAATCCCCTCTGCAGCTTGTCTCCACTCGGAGGGGAATCACATTGTAATATATAATTGTATATAATATGCTCTCTATAATTTTCCATTGCTCTTATTCTTTCTCCCCATTTTAGCCGGGTGCGTGTGCGTGTGTGTGTGTGTGTGTGTGTGTGTGTGTGTGTGTGTGTGTGTGTGTGTGTGTGTGTGTGTGGTGTGTGTGTGTGTGTGTGTGTGTGTGTGTGTGCGCGTGCGTGCGTGTGTGTCTGTTTTAGCGCTTAGATTTGATTTTATCGAGATTTTGCGCTATACAAATAAAATATTGTATTGTTGTATTGTACATATTCCTGATTTATTCGTATATCTTTTAGTATTTTTCCTCTTTTCACATTGACTTCCTCCGTTCTTCCATCAAGCCTATAATTTCTTTTGTCATCCAGTTCTTTTTCTAGCTTTTCTTTCAACTCAGGAGATATCTTCACAAGCTTCATTTATCGAATTTCTCAGCTTTGTCCATTGTTCTTCACAGTCACCAACGTCGTCCAGAGTACTGAACTTGTTTTGAACTTGTGCGTTAAAATTTTCACGGTTCGCTTCATCTGTCTTTTAAGTGTTCAAGGCTTAGTTCGATGTTACTTTTAGTCTGTTTTCTTTTCCTTAGTTTCAGCCTAAATCTTCCCATTACGGGATTGTGGTCACTGTTGCAATATACGCCTGGTCGTGTTTTTGATATCAGTAAAGAATTTCTGAATCTTTTATTTATCAGGATGTAATCAATTTGATTTTTGTACTGTCTCCCTGACTCATCCATGTTTATTTTCCTCTGTTAGGCTGCTATAACCAGGTGTTTCCTACAATGAACTCATTCATCTGTGTGCATTCAACAAGTTTCTCTCCCATTTCATTTTGTGTGCCAAGGCCATGAGGTCCAACTATATCCTCCATACCCTGTCCTGTCCGACTTAAGTATTAAAATCTCCCTTTATCACTGTAATATCCTGTGATTTGCATTGAGCCTTGGCCGTCTCTAATACTTCATAAACGTTGTCAATCTCTTCTTGAGTACTTGCGGATGTTGGTGCATATACTTGGATGATGTTAATATCAGATGACTTGCCATCCAACTTAACTAGCAAAACTCGGTTTGACACAGCCCGGTAACTGGGGGCTCTTTCAGTATAAATATAGTATCCCCACCTTTTGGAAATTCTGTGCTAGAAATTTCCTCTTTTCTGTCACTTTGTTTCTGCCTTGTTTCTTCGCTTTCTATCATTTCTTCCCATCATTTTCTGCCTTGCTGGTCCGTTCGTATGTATGTGTTCGACAAAACGCTTTCTCTCAAGATTGATAATTGAGTTTATGTATTAAGTGCATTTTCGGCTCTGGGGAAATGAGATATGCGGAAACAATTTTAGGTAATTTAGGTCCGTAAATTGTGTTCAGGTATGTTTGCGATAAATTGGACAGAGTGGTCAACGCCACGGGCATCACCCTAGATTATGTGTGCGAATGTAATGATATGTGTATTTAATTTTCTTTTCCTTTTGTTTTCTTTAGTGTTGAAGTATTGTGTACGTTTTGAAATTGTTATCGCCCGGATACGGTGCGGAGCATTCTGATCGGAAGCCGCACTGTGACTCCCTGGGGTATCTCAGAGTAGTGCTCCACCCACCTCTTCGTCTGCTTGCTTTTTTCGGTGATCACTTCCTCACTGTTGGATCTGAAGGAAAAAAAAAAGAGCTATCATTCATCAGACCAACAGTGGTATCATCTCAAAAGTAACACTACACAAACTCTTACAGCGTGGAATAGAAATTGTTTGGGGTTTTCATGAAACAGGGATAATAGGAAAGTGAAAAAAAGGAAAACACGATTGGATAACAAGCAAGTTTGCCAAACAGTCTCGTGTGTGTTTATAGGCTTGTTTGTTGACTGTTGTCAAGATATGTCCTGATATGTATATATTATGAGTGTTTCCTCTTTGCTGTTGTTGTTGTTGTTGTTTGTTGTTGCTGTTGTTGTTGTTGCTGTTGTTGTCGTCATCATGTTGTGTTGATATGGGTGTGTATGTATGAATATATGTGTGTATGTCTGTGTGGGGGCATGTATTATTGTTGTTTGTTATTTTCATTTCTTACCTGTTTATTTATCTACACACTCCTTAATTTGGTTTTTATTTATTTACCTATTTACGTATATTCTTACTTAATGATAGAGGCCCTAGAATATTTCGGTATTGAAAAAATAAGTCGTCCTAAAACAAATTTATGACACAGGAAAAAACCCAAAGATATGTCAAAATTAATTTTCATTGCACTTCCAAACAAAAAAAGGGGCTATAGAATGCACACTCCATCGTACAATCAGCTTGATGACTAATGGAACAAAAATCCAGCTTCTGTGGCCATTATGGTGGCGCACAAAATAGGACAAAAAAAGAGAAAGAAAGAAAAGAAATAGAAATACAGAAATCCCCTCATTCAAAATAACAGCTAACAGCACAACTTAGAGACAGGTTGATAAGTTTAAATGTCTGGGAATGGTCATCTCACCAGATAGCAGATGTACATCAGAAATAGCCTGCAGAATAGTCCAAGCCAAATCAGCATTCAAGAAGATGAAAAGCGTTCTTACCAACAAATGCCTACCAATGATCATCAGGAAGAGAGTTCTTGAGTGTTATATAGAACCGATACTGTTGTACGGTTGTGAGGTGTGGACAGTCAACACACAAAGTTAGAACAAAATTGAGGCAACTGAAATGTGTGAGAGTTCCATGGACAGCAAAGACAACAAACGAGAAAGTCTTGAAGGAGGCAGACATAAGAGGATTATTAATAAACAAGATTAGAAAAAGACAAGCTTAATTTATAGACCATTTTATGAGGCAAGAGAAATTAGAGCACCTGGTCACAACAGGAAAGCTGGCAGGAAAGACAACGCCAAGTAGACCCAGGGAGAAAATATTGGACGGACTTGCAGGGTGGCTGAGAACAGAGATGGAGAGAGATATACTTGCAGCGACAAGGGATTTAACCACGTGGAGGGCCATGATCGCCAACGCCATGCAGCAGGGCACATGATGCTGCTGCTGCTGCTCCTCCTGCTGATATATAAATATATCATCATTATCATCAGGTGCCTTGCCACATGGCGTTGGTGATCATGGACTTCCATCTTTATCTGTCTCTTGTTGCCTCAAGCATCTCTCCGACCCTCTTTGTCTTCAGCCACTCTGCAAGTCCGTCTAGTACTTTCTCGCTGGGTCTACCTGATGCTCTCTTTCCCTCCAGCTTTCCTGTTATGACCAGGTGCTCCAATTCCCCTTTGCTCATAAAATGGCCTATGAAGGTTACCTGTCTTTTCCTAATTTTCCTTATGAAGGATCTTCTTGTGTCTGCCTCCATCAAGACTGTCTCGTTTGTTTTCTTTGCTGTCCATGGAACTCTCAACATTCTTCTGAGAAACCACATCTCGGCTGCCTCAATCTTGTTCTGGCTTTGTTTGTTGACTGTCCACGCCTAACAACCGTATAACAGTATTGGTTCTATATAACATTCAAGAACTCTCTTCCTGATGTTAATTGATAGGCATTTGTTGGTTAGAATGCTTTCCATCTTCTTGAAAGCTGTTACGGCTTAGCCGATTCTGCTGGCTATTTCTGATGTGCATCTGCCGTCTGGTGAAATGATCGTTCCCAGGTATTTAAACTTATCAACCTGTCGCAAGGTTGTGCTGTTTGCTGTTATTTTGCATGAGGGGATTTCATGTTTTTTACTAATACCATGACTTCAGTCTTCCTGCTGTTTAGTTCCAACCCCTTACCTTTGCTTTCTATTTCTAGTACATTCACAAGGTTTTGTAGGTCCCTTTCATTTTCTGCAATTAGCACGGTGTCATCTGCGTATCGAATGTTGTTTATCATTTTCCCTCCAACCTTTAATCCAGGGTCTTCATGATGTTTTTGCTGTAAAGTGAAAACAGATCTGGTGACAAAACACAACCTTGTCTGACTCCTCTTTTGATGTTTTGGAAAGAGCTTATATCGTTTTCTCTTCTCATTGCAGCTGTTTGTTCCCGATACATATTTCTGATTATTCGTAGGTCTTGAGTCTTTCTAGTTGGTTGATCAATTCTTCATGTCTTACCCGATCGAAAGCCTCGGTATAATCAACAAAGCATAAATATAAATCCTTATGTAACTCGATTGACCTCTCTATGATAGTTCTTAGGATGCATATGGCATTAACAGTTCCTTTCCTTTCGACAAATCCACACTGTTCATCTGCTATTTCTCTTTTGATTCTATTCCTTGTCCACATCATGAATTTTCTTAATAGTATTTCTGTTACATGACTCATCAAGCTCATTGTACCATGGAGTTTGCATTTTATAGCCGCTCTTTTCTTTGGAAGTACAATGAAAATTGATTTTGACATATCTATAGGGATTTTTCCAGTGTCATAAATTTCATTTACGACGACTGATATTTTTTCAATACCGAATTCATCGAGGGCTTCAGTCATCTCTGTAGTAATATTGTCTGGTCATGAGGCTTTTCCTGGTTTCATCTTTTTCAGTGCCGCTCTAACTTCATCTTTCATTACAGGTGGCCATCAATGTTCTTTCTTACAATGTGCTCTTCGTTTCTGTCATCTTCAAAAAGGTCTACTCTCCCCATCTATCTAATATTTTGTCTTTTTCCATGATAAGCGTACCACCTTTCGAATTTAAGCAACCAATTGGTGTGCATGTCTTTTTCCCGTGGACAATTTCTTCAATTCTTCTGTTCATACCCTGAGGATCTGTTTTGTGTCGGCCTTCTATTTCTTTGCACTTTGTTTTCAGCCAAGCTTCCTTAGCTTCACTGCACCTATTCCTGTTTTTTTTAATTATTATTTTTATCTTCCTGTATCTTTTCTCCTTTCCCTTTGCCCTCCTCCGTTCTTTCATTAAGGCTTTAATTTCTTTCATCATCCAGTTCTTCTGGTTTTCTATCTACTCTAGGGATTTCTTCGTAAGCTTCATTTATCGAGTTTCCTCACTGTCACCAGCGTCTTTCAGAGCACCGAATTTGTTTTCAACATATACGTTAACTTTTTTACGAGTCGCTTCAAATGGCTTTAAGAGTCCAAGATTTAATTTGATGTTGCTTTTTGTCTGTTTCCTTTTCCTTAATTTCAGCCTTAATCTTCCCGTTACAGGATTGTGGTCACTGTTGCAATATGCACCTGGTAGTGTTTTTGCTGTAAGCAAAGAATTTCTAAATCTTGTATTGATCAGGATGTAGTCAGTTTGATTTTTGGAATTATCTCCTGGACTCATCCATGTCCGTTTTCTTCTATCAGGCTGCTCAAACTTGGTGTTTCCTACTATGAACTCATTTATCTGTGAGCATTCAACAAGTTTCTCTCCCCTTTCATTTTGTGTGCCAAGGCCATGAGGTCCAACTATATCCTCCACCCTATCCTGTCCCACTTTAGCATTAAAATCTCCCACTATTATTGTAACTTCTTGTGATTCACACTGAGCTTTGACAATCTCTAATATTTCGTAGAAGTTGTCAATTTCTTTTTGAGTACTTGTGGATGTTGGTGCATACACCTGGATGATGATATCAAATGGCCTGCCATGAAATTTAACTAGCAAAACTTTGTAGGACACAGCCTGGTATCCCTTAACTGCCTTTGATTTGTCCCTGTCAAAATTATCTTTTGATGTGTGTTTCCACCAGAATATATAATTGCATGCTCTCCTGATGTTATCATGCCTGGGGCAGCCTTCCATCTTACTTCCCCTAGTCCTAAAATACTAATGTTAAGCCTTCCTGTCACCATTTTTACATTCTCTACTTTCCCTTTTTGCCGCAATGTCCTCACATTCCATGTTGCGAGTTTATAATCAAATTGTTTCAGTGAAAAATGAGACTGTATGCACTGGTTTCATTTATAAATTAAGATTTAGTGCCGTATAATTACAATCATTACATCATCACCATCATCATCATCATTATCATCACCACCGTCACCATCATCATTATAAATATCATCATCATCATCATCATCATGATGTGCTATGCTGCATGGCGCTGACAATCATGGCCCTCCATACGAATCTGTCTTTTGTCGCTGCAAGTACATCTACCCTTTCTGTCCCCTTCTCTCCAAAACCAATACTTTCTCCCTGGATCTACCTAGTGCTCTTTTTCCCTCCAGCTTTCCTGTTGTGACTAGACGCTCACATTTATTTTGCCTCATAAAGTGTCCTATAAATGTTGCTTTTTTCCCTAATCTTCTTCATTGATGTCCTTTTTGTGGTTTTTTTTCAAGACTGTCTCATTTGTTTTCTTTGTTGTCCATGGAACTCTTAACATTCCTCTTGGAAAGCACATTTCAACTGCCTAAATCTTGTTCTAACTTTGTTTGTTGTTTTTCTAGGCTTCGCATCTGTACAACTGTAATGGTTCTATATAACACTGAAGAACTCTCTTATTGATGTTAACTGAAAGGCATTTGTTGGTAAGAACGCTTTTCATTTTCTTGATTGTTGTTTTAGCTTGGCCAATTCTACTGAGTGGTTCTATTGTGCATCTCCAATCTAGTGATAAACTGTTCCCAGATGTTTAAATTTGTCAAATTGTCTCAAGGTTGTGACATTTGCTGTTGCATGTATTTTACTTGAGGGGATTTCTTGTTTTTTACTGATTACCATGACTTCAGTCTTCTGATTATTTAGCTCTAGCCCTTTATTTCTGCTTTTTGATTCTATTATGTATTTTCATTATCATCATCATCATCATCACCACCATTATCACCATCATCACCATCATCATCACCATCATCATCATCACCATCATCATCATCATCATCATCATCATCATCATCGTCATCATTCATCATCATCATCATATCTATCCTCATCCGTCTTCCAGCCATTGAGGAGTTATTTTCATCAGCCTGGTCCACCGTTTGGACGTCCACTCCTTGTATGGTGGACCAGGCAGATGAAGGTAAATTCTCAACTAGTGTGTAGGCGAATCAAGGCGGACAAAGTTGGAAACCACTGCCTTGTGGATATCTTTAGAAGAAGGAAAAGGCTATAGAATTAACCCTACAAAAATCCGAAGAACCCCCCCCCCCCTAACAAGGTTAGATGGCGTATCACGCCACTTTCCGGCAGCTTCTGCAGCCAAACTGATACTAATTGTATTGACTAGCCTTCCTTTGAAACACTATAGCAAGGCCGAGAGGATGATCCTGATACCTGGCTAGTCCCAGATCTCCATACTCATCGCCGAGGCAAGTGCCAGAGAGATCACAACGCAGTAAAATCAACACGAAATACAAGTTTAAATCCAAACTGAATTGGCGTTAGTACAGACGCTATAAGTTGCTTCCAATGGTGGGGGAGGTCACTGCAAATCAGCCTAACTGATTTTCCAAGCATTGCATCCGTACAACAATACTGGTTCTGTATGACACTGAAGAACTCTGTTAACTGATGCGCCTTCAATCAAGGCAGCCCCCAGACAAAAACGTGCACATCCACCACCGTCTGCCTGCTTCACTGACTGCCTGGAGCTTAAAATTTATCAAAAAGGGGACAGCTATCACTACAGGTAAAACAAAAGAAAATAAGGAGACACCATCAGCCATGTCCCTGATGTCTCCGACGACCTGCAGCAGATCAATTAGAACAAGAAAAAGGTATTCATTATCTCTGTGCTGAGGAGGGTGGACACTGACATAGCTGTACAACAACAGATCAGGCTTTCTGCAGACATCATGCTTGAGGAAAAGGACTATACTATCTTCTGGCAGGGCAGACCCCTGAGGAACCTCGCATGTACCGTGTCGGCCTGAAAGTCTATAACAGCCTGCTACCCATGGTAGCTCCTGTTAACAGCGATTCAGAACACATCCGTTTACTCAGCCTTTCCACATCAATTTGCAAACTGAACATTCTGAGTGTCTATGCCCAAACACTGTGTCATCATAAGAAACAAAAGATCAGTTACATGAGAATCTTGATGTTATCAGCAGCAAGATTCTAAAATCTGAACTTGCCATCTACAAGTGCAAAAGAGGAATGGAATAAACTGTATAAAGAAATTATCCAAAAACTGGATACGCTACTAGGAAGAAGCACGCTGGAACAAAAATTAACCACTTTTGGAGATATTGTATATGCAACATGTAGGGATACCTATGGAGTAAAGCAACCTAAAATGAAAACTCTTCCCCAGAAAACCAGAAGCCAGCGTCAAATGGAGGAGATCAGAAGGAAGAAAGGGATTTTGAAAAAAACAAAACAAATGGAGGCAGCTTCAGAATTTGAGAAGCAAGGGCTAAAGAAACTATGGAAAGACCTCAAAGCGAAACATAGCGCCCTTAGCAAAGCACAATCAGCGAGGAACAGAAAGAACAAAAAGAAGACCAAACATCGCTTTTCTAAAAACCCTTTCCAATTTCGGGACACTCACAATGGGCAAAGCAGCACACGAACAGCGTCTCAGGAAAGTATATTCCGAACCTCAGAGTGAGACACTGCTTGAAATCCAGGGTCTGGTTTGGCCTGCAATGCCAGAGAAAATGTATATAACAAGCAATCAGCACTGGATGAAGTAAAGAAAGTGGTGGACAGAGCCAGAACCCTGGAGATGTATCATGTCCCAAAGAACATCCGAGAAGAATTATTTTCATGACTTCTCAATGTGGTTCTCTACAAACCAATACACTACAGATTGGATCTATTTAAAAGCAGGCATAGCCATGGGCTGTGCAATTTCTCCAGTACCTTTTGTGTTAGGAATGGGGTAATCTTGAAAGCAGCAGTCAGGATGTCATGCCCCACTAACTTCGGAAAAGGATACCAAATGCCCCCTCTAAAAGCCTTCATGGACGACACGACGGTGTTTTCCACAAAACAAGAAGAGACACGTGGAATCCTGAAGCAGTTGGACAAAGTCGTCGCCTCATCTAGAATGAATTTCAAACCAAAAAAGTTACGGAGCCTCTCATTGAGGAGAGGAAAGTTGACGGAACAGTGACATTTACTGTTCTAGTCAGTCCATTCCAAGTCAGTCCATTCCAACAGTGACAGAAGAACCAGTGAAAAGCCTCGGAAGGTGGCATGACGATTGCCTGAAAGATGCATATAGGGGTAATGAAACCGAGCATATGACAGACAAAACTGCAGGTGATAGACCGCTGTAGCTTTCTTGGCAAAGACAAACATGGTGCCTGCAATTCATGCTGATTCCAAAGCTCCTCCTCAGTGGAATCAGTAGAGGCCAAAATCAAGAAACATACAAGGAAATGGCTTGGTGTCCCACCCAGATTTACTGACGTTGCACTCTATTGTCGTCAGGCAAGGCTGAAGCTACCCCTAAAATCCATTGTTGAGGAGTACAAGGCAGGAAAGGTCAGACTTCTTAGCATGCTTGAAGACTTGGCAGATAAGATTGTGAGATCAATCTAGCCCAAACTGTGAGGCCTGGTAGGACATGGAAAGTCCAGGAGACACTGGTCGCAGCGAAAGAAAGCCTCATGGTCAGAGAGATAATAGGCACACGCAGACGAACAAGCAGGGACTGGGATCAACAAAAATGGAATGGTTGTCAAAGGCAAAAGGGAAAGCAAAAAGAGATATAGTAATACAAGAGATGAAAAAGAAAAGGATGCCATAAGACTTCAGAAGGCAGTTCAGGAAGGCCAACAGGGGCAGTGGACGACTTGGGAAAATGCATCCCAAAGAAGTCTAACTGGCGGGGGAAAGATATGCTTGGAGGAGGGCAAACTAGCAATCATTCGACATAACTTACACCCCAAACAGAGAAAGAGTGTGCTTTTTTTCAGTTTGGTTGGATACTACTAGAAATTTGTGCCTTGCTTTGCAGAGATCGCCGTATCTTTGTAGAATCTCACCAGACTGGACGGGAAACTGTGAGAAAGCCTAAACAGCGCTGAAGGAGGCATTTTTGCACACCACCTGCCATCTGTCGGTCAAAAGGAGTCAATTCGTGCTGAGGACTGATGCTTCGGGCATTGGTGCGATGTTATTACAGGATTATGATGGTCAACCCCACCCTATCATTTGCGCCAGCCAGAAAATCTCTGTTGTAGATATGAGCTACTCCACTTCTGCAAAGGAGCGTTGACACAGGTTTGAGGAGTTCACAAGATCGAACTGAATTTGATACAGAATACCTGGAGAAAACCAAGCATATATGCAGAAGGACCACCCATTGGGCCTTGCATTTGTACGCGTTCAAGACCATGCAACCCATTCCAGGCAGAGGCCATGTAACTGCCGACTTCTTAAGTCATAGGTACGTTGTAGGCCTCCGTCTGTCGGCATTGACTATTGGTGATGCGCCCTAGTGTTGTGTCGAGTTGAGTTGACGACACCTCTAGAGCAGCGGGAAGCGCTGTCTCTGCGACACTGGATGCATGTATGGATGCTAGCCATGGGATTGTCTTCACGTGGGGCTTGCTTTCTGTCTGGCTCTCTTTCCTCGGCTAAGGTCTGGATATTCTTTTCCCTCAACCTCAAGTTGTTTGTGGAGCACTCTGCGCCATCTGTTGCAGTCGGCTGCTGTCTTCCCAGCTCTCTATGTTAATGTCCAGAGCTTTCACATCGCGTTTGCAGACGTCTTCGTATTGTAACTGGGGGCAGCCAACAGATCTCTCGCCGCAGACTAGTTCACCATAAAGGATATCCACTGGGACATGCCCATCTGCCTGTGACAGTGTGAACATGATCGGGAGACCAGCACATGCTAGATCTGGGCGTTTGCTATTTTGTTACTCCACTTGATGCCAAGAATGCGGCGAAAGCAGTGCAAGTAAAAGTTTTTGCTCTTGTTTGGCATATATTGTCCATGTTTCGCTACCTTACATTAGAGTGTTGATGATGCAGGCGTTGTACACTGCCATCTTGGTCAGAATTGTCAGCTTTGGATTCTACCAGGCGCGAGCAGTAAGTTGGTCTTAGATTGCTGCAATCATGCCAGTAAGCATGTTGATCTCAGCATTGAGGGACAGATTGTCGCTGATGATGGACCCGAGGTATGTGAACTGGTGGATGACATCAAGTTCGTAGTTGTCGATGGTGATGACAGGTGGAGTGTCAACGTCTTGGCTCAGCACGTTTCTATTTTTCAGGCTGATGGTCAGACTAAAGTCCTTGCAGGCTTGGGGAAATCGGTCTATGGTGCACTGGAGTTGTTGCTCATTGTGTGAGGTAACATACCAACGTCATCACCGAAGAGCAAGTCTCTGATAATGGCCTCGCGCACCTTTCTCATGCTTTCGGTTTTGCAAGGTTGAAGAGTAGCCCATCGAATCTGATGCATAGGTACACTCCTTCCTTTGCAGTCCCGAAAGCATGCTTCAGGAACATGGAGAAGAAGATGCCAATCCATGTGAAGCAAGGATACAGCCTTGCCTGAAGTTGCTTTTGATGTCAAAGGGTTCGGATATGGTGCCCTCGTACTGGATAGTTGTCATCATATCATCGTGGAATGATCTGATCAGGTTGTGCAGCTTTGGAGGCATCGTACTTTCAGGAGAATATTGAACAGTTCATCCCTGCTGACATAAGTCAAAATTCTTGATAAGATCGATAAAGGCAATGTAGAGTATTTATGCTGTTCTCTGCATTTCTCTTGTAATTGACGAATGGGAAAAAAGTCCATTGTGGAGCGTTCTGATCGGGAGCCACACTGTGATTCAGGGAAGATGCGCTCAGCTATATTTTGGAGATGCGCCAACACAACTTGGACATACAGATTGCCTACGACGTTCAGTAGATTAATAATCTATAGTTGTTGCAATCGCTTCTGTCTGTATTGCTCTTATAGATGGTGACGATCTTTACATCTCTCATCGAGGGCTGAGGTGTCAACGAAGTTTTCCCTGGAGTATAGGTCGGAGTAGCATTCCACCCATCCCTCCATCTGCTTGTCTTTGTCGGTGATCACTTCCCCGCTGGTGGATCTGAGGGGGCTGGGGGTGGCTGTTCTGCTCTGTGTTGGACTAAGAGCTTTCTTGATGCCCTCGTATATACCTCTTATGTTGCCTGAAGCTGCTGCAATCTGGATGTCGTCACTGAGCTTGTTGCCAGTATTTGTTGGTGCATTTTCTTGCTGTCTGCTGCACTTTACTGCTGGGAGCTCTGAGTGCTTGCAGGATTTCTCTCCTGGCGAGCGCTTGTATTCAGCAAGGGCAGCACGCTTTGCTTCAATAACGGGGGTGGTCTCATTGGACTTAACTTCAAACTGGTCGTTGTTCTTGGGGGTAATCTTCTCAAAGGTAGTTAGGGCTGTTTTTCTAAATGGTTTACCAGGTCTCATATTTCAGAGGTATATTTGTGTGGTTGGTCTATGGATAGATCATCTCCGAGAGAATTAAAAAATTCCTCAACTTTTTCTGGGTACTGCATCTTGGAGATGTCAGTGCGAGACTTCCCCTCTTGTTTGGCACAGTGAAGCTTCTGAGGTTGTAACCTGATCTTACAACACACTAGTGACTGCTCTGTCACAGTCTGCACTATGGTATGTGTGGGTGAGAAGCACAAACTTGAAGCTTATTCGTCTGATAATGATCATGTCCTGTTGGTGCTAATGTTTTGATCGAGGATGTATCCATGACTCGACATGTTGAGGCTTCGTCTGGAATTAAGAGTTGGTCACACAGAGGCCATGATTGGAACAAAGCTCCAGGAGGAACTGCCCATTTTCATTGATTTTTACCAACTCCGAATCGTCCAAGGCAGGAAGGCCTAGAGTCGTGATTGGAATCCACCCTGACGTTAAAGTTGCCAAAAAGAACAACGTGTTCTTTATTAGGGATTCTTGATAGTGTCGCTGAAGTGAGCAAAGTTCGTCCTTTGTCTTTGGTGTAGAGGTTAGGATAGGAGCATAGGCGCTAATAAGAGTGACTGGGCCGTCAGATGTATGGAGATGGAGAATTAGCAGGCGTTCAGACCCTTGTCATCTCGATCAACCATTTTCAGCAGGGACTTCCTGACTGCAATCCAACTCCATATTCTCTGTACTCCTCAGCACTCTTTCTTTGCCGTAGGAAGGTGTAGTCTCTCTCTTTGAGCGTGCCTGAGTCAGCTAGCCGCGTTTTTTGCAAAGCGGCTATGTAGTCTCAGGAGCTGTTGTTTATGACAACTGTCTTTCTTGCATCGCTGATATCTTGGTGGTTTTCTGATCGCCCTGTTGTCATTGTACGGACTTTCCACCATCCCAGTTTGAGAACTGGCCTCTTTTGTTTTATGTTTGGTTTTCTTTCTTTTTTGCCTGGTCTCGAAGACTGCTTGCCGATGTTTTCTTAATCTCCAAGCACCCTATGGAGAAGGCAGACTGTGGCGGGATAGCACCTATCTGGCTGGGGGCTGCCAAGCTTAGGCAGGCGGTAGCTGTCGTGAGATCCGAGAATCTTATCATCGGAAGCAGCACCTGCCTCTACACTCAGCGCCAACTGAGCTGTAGCTTATAACTGGTAGATTGCTGCTTCCCGTGTTGTGTTGACACCATGAGGCGAGGCACTGGTTTGGGGAGTCCACAAGTTCGAACTGTACTTATACAGAGTACCTGGAGAAAACTAACGATATAAGCAGTAGGATCACCCACTGGGGCTAGCAGTTGCAAGCATTCTACTTCACCATACAAGCCATTCCAGGAAAGGACAAAGTGACTGCCGACTTCTTAAGTCATAACGAGCTTTAAATTCAAGCAAGAAGATAGACGCATTAACTTTTATTGAGGAGAATCAGCGTGTTGCAATTGGGGCTTGTTTGTTCGTCCATGTGGGTGTCTGCGTTTGTTCAGGCTTCAGGGCTGGTTTCCAGCTGGGGTTAGTGATATCCATAACGCAAACCTTCACTCATATGGACTCATACAAGACAAAAAAGTGTTGTGTGTGTGTGTGTGTTTGTTGTGTGTGTGTGTGTGTGTTTGTTGTTGTTGTTGTGTGTGTGTGTGTGTGTGTGTGTGTGTGTGTGTGTGTGTGTGTGTGTGTGTGTGTGAGTGTTTGTGTGGTGTGGTGTGGTGTGGTGTGTGTGTGTATGTGTGTGTGTGTGTGTGTGTGTGTGTAAAATATAGTATTATCATCAAGTTCCATATTTCAATGTATTCGAATGACTAATATTCACGGGTAGTTGAATAGACCTGGCATTCAGTATAATATGAAAAGGTTAGAAAATAAAGTCCTCCACAGGATTCAAAAAGTAGAGTATATATAAGGTATTGTGTACACACATACACAGATACACACACACAGACACTCACAGAGGCAGACATACAGACACACAGTTCAAATGGTAAGCATACACACATACACACACACACACACACACACACACACACACACACACACACACACACACAACACACACATACACACACACACACACACACACACACACAACACACACATACACACACACACACATTTCAAATGGAAAGCACGCAGACACACACACACACACACACACACACACACACAAACACACACATACATACACACACACACACACACACACACACACACACACACACACACACACACACACACACACACACACACACATGCGCACAGAGTTGTAAACATAGACACATTCGAAATGGAAACAAATCAGTTCATCGTTCTGTGTACGAGACAGCATATGTCCATATAAACTGAAATCAAAGAAGGAAGCTTACGTCTGCCAATGAAATTGTTTGTTTACACCAGTGATTTACATGCCGTGTTCATTCATCAGTGACTGAAAACAAGATGTCACTCGAATACACAAGTACACCCATATCTCAAACGTTATGCCCGGTGGTGTTTAGCTGACAGACGACCCAGACGGGAGAGAGACTTCAGACTTCAGACTTCAGACTTCAGATGGTTTATTCATATAGGCCACAGCCCCTAAGAAGGGGGATGCACATAATTATGCATTTTCACAATCATAATTATGCATTTTCACAATCATATAAACATTAACTAGGTAATAACCATATTTCTAATCTGAAATGTTTTATACAAGTGCATAACAAACAAGCGAAAACAAAAAAAATAAGATAAACATTCTAATCATATTCGAGCCTTGCGTCCGTTGGGTAGAGTTTATTTCAAAAAGACTCAAGAAATTGCGGTTTCTCTAAATTTAAGCTCTTTGTATAGAAATAAAGCTAAATTTCGAACAACTTTAGTAGAAGTTGATGACATCAATAAAGTAAATTTAAATAAGGAAGGTTGTCTATATTATTTTGAGCTTATGTGTTTCTCACGAATAGAATGGAATGCTGGACAACATAATACAAAATGTACTTCATCTTCTTTTGATATTTTGCACAATGGACATAATAGATCACTATCACTATGTGCTCTGTATCTAAAATAATGAACTGTGATTTCTGATATACCTAACCTAAATCGTGTCATTGTATATTTCAGATGTCTGTCCATATTTATCTCTAAATAGGGTTTCAAATCATGCATACCAGAAAAAGTACTGTATATACCTCTCACTATTTTGAGTATGTTCGTTCCATTCCTGCCACCTACAATCAATTAAACGTTGACGAAAAACACGAATGAATTGATTCAGTCTGCCAACACCTTGACAAAACCATACAATACCAAAACCATATTTAAACAAACAAATACGTACATTGGATGCCCAGTTTTGCTTACCTTTAGCATCTAAATCATATAACATATTATATGCTTTTCGTGGAATTCTATGGTCTTTCATATGCAACAATTTACACAAATAACGAACACAATTAATTGCAGAGTTTATGTATATGGGATGACGATTTGTTTCATCATATACAAGATCATTAGGTGTTCGCATATTAATTCCTAAAAATTTCTTCAAAGCAAAAGTATGAACTGCTTCACAATGAATTGCAGCTTTGCTTAATCCCCATAGCACAGACCCATATTGTGTATAGGTTGTACCTGGGAATCAAATAATTTAACAAACACATCGAAAGAATTAATTTTAAAAAGGTACATCTTCTGCATAATGAAAAGAAAACATTTTTAGCTCTGCTGGATAAATCTTTGCATGTTGCAACAAAACTCAAACGAGTAGAGAACAGTATTCCAAGATACTTGTACACATTTACCACAGGCATTGCATTTCCACCATACACCCATCGTTCCCTTGCACCCAAGTACCCACCCTTTCTAAATACTATGATATTACTTTTTGACATATTGACCTTTAAATAAAGCGCAGCTGCTGCGCGTTGCAGACTGTTTAACTGTGTTTGGAGTCCAGTGACTGTTTCTGCCACCAAAACAACATCATCTGCCACCAAAAGAATAAATAATTCAAAAGCATCACGAGACAGAACAGCACCGTGTCTTCCATTATTAATCACCTCAATAGCCAGTTCGTTTATAAAAAAAGAAAATAACACTGGACTGCATGGATCACCTTGTTTCACTCCTGTAGTACAGTTAAAATAGTCTGTAAGTTTAGCACCACATCGAACCCTGGATCTTACCTGATCATACATGCTTCTGATACATCGATACAATTTACCTTTTATATTGTTTTTGAGAAGAACAGGCCAAAGTATATTTCTGTTGATCGAATCAAACGCTTTTTCAAAGTCAATAAATGCCACAAATAGTTTTCGATTATTGGCAAACCGTTTCTGTACAAGAGCTAACAAAGTAAACATATGATCAACAGTTGAGTATCCCTTTTTAAAACCAGCTTGATGGTCACAACGGGAGAGAGAGAGAGAGAGAGAGTAGACGCGAAAATAGATCTCTCTCAAGACCATGCGTGTAAATAATAAATAAACCTGTAGTACTCATAATAACATACTATGTTCAAATAGTCAAAACACATAAATCAGTAGGTTATATCTGAATCAAATATAAAGCCTTTGAGCTGAAACTGTGCCAGCCATTCTCTCCATCTCTGCCATGTCAGCCCCCTCCAATGTTTTCACCTCATTCACACGTGGTGATCACGTGTAGTTTTCCTTTTTTTTCTCAACTGTTTGTTGTGACATCCTTCACAAAACAGTTGTTTACCATCTCCAACTTTTTATTTCCTCGCTTGTTGTACTCATTTTTCCTTCTGGTGTCAACGCGGTAAATTGCAAAAGCATGGAACCGACAGTGCCGACACGGACCATTCCATGCACTCACAGACGCGACCCGACCCATACCTTAGGGAAGAAAAGATAACTCCTCCCGGAATAGAGTAACGTCATCTGCCCACAGTCCATTCAGTTGTGCAATCGAAAACTACAACAAAACTAGATTACAAATAGGAATAACAATGAAAACATATCGTCAAGAATGTCCCAATGTAAACTTACGTGTTAATGTGAATCACTCCATTATTTTATTCAATAGATTTTAATGCCTAATAAAAGTATTACAATTAAGCTAAGCCCTTGATTGCTGCTGCTTGGAACGTGTGAACTCTCCTAGATAGAAAAGAGGCCAATCGACCAGAAAGAAGAACCGCCTTGGTAACATGAGAGCTCCAAAGATATAAAGTTGACACTGCTGCCCTCAGCGAGACAAGAGTTTTAGACAAGGGTCAATTAAACGAGGTGCTATGTGATAGAGAAGATCCGGAATGATCACAAGCCAGAAGCCTGCACATAAACCCATGAGCTGGCCACGTCCTGAAGTCCTACCTAGATAGTTCTAGAACCCTGAGGTCGTAGGGAAGTGAGATGGCAAAGACCTCAACTTTTCCTGGGGCCAACACCACGAGGGCGGCGCCCATCCCCTCTCCCTCACTTCAAATTCATATTCGTATTCACTTTTTTTATATAACCAAAACTTCAGAAAGGCAAGAAGGCTAATTGGTCTTCAATGGGTGGGACCTGGGAAATCAACCTATCTCTCCAATGTTTTTTACCAAGGCAGCCGGGCAATGGCCTGCTCTTCACGATTTTCAACTGCCGTGGGATCTAAAGTGTGCGCAGCCAGAAGGCACACGGATCCGACTCGTTTTTCATCCCCTTCCGAAAAGGTAGACATTCAGTTTGATTTTCCGATCATACTGAGGAGAAAAGTCAAGGCCTCTACGGGGAGCAAACCCTGGAACCTCGAATTTAGTTATTGGCAGGTGAACGTCTGAGCCATTCTGCCACTCTTCTCCCTAAGCTTGAAAATGAGTGAGTGCTTGTGAGAAACAAGAAAATCAAACAAAACACCCATTGTGTCACCCGATTATGCAAAGATTCTAAAGAAATTTCTTTACAAGCAAGTGCCTGTCTCAATTGCAGATTTTCCAGAGTCGGTCTGTTCAGTTCATCTGTCATTAATTGTTCTTCCTCTGCCATTGAGGTTGCTCATTTGTGAATCACCTGACAAAATGTACCAAACTCATCCGTATCAGATAGTAGTGGTGAGGCTGTCGGTATATTTCGGCTCGTCTCAGTTTCATCAACAGACTGAATACGCGTTCCGAGATGTACGTCATCTTCCACATCAGTGATTTCATCACCAACAGAGGATGATTTTTTTCTGACTGTTACTGTTTCTGTTTCATTCTTCTAATACCTATTTCTTTTCAGTTTTTTTCTGGTCCTCATGTTTTCATCTAGGTTTGTCATGGTGGGGGCATAGACACTTAACAAAGTAGCATATGCATTGTCTGATGAGAGGGTCCTTACTGCAAAGCCAACACCTGCCTTCCTTTCAGCTTTTGTGACCTGACCAGTATATAGTACAGCTTGATCCAACCTCTATCTATCTATCTATCTAGCTAGCTATCCATCAGCCTATCTACCTACCTACCTATCTAGCTAGCTAGCTAGTTATCAGCCTATCTACCTACCTACCTATCTAGCTAGCTAGCTAGCTAGCTATCCACTTACCTATCTATCTATCTATCTATCTATAGCTACATCTAGATATATATACATATGCATATATACATGTATATGCACACACACACACGAACATGCCTAGGTATCTTGTCATATCAACAAATTACTCTTTCTGCTTCTTGTGATTAGACTGTTTTTTGTAGTGCACAATCTGGACAAAACCATGAACTCTTTGGTGTTTTCAGTCCAAAACATGCAAAATGAAAGCAAACGTATGGGCAGTATCAATTATCACAAGCAACAATGGGCCCATATTTACCCAGTTTGCAAAAGCAAAACAGACTTACGTACGTACTGACTTCGTCCTCAACACATGCAAAATGAACCACTCGTATAGGCAGTATTAATTATAACAAGCAGCCATGGACCCTACTTCCCCAGTTTGCAAAAGCAAAACAGACTTGCGTACGCACTGAATTCATCGTCATTTTAAGCGCACATCTCAAACAAAATAATTCACGATGCTGATATAGTTTAAGCCTTCATCTGGAAGATTGTTCAGATGCACAGACCATGACATTTTGTAAATTTCGTATGGATCAAGTCCATCAATATCCACAATTTTTTTCAAAAGTATCTTTATTTCTTCTTTGGACTGAGTTTTTCCACATAATCTAATGCCGATGAAGCTTGAGTTTGCATTGTGGTGTCCTTATCTATGGCCGTCGGACGATGAACCACGATCGTGGCTCCATTCGTATCTCCCGCTGAATACTGCCCAATCTATAAAGTGAATAGAAATTGACCAATCAGAAGGCTTCTTTTGCGTGATCTCTGCCTTCTTCCTTCACACGGTCGCCATTTTGCTTTTCGTCGATTGATTTCTACAAGTTTTTTGCACAAAAATGAGTGACATTGGGACTGACCATGAGGTTGACAAGTTGGGACTCTTATTGATACTGACTCTGGCGATGATTATGAAGTAAATATGGCTTGAATTTTGATTCTAAATGAGCAAGAGAGTTTGAGCACATGATGAAGGGTATTTTAGCACATCAGTTTTTGAGAGAGTGTGGGTTGTCGTTCAATTTGGTTTATTTACATTGTACTTCTCATCGCACGTGCGCGGATGTGTTATTATTCTAACACTCTGTAATTTCACCTTCTCCTGCAAAGAGACGTTTATTTTGCTTTTATTGTGCTGTTCAGGATTTCTCCTTCCTAAATATATGTATACTTTTCCAGGAAATGTTTACACGAGAGCAGCAAAATTAGTACCTGTTGACGAGCTGACTCCCTTAAGTATACGCCACTGTCTTACTGTACACTTTTAATTATGCATAGCGCCAAGGAGGTTGCGGCCGTCAAGTACCGCAGCCAAGGGCAGCAACTCTCAATTACTTGTCGATCTGCACACCGCCCATAGTCTCGAATCATCATTGTCACTAGCGTGGCATTTCTCTTTGGTATGTGCAATTGTCTAGGAGGTTCGGTTCCTACATCATGGTGACCATATACTATCAATCAATGTACAAAGCTATTATCTAATATCCATGTACGTATACGCTGTGGAATAATAAACGTTTTCTCTATCTAAGTTTTATGCAGTTCCAATGTAATAAGTTAATCAGTTTGAAGATTGGGGCCGTAATGAATGACGTCAAATTTATCAGCCCAGCTTATGTATTGATATAGCACAATGAAACGCCAAAGTTATTTTGAAATGTTCAATGCATAGCTATGAATGGCAAAGGCTGTAAAATTTGATAACTTGACTGTGACACGAAGCGTTTTGATTTAGACAAATACACTATACTTTGTTGCCTTTGAGCGCCGTCGTAAAAGGGCAAGACTTCGTAACAGAACAGGGCACTCTGTTAGACCAGTAAACGATATTTGTTCCTAGATTCGAAGAATTCATAAAAATTGTCACTAGAGTTTGGTAGATGTTTTAGTTTTGAAATAGCCTACCTCCTAATATATCAATACCTCCATCTTCTTTAGGGGTCTCAATTTTAAACCCGAATTGTAGTTTTCAAGTTTTTTAGAAACAAAATTTCATATACTTCAGATTTTAGTGCATTCATAGAAAAAACGCTCCACGAAATCAGTTTCATCTCTACAATGTAACAGTACGAACATTTTTAGGACAATACTGTTGCAATCATCCTGGATTATTTTGTCAGTATATTACCTCGTGAATGAGTATAAAATCATTGTGCTAGTAAGAATGATTTCCAGTGTAGTTTTCGTAGTCTTGTTTCCTCTGTGATTTTATGTAGTACTAACCAATGCCATTGTGGAATTACTTACTTGAACTTATCAAGTCAGAAACGAACACAGCATGGATTTTTGTAGTTTTTGGATCTAAATATGTGTGTGCATGTGCGTGCATGCGTGCGTGTGTGCGTGCGTGCGCACTTACGCGCGCGCGTGTGTGGGGCGTGTATTATAAAAACGCAGAGATATCACTTTTTACAACATCGTAATCAAGTGACAAGGACGAAAGGATGAGAACTGCCTATATCACTTTTTACAACATCGTAATCAAGTGACAAGGACGAAAGGATGAGAAGTGCCTATGACTTTCTAAATTTGTTCCAAGGTTATTATTTGGCTTCCATTTAAGAATCATGTGACAGAAATAATACCCTTTTGAGCCCACGATTTGTAAAATAACACTTTATTTCGTCGTGTAACACATTTATTATTACACATATTTGCAATTCATGTGTTTGGTATGAATATAGTAGTGTTATTATTGTTTTCTACCCACTGTCTTAACACTTTTTCCAAAACATAGACTTAACTGAGTTGCCGCCCTTAAACGTATTCCGATTGATATTACTTATTAGATTTAAAACAAGCAAGACATTCTCAAAACTGCCAAAATAATATTTTTGGTACTGTTGTCCATTTACACTCATTAGATGTCACGTACAGTTTTCTTACCCATAGTGTATTAGTTTGATATCGGCCATCTTGATTTTGCCATTCAAACTTGATTTTTATAACACATCTGTTCACCTTCTCAAAAGCTTTCTTATTCGCATTTGTCCCTTTTCCACAGAAAACGATATAATTCTGCATTCATTTTATCAAGAATATTTTCAGAAATACACATTGCTTTCATAGTGTACACAAAGCTTTTTTTGACATATTTTTCAAAAGTGTCCCAAGTTTCTCCATTGTTCACAAAATGTTTTCGGTTCAGTTTGTCCAGTTTTCATCTGATGCTGAGGCTGACACCGTATTACAAAACCATATACCCAATATTTTAACTTGTTTTTCCAGTTTAGCCCCAAACAGATATCGCCAAATGCATTACTGCATGCAATCCTACCTTCTGTCTTTTTGAGGTGCATTAGTCGACCTGACATGCAGGAAAATTTATCTAATAATTTATGTATTTTTACACGTCCATATCTTTCGAAAACTTCATCCACCATCAGCGCAAGGGGCCACCTTTAGTTAGTAATGTAGATATTTCTTCATTTACTTTATTCATAATATATACATGCCTGGAATGTTATTCATCATCATCATCATCATCAGGTGCCCTGCCGCATGGCGTTGGCGATCATGGACTTCCATCTGTCTCTATCTCGTTGCCCCTAGCATCTCCCCCACCCTACTCGTCACCAGCCACTCTTCAAGTCCATCCAGCATTTTCTCCCTAGGTCTACCTGGTGCTCTCTTTCCTTCCAGCATTCCCGTTGTGACCAGGTGCTCCAAATCCCCTTCCTCATAAAATGGCCTATAAATGTTGCCTGTCTTTTCCTAATCTTCTTATGAGTGATCCACTTGTGTCTGCCTCCATCAAAACTGTCTCGTTTGTTTTCTTTGCTGTCCATGGAACTCTCAACATTCTTCTTAAAAACCACATCTCGGCTTCCTCAATCTTGTTCTGGCTTTGTTTGCTGACTGTCCACGCCTCGCATCCGTACAACAGTATTGGTTCTATATAACATTCAAGAACTCTCTTCCTGATGTTAATTGACAGGCATTTGTTGGTAAGAATGCTTGTCATCTTCTTGAATGCTGTTTTGGCTTGGCCGATTCTGCCGGCTATTTCTGATGTGCATCTGCCGTCTGATGAAATGATCGTTCCCAGGTATTTGAATTTATCAACCTGTGTCAAGGTTGTGCCATTTGCTGTTATTTTGCTGAGGGGATTTCATGTTTTTTACTGATCACCATGACTTCAGTCTTCCTGCTGTTTAGTTCCAGCCCCTTTCCTTTGCTTTCTATTTCTAGTATATTTACAAGGTTTTGTAAGTCTCTTTCATTTTCTGCAAGTAGCACGGTGTCATCTGCGTATCGAAGGTTGTTTTTTATCATTTTTCTCTCCAACCTTTAATCCTTTAATTGTTATTACTACCTCATATTCGAATGACCAGTAACTAGATAGCTAGAATAAATGCTAAGGGGGAAAATGGACATCCCTATCGAATACAACATTTTCAGAAACATTTTCATTTATCCAACCACAATATCCAATATGACTTTCGAATTTTCCTTTAATACTTTACACCATTATGGGAAATTAATTCAGAAACCAATTTTTGAAAATGCATATGCATGTAGTTTTGATATTCTATCAAGAGCCTGAAAAAACACGAGAAAAGAAAAAGAACGTGCATTTAGTACAACCAGACAAGACTGGTTGTATTCAATACGCGTTGTTATTTTTGTTCGTGGTTTATTTTCTGGTTCCTGTTTGCTTGAACGTGGGCAGTCACACTTGTTTTGGATTTCCCATCAAGAGCCTGTTAAAAAATTATTGCTAAAAGAGCTCCAGGCAAATTCGCTGTACTTGAGTAGCCCATTACGTCGTCAATGTCCTAAGGATTATTGATATATTTCTACCTTTCAGAAAGCAGCCTGTTCGTGGTGTGTTGATGATTTGATTACAATTAAGCATACATGCTAAGCGTTTTTTCTAATCTGTGCTCGATAACGAGAGCGATTGCCAATTACGCACATGCAGTTTAGATCGTGATGCATTTTCCCCCTTGTCTATTGATGTGACAAGTGTTGATGACTGGGTGTATGATGACCTTTCTTGTACAAATACCATATTCAATGAATCTGTAATAAGTTTACATATCGTTGTCCAGAAGCATTTAACAAATTCAGTTGAGAGTCTATCGCCGTAAAATGTATCTATTCTCTCTAGAAGCTAATTTGACGATATTTTGTTTTTGTGTGAGATTTCATAATACTCTTTCTGTGTTCAGAGAATATCGTGCTAATTAATCACCACTTCACCATTGTCTAATTCCAATTTGGTTATAAGCTTTGAATTTGCTCTGCTTGTCTCTAAATTAAGGAAGAATTTAGTGGTTTTCTCACCTCCTCAATCCATTTTACCCTCACCTGTCATTGTACTTTGTGATTTTTCTCTTTCAAACAATTCAAGCTTTAATCTGGTATGATCATGTTTTTTCTCTGAATTTGCTCATTTAGTGAGTCCAGATTAAGAATAAAATCACACTGATTTATTTGAGCGTAGAGGGAATTATGTTCATCCTTACATGTACTGCTTTGTTTTCATTGTGCTGTATACTAGTTTCTTTTATTCGTAATTTCAGGAATTCACATTTCGTTTGAGAATCGAATTCATTGTGTTCTGCTGAAAAGCCATCTATTGTCTCTTACTTTTTTGAACGAGACTGATATCCTTTAATAAACTGTTATTAAACTTCCAACATCCTGGACCTCTCGTGATATTGGAACAATTGATCATACTGTAGACACATGTATGGTCCAAGAATGGAACTAAATACTTATTGCATTCAACTGGTTTTTTTGTTTTGTTTTGTTTTTTCGAGACCAAGAAACTTCTTTCTCCGAAGGATAGGATGTTCTTCGTGCATCATTTAAGTCCACATGTATGCTTAAAATGATTGAATGAATGAACATCGTCAGGATGTTTTTCGCCTCTGAATATGTCAAAGAGATTAATTCTCTTATTGCATTTTAAAGGAGTTTGAAAAATTGAATCTTCTCTCTATGACCTTCTCTGGCGCATGTAAATTAAGTATAAAAAGTTCAGCTATTTCTCAGACATATTGATGGCTTCAACTCTGTCAGTTTGTATTTTAAGACGCCAGTAATACATGAGACCTTTTCTGAATAAAATTATTTGACCCTTGCTGTGATTAGTGCCGGCCTAACACCTACCAGTGTGTGGAATGCTTTTATGTTGAACGAATTGATTTGTTTCTCTATCCTAATCTTCTAGGACATTTGGACTCAAATGTCCACTCGTCATCATCATCATCATCAGGTGCCCTGCCGCATGGCGTTGGCGATCATGGACTTCCAGCCATCTCTATCTCTCGTTGCCCCTAGCATATCCCCCACCCTCCTCATCCCCAGCCACTCTGCAAGTCAGTCCAGCATTCTCTCCCTGGGTCTACCCGGTGCTCTCTTTCCCTCCAGCTTTCCCGTTGTGACCAGGTGCTCCAAATCCCCCTTCCTCATAAAATGGCCTATAAATGTTGCCTGTCTTTTCCTAATCTTCCTTCTGAGTGATCTACTTGTATCTGCCTCCACCAAGACTGTCTCGTTTGTTTTCTTTGCTGTCCATGGAACTCTCAACATTCTTCTTAGAAACCACATCTCGGCTGCCTCAATCTTGCTCTGGCTTTGCTTGTTGACTGTCCACGCCTCGCATCCTTACAACAGTATTGGTTCTATATAACATTCAAGAACTCTCTTTCTGATGTTAATTGACAGGCATTTGTAGGTAAGAATGCTTGTCATCTTCTTGAATGCTGTTTTGGCTTGGCCGATTCTGCCAGCTGTTTCCGATGTGCATCTGCTGCCTGATGAAATGATCGTTCCCAGGTATTTGAACTTATTAACCTGTGTCAAGGTTGTGCCATTTGCTGTTATTTTGCATGAGGGGATTTCATGTTTTTTACTGATCACCATGACTTCAGTCTTCCTGCTGTTTAGTTCCAGCCCCTTTCCTTTGCTTTCTATTTCTAGTATATTCACACGGTTTTGTAGGTCCCTTTCATTTTCTGCAATTAGCACGGTGTCATCTGCGTACCGAATGTTGTTTATCATTTTCCCTCCAACCTTTAATCCAGGGTCTTCTTCAAGGTTTCTCATGATGTTTTCGCTGTATAGTGAAAACAGATCTGGTGACAAAACACAAACCTGTCTGACTCCTCTTTTGATGTTTTGAAAAGAGCTTATATTGTTTTCTATTCTCATTGCAGTTGTTTGTTCCCAGTACATATTCCTGATTATTCGTAGATCTTTTCCATCAACATTGAGTCTCTCCAGTTGGTTGATCAATTCATCATGTCGTACCCAATCGAAAGCCTTGGTATAGTCAACAAAGCATAAATACAAGTCCTTATTCATCTCAATTGACCTCTCTATGATAGTTCTTAGGATGTATATGGCATTAATAGTTCCTTTCCCATCCACAAATCCACACTGTTCTTCCACTCGTAGTTATTGATAAACAAGATATCGAGTACACCACCTAGTAATTGCTCGGATATCAATCTATTTACCAATATTGTTGTGTCGTTTTTGTTTGTTTATTTGTTGTTGTTGTTGTGTTTTTTTTCTGTAAGTTAACGAGAAACATCTGGGTGTGTATAGGATCTAGAGCACCAATGCCTCGCCACTCTCCGGACGATCAGTTCCCAAGCTCCCGATGCCACCCAATAGCCATTTCATCAATCAAGGGGGGAGCTGTTTATTGGTTGCATGACCTATTCGGACTAAGTCATCTTGTTTACAAACCAAATGGCAAGGTGGGGAGATGCCAAACCCCTTGACATAGCCATACAACGCACGCCATCCAGGTCCAGCCCAGCCACCGGACCAAGAGAGAATGGAAGAGCCCTGTTTAGCCCACCCAGAGCCTTCATCTCTCTTCTGGGCAGCCAGCCCTGCAACCAGATCCCATAAAACATAACAAGTGGGTAGGTGTGAGTAACTTATCATATGATGATATACCACGAACTTGTGGAATGCTTTTATGTTGAACAAATGATGTGCTTGTTTATCTACTTATCCTAATCTTCTGCGACATTTGGACACAGTGTCCACTTGTAGTTATCGGTATATAACATACCATGGACACCACTTGGTGGTTGTTTGGATATCAGGGGGGTTTTGTTTGTTTGTTTGTGTTTTTACCAAATACTGTTGTTTCATTTTCTTTTAACCGTAGTCTTATGTGCTTGTTTATCTACTTATCCTAATCTTCTGAGATTTGGATTCAGTGTCCACACGTAGTTATCGGTATATCAGATACCAGGGACACCACTTGGTGGTTGTTCGAATATCAGTTTTTTTTTCTTTCTTTTTAATAAGTATTGTTGTCTCATTTTCTTTTAACCGTAGTCTTAAACTATACAGTTATGTAGAAGAGCGCTCCAGTAAAATGATGTACCTTGGGGCTCACTGGATAGGTTGGGAAACAAACTAACCCAGTGAAAATACAGATAATACATGGTAAAAGCACTATATAGTGCACCTTCTTTTGTGGAGTGTGTGTGTGTGTGTGTGTGTGTGTGTGTGTGTGTGTGTGTGTGTGTGTGTGTGTGTGTGTGTGTGTGTGTGTGTGTGTGTGTGTGTTTTCGGGTTATTTTGTCTGTGCTTCTTTATTTTGATTAAAAGATAGTGTTGTAAGTAAAATCATGGTCATCCAAAGCAAAAAAAATGAAAATAACGACGTAAATACGGGCTCCTATGGATCACCTTCGTCCGGTACGGGATCGTCATGCTGCGCAGGTGACACCAGACCGTCATCAATCTACTGCGATCAAACTAAAAACAAAAAACATAAAACATACATACACACAAAGTGCAACATGGAATCTGAGGACATTGCTGCAAAAGGGAAAATTAGAAAGTGTCAAGATTAAGATGCCTAACATTATGCATGCTCAAAACAATTCAGTGCTCTGGAAGACGCTGGTGACAGTGAGGAACAATGGACAAAGTTGAGAAACTCGATAAATGAAGTTTGTGAAGAAATCCCTAGTGCAGATAGAAAATCAAAAAAGAACTGGATGATAAAAGAAATAATAGGCCTGATGGAAGAACGGAGGAAGGCAAAGGGAAAAGAGGAAAGATACAGAAAGATAAACAAAGAAATCAGGAATAGATGCGATGAAGCTAAGGAAGCTTGGCTGAAAATAAAGTGCAAAGAAATAGAAGACCGACACAAAACAGATCTTCAGGGTATGTACAGAAGATTTGAAGAAATAGCCCACAGGAAAAAGATATGCACATCAACTGTTGCTTAAAATCGAAAGATGGTAAGCTTATCATGGAAAAAGACCAAATATTAGATAGAGTACACTAAAGACCTTTTATAAGATGACAGAAACGAAGAACACATTATAAGAATGAACGTTGAAGGACCACCCATAATGAAAGATGAAGCTAGAGCAGCACTGAAAAAGATGAAACCAGGAAAAGCCCCAGGACCACACAGTATTACTACAGAGATGATTGAAGCCCTGGAGGATTTCGGTATTGAAAAAATAACAGTCCTCCTAAATGAAATTTGTGACACTGGAAAAATCCCCAAAGATATGTAAAAATCAATTTTCATTTCACTTCCAAAGAAAACAGGGGCCATAGAATGCAAATTCCATCAGCTTGATGAGTCATGTAACAAAACTCCTGTTAAGAATAATCATGATGAGGACAAGGAACAGAATCAAAAGAGAAATAGCAGAAGAACAGTGTGGATTTGTGGAGGGGAAAGGAACTGTTAATGCCATTTACATCCTAAGAACTATCACAGAGAGGTCAATCGAGTTGAATAAGGATCAATATTTATGCTTTGTTGATTATACCAAGGCTTTCGTTTGGGTAAGACATGAAGAATTGATCAACCAACTAGAAAGACTCGATATTGATGGAAAAGATCTACGAATAATCAGAAATATGTATTGGGAACAAACAGCTGCAATGAGAATAGAAAACGATGTAAGCTCTTTCCAAAATATCAAAAAGAGGAGTCAGGAAAAGCTCTGTTCTGTCGCCATATTTGTTTTCACTTTACAGCAAAACTATCATGAGAAACCTAGAAGAATGCCCTGGATTAAAGGATGGAGGAGAAATGATAAACAACATTCTTTACGCAGATGACACCGTGCTAATTGCAGAAAATGAAAGGGATCCGGGGACCTAAAAATCTTGTGAATATAATAGAAATAGAAAGCAAAAATAAAGGATTGGAGCTAAGTAGCAAGAAGACTGAATTTAAGGTACTCAGTAAAAAAAACAAACAACATGAAATCCCCTCAATGCAAAATGATAGCGAACAGCACAACTTTGAGACAGGTTGATAAGTTTAGATATCTGCGAATAGTCATCTCACCAGACGGCAGATGCACATCAGAAATAGTCAGCAGAATCAGCCAAACCAAAACAGCATTTAAGATGATGAAAAGCATAACCAACAAATACCTTTCAATTAACATCAGAAAGAGAGTTCTTTAATTTTATATAGAACCGATAATGTGAGGCGTGGACAGTGAACACGCAAAGCCAGAGCAAGATTGAGGCAGCCGAAATGTGGTTTCTAAGAAAAATGTTGAGAGTTCCATAGACAGCAAAGAAAACAAACTAGACAGTCTTGATGGAGGCAGACACAAGAAGATCATTGATAAATAAGATTAGGACAAGACAAGCAACATTTAGAGGCCATTTTATGCGGAAAGGGGAATTAGAGAACAGGAAAGCTGAAGGGAAGGAGAACACCAGGTAGACCCCGAGAGAAAATATTGGACGGACTGGCAGGGTGGCTGAGGACAGAGAGGGTGGAAGATGTGCTTGTGGCGACAAGGGATAGATGCATGTGGAGGGCCATGATTGCCGACATCATGCGGCAGGGCACATGATGATGATGATGTTGCCTCTGTACGGTAGCAGATCAGGGTTAGACGTAAAGAGGATTTCGAGTTTTTCTGTTGTTGTTTTTGTTGTAGCTGCTGCTGCTGCTGCTGCTGTTGTTGTTCAGACTTTAGCACGGTCTGACACAGGGCTTTGTCATAGCTGGTAATTGAATGCCACATTGTTCTTGCTTGCCTGTATTCCCGACCAGCACACGCAATGTTCAAAGTGTAGAGCAGGGTTGCTAGCGTCTCCCCAATGTCTCGCCTACTGATGCTCGTAATACCACAGGTGCAGTGACTACCACAACAGGTACGGCTTCGCTGCTTACGTGTAGAGTATTTGTCTCAGCCTCTCGCGCAAAAACTTCCTCAGAGGCACAGGGGCATTTACCCAAGGATGGGGCAGTTCATGATTTTGAAATCAAGATTGTCCCTCTCCTAAATGAGGTGTCTTGACAAGGCTAACAAGCTTTACCTACCCAGGTCATCGATTCTAAACAATACTATATAATCAGTTAATCTGACATTTCGACGAGTGATGCATTTTGATTTAATGTTTCTTGGACCCTTTCAAGAATCTGAAAACACTTCGGAAACAAAGTCCTCCTCGTCCCGATCCCGTTAGAACTTTTTTCATCTTCTTCTGCCATGACCTTTGGGCTCTCGTCTTCTTTCCAGAAATGGAGAGTTGTTTAATGAAGTTATAAGCAAATGTGTCTACCAATCCTCATGCTACAACCCTTAACTTGGATGAAGGATGTTTTTGTCTTGATAAAGGGGAGTGGAGTACTATATTAGGTCTCATGCCACTCTTGCTGATGATTTCTGAGCGTTCATTCCATTCTGGAAGATCTACCGTGTACTCTCAGTCATCCACTTCATCCAGTAGACCCCACTTCCATGCTCTGAATGTCCAAGCTTTTTTTAGGCCACCGTTTGCAGCCTCCTGCTATCTAGAAGATTGTCAGAGCTTCTGGTAGCGTGGTTTTTCCGTGGCAGTACCGATCGCTTGTACGATCTCCTTAGGCATTTGCTTGTGCTACTTTGTATGAGCTCAGGCCTGTTCCATTGTTTGTTTGCTCTGGCATAGCGCGCACGCAGAATTATCAGATTTCCCCCATTTCACCAGATGTGTATTTGAGGGCAGGAAATGATATACAGATCCGAGAATGAAACTGATCCATATGCCACATGTCGTTCCAGGTGAGACTTCTTTGGAGCGCACTTTCCCACGTTGTCCATTGCTCCTGTTGGCCTTGCTGGGCAGCCTTCTGGATTCTTTTATCATCTCCTGTTTTCTCAATCTTTTGTATTACCATATCTCTTTTTGCTTTTCCCTTGGCCTTTGACCACCATTCCATTTTTGTTGATCCCAGTCTCTGCCTGCTAATTTCTGTTGAGCTATCATTTGTGTGACCATTAGGCTTTCCTTCACTGCGTCCACTGCCTCCTAGACTTTCCCTTGTCCGCTAGTCGTCAGCTTGAGCTGGACTGATCTCACAACTTTATCTTCTGCGTCCTCAAGCATGTTATCTTCTGAGTCCTCAAGCATGCTAAAAAATCTTACCTTTCCCACCTTGTAGTCCTCGAGAATAAATTTTAGGGGTAGCTCCAGCTTTGGCGAAAATAGAGTGAAACGTCAGTGAGACATGATGAGATACGAAGCAGTTTCTTTGTGTATTTGTTGATTTTGGTCTCCATCGATTCTACTATGCTGCTGCTGATATCGTATATCAGTGTAGGCCAGAAGAGCTTTAGAAACAGCATGAACTGTTATCATTTGCTTGGTTTCCATATTCCTGTCTTATCTTCCAGGGAGTCACTATGCCATTTTCCAAGACTCTTGACTCGTTCTTCTATCACTGTTGAAATGGCTTGGTTGTCTACGGTAAATCTTACTGTTTTAATTACTTTTTCATTCCGCAGTGAGAGGTTCTGTGATTTCTTTAGTTTGAAACACATCATGGATGAGGCCGCTAATTCATCTGCCTTTAAGATGACCGCCACTGCCAACACGAACAGTATTAGAGAAATTGCACTGTCCATTACTACGCCTGTCTCTAGACTGAGCCAGTCTGTCGTGCATTCCTTTGTGGAGAACAGCATTGAGAACCCGTGAAGTACGATGTTCTTTGGGACATGACACATCTCGAGAGCTAGTTGAACTATCTCGTGCAGGACTGTTCTATACGCATTTGCCAGATCGAGGTCCCTCTTCTCTACTTTATGTCTTTGGATTGCTTTTCAACTGATCATCACATGCTCTTTACAACCAGATACTTCCAAGACGCCTCTCTTCTAGATTTACACATCAAAGTACTCATTCTCGATGAAGTCTTTAATCCGTCTTGCTATCATGACAGAGAAAAACATTTTCCCTTCAAGGTTCAGAAATGATATTGATATGAACTCTTTGATATACTTAAATTCTGTTCAGTTGGAATGTACACTTCATCAGCTATTATCCAATGGTAGCTGATCTTCAGGTTTTTGTGTGCTGATCTTACCAGTCTGGAGCTATTCAAGAACACTGGGACATTTTTTTAAAAGCAGAATCCCTCTCTCTCTCTCTTCTCTCTCTCTCTCTCTCTCTCTCTCTCTCTCTCTCTTCTCTGTGTGTAATTATATATATATATATATATATATATATATATATATATATATATATAAAAAGATAGATAGAGAGATAGATATAGATATATTATACATATAATATCTATAAATATATATATATATATGTATATATCTATCTGTCCATCTTTCGGTATATATATATATACATATATATGTATGTGTGTGTATGTGTGTATGTGTGTGCGTGTGTGTGTGTATGTGTGTGTGTGAGTGTGTGTTCAAGATTCAATATCAAAGACTTCCATATTTGTCCTTTCCAAATTAGCAAGGACCTTTGAGCTGCAGACTTGTCAGTATCATATCATATTTACGAACACACATACACACACGCGCGCACACGCACGCACACACGCAGACACACACACTCACATGCCAACACACACATTCATATGCAAATAGACGCACACACAAACACACACATACGCACAACGATCATGCGTATGTGATGACAATAAAAGTTTCCCATCGCAATTAAGTAATCAAAAACTTTCAACCCCCGCCCCTCTTTCCACGTACACACATACCTGACTCCACGCGGGCATGCATAATTACGCTCTCATACACATTCTCCCGCCTTCCCCTCTACCCAGGCACATTTGGCTGATCGGTACACAAGAAATATCAAACCATCGCAAAAATTCAATTGCTTCTGCCCTCTCCCCCAAGAATGACCACAGACAAGACTTACTATGGATGTGAATAAATAAATGTTAGCTAATAGAATTTTTTCCTAATGGAAAAGACAAGCAACATTTATAGGACATTTTATGAGGCAAGAGAAATTAGAGCACCTGGTTACAACAGGACAGCTGGAGGGGAAGAGAGCACCGGGTAGACCCAGGGAGAACATATTGGACGGACTTGCAGAGTGGCTCAGCACAGAGAGGGTGGGAAATGTACTTGCAGTGACAATGAAAGGCCAGCGCCATGCGGTAGGGCACATTATGATGATGATGATGAGCTAGTAGCGTATACGGCGACGAGGGACAGAACCTCCCATGGTGTGTACACTAGTCGCGTCCAACGTGCTTGTATTGACACAGGACCGCCCAGTCGTCCGATGATGCAAGGCCGTTCGAGGCACACTACGGCAAGCTGGGCTATAATTAGGAATAACAATGATCATATGATAGGTCAGGATGTTCCGATGATGAAAATGATAATATTACATGAATGCAAATTAATGTATAATTTGTTCTAACAAATCTATGTGCTCAATAAAAGTTTAGTTGTTAATATTATACAGATTAGTATATACAGAGAAGGAGCACGCTGTAGCAACGCTATCAAAATCGATTGTCAAACTGACAATTCTCAGCAGCGATACGACAGCGTTAGATATCCTATTTCTGACGGGTTCTGGGTTCAGTCCCACGCCCCTTCCCATCCTTGTTACCACCCTCCAACCTCTGTATCTCTGTCTGTGTGTGTCTCTCTCTCCCCTTCACACACATACACACACGGCGGGCGCGCGCGCACGCACGCACACACAACACCCCAACCACACACACACACACACACACACACACACACACACACACACACACACACTTCACCTCTAGGTCCAAGTTGTTTGGGGATTAGAACTGAGAATAACCTGAATTTTTCCCACGCCTCTCTTCACTTCCAGCCTGCATTATACGTACACCTTCCGATATGACCTCTCCTTATCTACCATGTTCCTTCCCTCCTCCTGCCCATTCCCTTCTTCTCTTGGCTTCTTTGGTTTCTTCTTTCTACGCCCTCTCCAGCCCCCTCCCTCGCCCAAACAGAAGAAACTTGACGAAGTGTCATAGACTGGAGCTGTACAATCTGCTGTTGGAACAAAGGAATCACTGTCATTCATGAACTCCTGGACTTGAAGCTGCGGAGACTGGTAAAAGTCTCACAGGTGGACACAGGATCATGAAGAGATTGGTCTGGGTCTAAAAGGATATTGGTCAGTTTCTTCACTGCAGCCATTTCAAAGATGACACTTAGGGTGGTGAGATTCATGTTTATGATTCTAGCAGCTTTCTTTGTAATTTTGTCCCGTCGATTTGTGTCGATGCGTGGCACTGCTCTAGTGGTGGACCCCTGGATCCGTAGGCATACTTGTGTGCTTACGATTATGTACGGTGGATGCACATATGTGTGCGACACCTTCAGAGAGTTTCTTGAAGGTTTGCTAGTTCATGTTTCATAGATTCCTGGAGAGGCATGTGTACTTGTGTAGAGTTGTTGTGAACTCTTGATTACAACTTGCTGGGTTATATCGAGAAGGAAATCCCAGTAGTAGTGGAGAGGAGAAGTTTGAGCCTTTGCTTGCAAACAGCAGCAGTGCTCGTTCGTGTCAGCCTGACTAATTCAAGCGTGATAGATGGGCCTGCTGCTCTAGAATGCTTGGAAGAAGAGATTATCGTTTCGATGTTACCTTAGGACATCAACACCAGGCGAGGTCTAGGTCCCCTTTGTCTCGACTTGTTCGTCTTCGTCAGTCGTCGTCAAAGAGATATTTCGTTTCGATGATACATTGGGACGTCAACACTAGGTGAGGTGTAGTAGCCCCCCGCGTCTCCCCTCCCCCCCCCCCCCTTTTTTTTTTTTTTCCTTTTTTTTTCTTTGTCACGTGTCTCGTCGTCTTCGTCGGTCGTCGTTGAAGAGGGTCTTTGTTTTTATCTTACCTTAGGCCGTTCAACACCAGGCAAGGTGAAGGCCCATCTGTCACGTCTTTGTTACATGTATTGTCCCTGGCTGTCGTCGTTCAGAAAAAGGCGTGAGTGGCGCTCCATAGTCTCTTTCTGAGTCTGAGATTCCAGTCCCATGTCTTCTGTTTATCATCTCTATCAGGTTCTTAAAAATGTTGCTTATTAGGTGAAGCTATTGGCACTTAGGGCGTGTAATGTGTTGCTAACGTAATATTGCTGTCGCATGTTGTGTGTTATGCACGTTGTGCAGCGGTGTTCTAGCTTTCACTGATATGCTAATGTTCGTCCGGTATTTAGGACTTTAAGAAAGATGTATTAATGTCAAGACGGTGGTTAACCATGGTGCGCCCATGAAAGATGAAAAGCAAACTGTGCTGCTGTGGCACATTTTTTTCTGTTTGCCGCGAGTGTATATATATTTTCGTATTTACGTGCGGAAGTACGCACAAGAAGCGTAAGAGGATGAATAAAATGATTATGTTGATATTCACGAGTTAATGGCAACTCGGGATATTGAACATGTTTTGGAAGCGAACTGGAGCTGTTTGTAAAGCACCAAGGTTTGCCGCAGCATTCGATTCGAAGGTGTATATTCAGCTTACGTGTGAGAATGCGTCGGTTTGTGAGAAGGTAACTCAGGTTGTTTGATGTGTACGCACGCATGATAATCCTTAGTAAATAGTTGACGTTGATTCAAGTTAAGTTTTCAGTAAAAAATAGTTGTGTGGCTGTTTCATTAGAACAATTTTCTGTGAATTGCGCCAGCATATGGTAGTGTTCTATAATCATATGCTATTACCTTAGGAAGAAGATGTTAATAAATGTCAAAGCGCTATGACAGCAGTTTTTTGACGAATGCTCGCAGCTGTACTGAGGCGGGTTTTTTTTTTACTTATTTGCTCATTTTGCCTGTTTTCCGTTTATATTAATGCAAAATCAGCAAACTCAAAAGTAACACAGGCACGGTTTCAATGAAATGATCATCTATCTGATATAGACTACTATATTCTCATGAAAAACAATTAAACAATAACACAAACATGTTTGGGATTTGCGACATACCGTAGTGGTGTCCATGTTCTGGATGTCTATGTTCTTGGTTGTTATTTAAGATCAAGAACTGAAACGATGTTTGCTACACCGTTAAAAAGGTGCAGCTGCAGCCTCAGATTGCGACGGAAAACGGACCTTCGGCTAACTACGCGTTTTTAACCTCTGCAAAATTCTAGGAAAAGTGAAAAATCACCCTTGAAGTATGCCTTATTTTTTTAAATTGATCCCTGTTTAATTCACTTGCCAAATTTCAAGAAGACCGATGCCCTTGCAGATAGTTGAATTCGAGCCGCTAGCTGTATGGTGTACCGAGGCGATGATGCGCGTTATCATGCCGCCATTGTTCTTCATTCTAAGCGACTACGAAAACGGCTGATAGCAAAGTTATTTGTATTGAGAAAACAAAGTTATGTGCGATGATTTGATGTTTACTGATTTTACAAATGACTATTACTTTTGTTAGTTTTTAATGCTAAAGTGGGACAGGATAGGGTGGAGGATATAGTTGGACCTCATGGCCTTGGTACTCAAAATGAAAGGGGAGGGAAACTTGTAGAATGGGCACATATGAATGAGTTCATAATAGGAAACACCTGGTTTGAGCATCCTAACAGAAGAAAATGGACTTGGAGGAGTCCAGGAGATAATACCAAAAATCAGATTGACTACATCCTGATCAGCAAAAGATTTAGAAATTCTTTACTGTCAGCAAAAACACTACTAGGTAAAGACTGCAACAGTGACCACAATCCGGTAGTGGGAAGGTTTAGGCTGAAATTGAGGAAAAGGAAACAGACCAAAAGCAACATCAAACTAAACCTTGGACTCTTAAAGACAGATGAAGTGATACGTACAAAATTTAATGTACATGTTCAAAACAAATTCAGTGCTCTGCAAGACGTTGGTGACAGTGAGAAACAATGGACAAAGTTGAGAAATTCGATAAATGAAGCTTGTGAAGAAATCCCTGGGGCAGATAGAAAAGCAAAAAAGAGTTGGATGACTAATGAATTTCTGGGCTTGATGGAGGAAAGGAGGAGGGCAAAGAGAAACGAGGAGGTATACAGGAAGATAAACAAAGAAATCAGGTATAGGTGTGTGTGAAAAATGGGAAAGGGGGGGGGGGGGAGACAGGGTTGGGGATTGGGAGCATATCATGTGCAGTTATGGCATATGCTAAGATTATTGGCTGCTTATTTTGTCGTTGCATTGAACTGTTGAGGCTTGTTTATCTTTATACGTTCTGTGATTGAGTTGCGATTGTACATGTAGTTTTGAGTAGATCTGAGAATAATCTACGTGTGGTGCGAGTCCAGTGTATGTATTGTAATTTTCCTGTGTGGATGTATAAAGGAGTATTGTATTATATCCATTGATTTGTTTTCCCTATCCATCACATTTTCTCTCTTCAATCTGTTGCTCCATCAACTGTTTCCTCTTTTTCTGTTCTTCCTTTCTTACAACTCTTCCATATCAGCTGTGCTGCTTGCTCATCTTTTTGCTGTGCTTCAATCCTCAGGCGATTGTTTGCATCCTCCAGCTTCTAGACTTCTATATCTTGTCTCTTCACATTTATTTTTCTGAATGTCAAAATCAGTCTTTTGTCTTTCTTCTTCTGTTTGTAGTTTAGTTGCCGGTACTCCATGGTTGTAGACCACTGCAACTGGGCTGCGTGATTTCTTGATTTGGCACGAGGAACACTTAGATCTAAAAAAAAACAGGACACATTTTGTTTACATATTTATTCATTATAATGATGGTGATTATGATGATGATAAAACTGGTAATAATAATAATAATAATGAATAAATAAATTGTATAATCATCATTATCACTATCAGTTTCTGTCGCCTGTGCAAACATAGTACAGTCATGCTCCCCACCAGTTTGCCTGATACCAGGGTAGACCTATGGCCTTGATGAGAAACCAGTGAACTGCTAGGCGAATGCAACTCAAGTCTAAGTCAGCGCTTGGCGTTAAATCCCTCTAAACGCAGCATCCATTATACATTTTTTATTCGAAAATTTATCAGCAACTAATCAAAAACACTAAGAAAATACGTCACTCATGACATTTATAATTCTTTGGACCCACAAAATAGCTTTTCACAGCTAAATTGCAGTTGAACCTGGCCTACGAGATGAAGTCTCGTTCGAAATTTTAATTAGGTCAGCTGGCGATACGTGCTTCCCAGCAGCAGGCTTTTGCTTGCTGACACTTGGTGCGTTTGGTCGACTCGTACATGAATTGTTTAAAACTCAGTGACATAAGACATACATAAGAAGTTAGAGAAAGGGTTTCAAAACACAACCAAAATATTACTTACCTTCAAACATGAGATGTGCAGTCAAAAACTAGAGAGCACGAGAGAGAGCATGTATAACCTGACATCCATACGTAGTCACGTCCGTATCAAAGCGGTCATCATCATCATCAGGTGCCCTGCCGCATGGCGTTGGCGACCATGGACTTCCAACCATCTCTATCTCTCGTTGCCCCTAGCATATCCCCCACCCTCTTCATCCCCAGCCACTCTGCAAGTCCGTCCAGCATTCTCTCCCTGGGTCTACCCGGTGCTCTCTTTCCCTCCAGCTTTCCCGTTGTGACTAGGTGCTCCAAATCCCCCTTCCTCATAAAATGGCCTATAAATGTTGCTTGTCTTTTCCTAATCTTCTTTATCAGTGATCGATTTGTGTCTGCCTCCATCAAGACTGTCTCGTTTGTTTTCTTTGCTGTCCATGGTACTCTCAACATTCTTCTGAGAAACCACATCTCGGCTGCCTCAATCCTGCTCTGGCTTTGCTTGCTGACTGTCCACGCCTCGCATCTGTACAACAGTATTGGTTCTATATAACACTCAAGGACTCTCTTTCTGATGTTAATTGATAGGCATTTGTTGGTAAGAATGCTTGTCATCTTCTTGAATGCTGTTTTGGCTTGGCCGATTCTGCAAGCTATTTCCGATGTGCATCTGCCGTCTGATGAAATGACCGTTCCCAGGTATTTGAACTTATTAACCTGTGTCAATGTTATGCCATTTGCTGTTATTTTGCAGGAGGGGATTTCATGTTTTTTACTGATCACCATGACTTCAGTCTTCCTGCTGTTTAGTTCCAACCCCTTACCTTTGCTTTCTATTTCTAGTATATTCACAAGGTTTTGTAGGTCCCTTTCATTTTCTGCAATTAGCACGGTGTCATCTGCGTGCCGAATGTTGTTTATCATTTTCCCTCCAACCTTTAATCCAGGGTCTTCTTCAAGGTTTCTCATGATGTTTTCGCTATATAGTGAAAACAGATCTGGTGACAAAACACAACCCTGTCTGACTTCTCTTTTGATGTTTTGAAAAGAGCTTATATTGTTTTCTATTCTCATTGCAGCTGTTTGTTCCCAGTACATATTTCTGATTATTCGTAGATCTTTTCCATCAACATTGAGTCTCTCCAGTTGGTTGATCAATTTTTCATGTCGTACCCGATCGAAAGCCTTGGTATAGTCAACAAAGCATAAATACAAATCCTTATTCATCTCAACTGACCTCTCTATGATAGTTCTTAGGATGTATATGGCATTAATAGTTCCTTTCCCCTCCACAAATCCACACTGTTCTTCTGCTATTTCTCTTTTGATTCTATTCCTTGTCCTCATCATGATTATTCTTAACAGGATTTTTGTTACATGACTCATCAAACTGATTGTGCGATGGAGCTCGCATTCTATAGCCCCTGTCTTCTTTGGAAGTGCAATGAAAATTGATTTTGACATATCTTTGGGGATTTTCCAGTGTTATAAATTTCATTTAGGAGGACTGTTATTTTTTCTATGCCAAATTCCTCCAGGGCTTCAATCATCTCTGTAGTAATGTTGTCTGGTCCTGGGGCTTTTCCTGGTTTCATCTTTTTCAGTGCTGCTCTAGCTTCATCTTTCATTATGGGTGGTTTTTCAAAGTTCTTTTTTATAATGTGTTCTTCGTTTCTGTCATCCTCAAAAAGGTCTTTGATGTACTCTCCCCATCTGTCTAATACCTTGTCTTTTTCCATGATAAGCGTGCCATCTTTTGATTTTAAGCAACCAGTTGATGTGCATGTATTTTTCCTGTGAACAATTTCTTCACATTCGTCTGTACATACCTGAGGATCCATTTGTGTCGTTCTTCTATCTCTTTGCATTTTGTGTTCAGCCAAGCTTCCTTAGCTTCATTGCACCTATACCTGATTTCTTTGTTTATCTTCCTGTATATCTCCTCGTTTCTCTTTGCCTTCCTCCTTTTCTCCATCAGACCCAAAATTTCAACAGTCATCCAGCTCTTTTTTGCTTTTCTATTTGCCCCAGGGATTTCCTCACAAGCTTCATTTATAGAACTTCTCAACTTTGTCCATTGTTCCTCACTGTCACCAACGTCTTCCAGAGCACTGAATTTGTTTTGAGCATGTACATTAAATTTTTGACGTAT
>CM060305.1:102494250-102509250 GCA_030674185.1 Monoplex corrugatus | reverse complement strand
GACACAGCATCCCGCCACACACAACTCTTGTTCTGGATATCAACATTATCATCAGTTAAGAAGTTGTTGTTTGCTTAAAAAGAAATATAGATAGATAGATAGATAGATAGATAGATAGATAGATAGATAGATAGACAGACAGAGAGAGAGAGAGAGAGCGAGATAGATAGATAGATAGATAGATAGATAGATGGATAGATAGATAGATAGATAGATAGATAGATAGATAGATAGATAGATAGATAGATAGATAGACAGACAGACAGATACATACATACATACATACATACATACATACATACATACATACATACATACATACATACATACATATATGCATACATACGTAGATAGCTAGACAGATTGACAGATAGATAGACAGGGATAATCTAAAATCACACTGCAAAATAGATCCAAGAAAACACAGGACTGGTACATGCATTTTGGCCTACATTTCGGCGCTAGGGCCTTTCTAAGAGACCCTTTTTCAAAACAAAAACTTGCATACACACAAATACATATATGAATACATACACACATGTGTACACATGGACACACATATATTCATCATCATCATCAGGTGCCTTGTGTGTGTGTGTGTGTGTGTGTGTGTGTGTGTGTGTGTGTGTGTGTGTGTGTGTGTGTGTGTGTGTGTGTGTGTGTGTGTGTGTGTGTGTGTGTGTGTGTGTGTGTGTGTGTGTGGTGTTGTGTACACAATTATTCAAGAGAAGACGCTCAAAATTTGCATTACATTTTGTTGATGTCTGGTAAGTGGACCCTTGGCCTTCCCTAGAATAAAACAAGAACAACAACAACAAAATAAATCACGTGATCACATTTATATTGTACAATATTGTAGAATTCAACTCAATTCTCTTGATTCTTCTCATTTCTTCGCTACTTCACAGTGACTGCAATTCACAAACACTGCATGATTTCATGTCAGTCATCTCTTCCATCTCAATGAAACTATTTGTCCTAAAGCTTGTAATTTCCTTCCACATTCATCATCAAACTACTAATAAGAAGTATTATTTAATATTACAAATACATTTTCTTACATTAACCATTTTTAGGGGGATCCCTAACTATGTTTATATGGTAGTGAGAATATTCTGTCAAGAATTACTGAAGACTGTTTTGGTTTACACTCATTATGCAAATTTTTAAAATTCTTAACTACACAAAGCAGAATTTGTTTAGACGTTTCTTCATTAGAAGATTTACTTGTTAATCCCCAACAGTTTAACTGTTCCATTTCAGGGCATGTACAGAAAATCTTTTTCAATGACTGACTTAAATATATTGTGCAACCAGGTAACCTCTCCGTCATTGTAAACAATTCGGGGCTGGGTCTTTTCCCCTTACAAAACCAGTTCAAATGTATCGTCTCACGTCTCAACATTTCTCCATTTTTAACATCGCTACATGTTATGAAGTCTTATTTCTTTACATAACAGCTGTCCGACTCACGTCTCAATGCCCGATGTCTCAATGGGAGGACAAAAATAGGTGTGTCAATAATCTGACAGTGGCACTGTTCTCAACAAATTTTGCTTCCAGTGGCTGAAGTCTTATCAGTCTAAAATCATCAACCAAGAGTAATTGCAAATGAAGCAGAACACGAATATACAATTAGTTCACATGTATGAACTCGTATACACAGGAACAGACCATGACAAAAATTGATGACATAAGCACAAAATAAAGTCCATTCAGCAAAGTTGTGTCGTTTGAGTAAAATTCAATACATACTGAGTTATCGATTTACAAACTAGACTTAGTGTCGTATTATTTATTTCTATTTTGCTTATCGTTTTCTTACTTTGTGTTCATTTTTTAGGAATTGGATATGAAGTCAGATTTCACTTATGCTGCTTGAATTTTTGCTACATTCCGACTCGTCTGAAGACGATGGAGCCACGTGTCTCGTAGGATGACGAGCTGAACTACAGACGGTTGCTTTGCAGCGCAGTTCGGTCGCGGTTTCCAACTTCAAATTCAACGCACTTCCCCGCTTGTTTACCGTCACATGGTCAAGCGGCAAAAAAACAAAAAAAAGACAAGAGGTTCTCTGGGCATTGGTGGGCATAGGTGTGTAAGGGGAAGGAGAGAAGAGGTGTTCTCAAACATAGAGGGTTTGAAGTTCAAAGAGGCAAACGCAGCAAACACGGGCCAGCCCACTTCAAAGGGATTGCGGATCTAAAAAAATGTGCAATAATCACAGGTGATCTTCGCTAAAACAAATTTACCTTGGCGATCAAACATGGCTTGTTACACAGGCAAATAGGGAGAGGCTGTGTCGCGAGGCAGGCAGGACGACTGGCTGTTAGGGTGTGGAGAATGACAAGCGTGTTTGCAACTGGCATGCTACGTCTTCATCCTATTGCAAGCTTGACAGTACACCAAACCTCTTTTGACACCATCACGGACTAAGTGGATTTGGGTTTCAATCCTAACATGAACAACCAGACAGGGTCAACCCTAGAGGGCTTGCGGCGCTGTGGTAGATGTTAATGGGGAAGGTGGGATCCTCGTTGAGTGCACTTTTCTTTGTAAAATTCAAAAAAAGAAACAAACACACAAACAAACAACCTGCTAATTCTCGCAGTGTTTATTTCGGTATCACAGCATGTGGTCAACATCCGTACGCGAGTCTATCTTGCCTTCACAGTGACATGACTTGACAGCGTTGTGTACCAGGATTGCAGGAGGACGCAAATGACGTCTCATTAAATTATTAGTTTCCAATGTGGAGGTTCGATTCTATGCATGTGTGCGTGTGTTGTATATTTCATGATTTTGTTCCAAGTATTATTTCAACCGACCTTTTTATGCTGTTGTTCGTTGTTAGGAAGAAGAGAAGCAAAGAAAAAAATGAAAGCGGTTGAGGCTGAATGTTGTATTATTTAAGTCAAAACAATGTGATGAAGAAGAGCCTGACATACTCAAAATCGAAATCAAGGAAGGATTAAGCCCCACAGATAAAGCAGCGTGACCATATCAAATAACATCTGAGGTTATCAAAGCATGCAGAGTGACTGGCATAGCATGGCTACAGAGGACTTTTAATCAGGCGTGGAAGAAAAGAAAAGTCCTTGATGACCGGCAAAAAGCAATTGTCATACTCCTACGGAAGAAAATAGGAGTTAAGAGAGATTGTAAGACATACTGGGGTATCTTACTTCTCAGCCTCATAGGGAAGATGCATGCTAAAGTACTGGAATAGAGAACAGAGAACTAGACATCGTAACGCCCCAACTGAGCGAGGCGTAGTTTGGTTTTAGGAAGGGAAGAGGATTTACAAGTGCAATCTTCGCCCTCAGACAGATGTCTGAAAGTATTTGTTGTCCAAGAGAAAGACTTTGACAGAACAGAGAGAAGTATGCTGTTATGTGAGCAGTTCTAGAGACCTACTGTGTTCGAGAACCCTTATTAGAGAATGTCGTGACGATGTACCAACATAGTTGAAGTGCAATGAGAACACCAGACGGCCTCGGTGATCGGTTTGATGTAAAACCAAAAGAGCACCAAGGTTGTTTTGTCCCCTCTATTGTTCATTATTTATATGGACAGGATCACAAAGGACGCAAATCCAAATCTCGAAGACCTGAATGAATATTTCGTGATGACCAAGACCCAATTAATAAAGATGCAGAAGAGTTACAGGAACGCCTTAGTTACTTGAATGCAAGCTGTGAAGATTATAACATGAAAATCAGCGTGTCCAAAACAGAGGTTATGAAGGTAGGCAGAAGCCCAGGCAAGGTGGAATCTCATGTCAACAAAACGAAACTGAAACAGTTGAAGAATTCAAATATTTAGGAAGCATCTTCACACAGAATGGCAGCATGAATAGGGAAATTGAAATAAGAATCCAGAAAGCATCTGCTATCACATCCACACATACCTATAGATACAAAGTGTCAACTAGTAAGCTCTATTTTTATACCAAAGCTTTGTTATCGGTGCCAGACATGGACACTTAACCAAAGACAAAAAAAACTGCTTGCGATATGAGATATGTAAGAAAGACAATGAATGTCACACGCCGAGACAAGATCAGAAATAAATCCATCGGAGATATTGTAGGGACTGTGCCATGTCTAGAATACATAGAAAACTCGAGGCTGAATTGGTTCGGTCAACTCATGAAGCTTCCAAGCGAACAGCCGGCATACAAACCTTACAACATGAAAAGGCATGGACCCAAAGGAAGGGGACGTCCTAGGAAAAAGATGAATGGAAGGTGTGAAAGAATCAACTGACAGAATCAACGTATGGCAGACGCTACCCATCTGGCTCACACCTGAAACCTGCATCACCCCTCGACGCTTTACGGCACAAGAGGACAGAAAAAGTAATAGTAAAGTAAGCTTGTTGTTTATTTTCTTTTCTTTTCTTTTTTCTTCCTTTCTCATTCACTCTCTCTCTCTCTCTCTCTCTCTCTCTCTCTCTCTCTCTCTCTCTCTCTCTCTCTCTTCTTTTCTTTTATCTATGTGTTATTTTTATGTCATAACTTCCATGTTATTTCTCCCTTTTAGTTGACACATCTTCCATGCCATTTCAGTGACATGCTGCTATGTAGCAAATACCAGCTCCTGTTCATTCCACCAAACCCAATTCAAATTTGCTCAGCTGAAGTCCCAGTACCACAAAGTCCATGTGAACCAGTCATGTCAAGCTGCCGCTGCGCCACTCACCAGAGAGGATTCTGCATTGTGCCTATTTTGATCCAAAGTACTTAAAACACTGCCAAATAAGCCCATCACTAAAGACAATAATCGCTCAGTTGCCGAGTGGTCTTCGTGTTCCTGTTACCTTTTTAGAAAAGAAAAGTCCCGTATGAATGTTGCCTGATTTTATAATAACCAGAGTTGGACCGATGGCAGTTACAGCATTTACCAGTGACGAGAGCTGAAACACGGATTTTTCTCCTGCCGCACATCATCATCATTATCATCAAGTGCCTTGCCACATGGCGTTGGCGATCATGGCCCTGCATATGCATCTATCCCTTGTTGCCGCAAGCACATCCTCCATCCTCTCCTCTTCGGCCACTCTGCAAGTCCGTCCAATATCTTTTCCCTGGGTCTTCCTGGTGCTCTCTTTCCCTCCAGCTCCTGTTGTGACCAGGTGTTCCAATTCCCCTTTCCTCATGAAATGGCCTATAAATGTCTTTTTCCTAATCTTCTTTGCCAATGATCTTCTTGTGTCTCCTCCATCAAGACTGTCTCGTTTGTTTTCTTTGCCGTCCATGGAACTCTCTACGGTCATCTTAGAAACCACATCTCGGCTGCCTCAATCTTGTTCTGGTTTTGCTTGTTGACTGTCCACGCCTCACGACCGTATGACATTAACGGTTCTATATAACATTAAAGAACTCTCTTCCTGATGTTAATTGATAGGCATTTGTTGGTAAGAATACTTTTCGTCTTCTTCAATGCTGTTTTGGATTGGCCGATTCTTCTGGCTATATCTGATGTGCATCTGCCATCTGGTGAAATGATCGTTCCCAGATATTTAAACTTATCAACCGTTTTCAAGGTTGTGCCGTTTGGTGTTATTTTGCATGACTTGATTTCATGTTTTTTACTGATTACCATGACTTCAGTCTTCTTGCTGTTTTGTTCCAACCCCTTAACTTTGCTTTCTATTTCTATTATATTCACAAGATTTTGTAGGTCCCTTTCATTTACTGCAATTAGCTCGGTGTCATCTGCGTATCGAATGTTGTTTATCATTTTTCCTCCAATCTTTAATCCAGGGTATTCTCGGTTTCTCGTGATGTTTTCGCTGTAAAGTGAAACAGATCTGGTGAAAAACACAACCTTGTCTGACTCCTCTTTTGATATTTTGGAAATAGCTTATATCGTTTTCTATTGTCATTGCAGTTGTTTGTTCCCAATGAATATTTCTGATTATTCGTAGATCTTTTCCATCAATATTAAGGCTAGCACTGTTGTCCCTTGCACGAGACAACAAAAAGTCTGGGTCTAGTGCGCTCAAGTCTTCAAATGGCGTCGTGTGGGTTGAACCATAATATTATGAACTGAGGTCCTGTGTGCATCATGTACTTACCGCACTTTGTGTTCAGCCCACCATGTGCACTTACCAGCGATTTTGCTTTCAATATCAGATAGGAAATATAGAAATTATTGACATCCTTTTCAGCCTGAAGCAAGCTATATGTATAAAAGCAGTCACTCAAAAATATGCACAAGTACGAAAATCAGGGAACAGCGAGCAAAGATATGACACACACATACACACACGCACGCACGCACACACAGGCATACACACACATTTAAACATGCACACGCATACGCCAACACACACACACACGCACGTGCACACTCACACACACACACACACAAACATACAACACGCGCGCGCGCGCACACACGCATACATACGCACGCACACACGCACACACCACACGCACACACCACACACACACACATAACACAAACAGACACAGACACACACCACACACACACACACACACACACACACACACACACACACACACACACACACACACACACACACACACCACACACACACACACACACACACACACACACACAGACACAGAGAAAGTCACAAAATACAAAATAAGACATATTTGTCTTTCGACCTTTGGGTCATTTGCCAGCAAAATAAACAAAAACTAATTAAATTTGGACACACAGCCACAAACTCAGCTCATACTCCTGATGTCACAGCAAAGAGGTCAAGAAAGGATATTGTTATTTGCTTCAGGTGAATAAATTTTGAACTATCACAAATGAGCAATTATATTACAGACAATCGAACACAAAGGGAGATGAGTGAGGAAGGAAAGTAAAAGAATGCGAATTAAATTTGCAATTAGTACTGTTGTAATGTAAGTTCAGAAGTTGTTCTCTGCCTCAGATAACCATGTAACCCTGTACTACCCGCTGCATGTTGGGAGTGTACCTCAAAACAACAAAAAATTCGATCTAGGGAGGGTTAATCTCCGTCAGGTTCGATTTGCCTGAGACACCCTGCGGTTGAAGTAAGGCAACGTTGGGAGCTTCCAACTGCTAACTGTCGAGACTATAGTTAGGGTGAGCTAGTGGCAGGGCGGGCTACCCGATAAAAGGATGAAGACCCAGAGTGGTGAAAGTGATGGCTCTTCCATACTCTTGATCCTGTGGCTGGGCTGGACCTGGTTGGTGAGCGTTATGTGGCTGTGTCCCGGAGTTTGTCATCTCCCACCTTACCATTCCGTTTGTAACCAAGGTAACTGATGACTGGGTCCGAATGAGTCATACAATGCATGGGCAGCCCCCCCCCCCCCTTTTTTTTGTTGTTGTTGTTGTTGTTCTTGTTCTTGGTTTTTGTTTTGTTTGTTTGTTTGTTTGTTTGATGAAATGGCTGTCGAAAGGCGTCGGGTGCTGGTGAGGTGATTGTCTGCAGAGTGGCGAGGCATTCGTGCTCTGGGTCCTGTCCACTCCCTCGACGTGTTTCGTGTTAAGTTGTTAAGTTGTTAACATGTTAACTTTTGCTCTCTTCCACCCAACACTTCCAGACCCTCCATTTACTGGTACTCTTCTCCTCTCCCTCCATCTATTATCTGAGACTGAGATCTTAATGATCCTAAAAAATGTGTTCCAAATCTTGCAAACTCGACCCCATTCCTACCTCTCATTTGACAAATTTACCAGCAACTTCTTCATCAATTATTTTCATTGTCAATTCTTCTTTGGTCTCAGGAGTCTTCCCTTCTGCTTTTAAAACTACTTTCACCAAGCCACTTCTCAAGAAAAATAAACTCGATCCCAATGATCTGAAAAAAATATAGACCTGTATCAAATCTCCCATTTCTCTCCAAGATCCTCGAAAAACTTAAACTAAAACAACTGAATAAGCATCTGTACTTAAATCATCTCCAACATCCTTCCAGTCTGCCTATCGAGCAAACCTTAGTACAGAAACAGCTCTTGTTCACATAGTCAGTGAACTGCTTCTTGCTTCTGATGCTGGTAAAATTTCTCTCTGAACACTCCTCTATTTGTCTGCTGCCTTTGATACCATTGACCACTACATCCTTCACTTTTGTCTTGAAGAAACTTTTCGAATTCACGGTATTGCTCTTTCTTGGTTCTCCTCCTATCTCTCTGAAAACTTTCAGTCTGAACCTGTTAGGTTTTCTTGCGAAGTTCCTCGGGGTTCAGTGCTAGGGCCTGTCTCTTCACCCTCTATACCTCACCCGTAGTCATTATCATCAACCAGCATGACGTGAAACATCATTTTTACGCAGATGACTCACTAAACTTCAGAATAGCAACACCCCTGAAAATAATATCACTTGCCTTATCTCCGAAGCATCCAATTGCTGCTTTGATATCCAGAAATGGATGACGCAAAATAAATTACAGTTGAAACTGAAGCCATGCTCGTTAGCACCAAAAACAATCTTGCCTTTATTACACTGAATATCATCCAGCTAGGTGACAACATCATTCTTCTAGCTAATTCTGTCAAGAATCTGAAACTTAATCTTTATGCAGATGATTTGCAACTTCCGAATAGCACGACTCCCGAAAATATCACTTCCTCTATCTCAGAAGGATCAGCTGCCACGCTGATATTCATAACTTGAAAACACAAAATAAATTACAAGTAGATGGTGATAAAACCAAAATCTTGCTCGTCATCATCATCATGTGCCCTGCCGCATGGCGTTGGCGATCATGACCCTCTATATGAATCTATTCTTTGTCGCTGCAAACATTTCTCCCACTCTCTCTGTCTTCATCCACTGCGCAAGTCTGTCCAATATTTTCTCCCTGGGTCTACCTGGTGCTCTTTTTCCCTCCAGCTTTCCTGTTTCGTCCAGGTGCTCTAATTTCTCTTGCCTAATTAAATGTCCTATAAATGTAGCTTGTCTTTTTCTAATCTTCTTTATTAATATTCTTTTTTGTGTCTGGCACCTTCAAGACTGTCTCGTTTGTTGTCTTTGCTGACCATGGAAGTCTTCACATTCTTCTTAGAAACCACATTTCAGCTACCTCACAATCTTGTTCTGGCTTTGCTTCTTGACTGTCCAGCTTTCGCATCTGTTTAACAGGAAGCACTGAAAAACTCTCATGTTTTTAATGCTGTTTTAACATGGCCAGTTTTGCTGGATATTGCATCTTTTGTCTGATTAGATTACTCTTCCCAGATATTTGAATTTATCAAATTATTTCAATGTTATGTCATCTGTTGTTATTTACATCAGGGCATTTTTTTGTTTCTAACTGATTACCATGATTTTAGTCTTCTTACAAAATAGATCTAACGCTTTATTTCCTTCTTTCTGTTTCTATTGTATTCACATGATATGATTTTTTTTAGATCTTTTCCATTTTCTGCAATTAGAACGGTATCATCTGCATAACGGAGATTGTTTATTATTTTTCCTCCAACTTTTGTCCCAGGGCATTCTTCTAGGATTCTCATGATCGTTTCATTGATAAGTGAAAACAAATCTCGTGACATAACATATTCCCGTCAAACCCCTCATTTGATCTTTTGAAAAGAACTTATTTTATACTCTCATTGCTGCTGTTTGTTCCCTACACATATTCCTTATTATTCTTAGATTTTTTTCCCATCAGTATTGAGCTTTTCCAGCAGGTTGATCAATTCTGCATGTCTTATCCGATCAGGAGGATTGGTTCAATAAAAAATAAATATGAATTCTTATTCAACTTAACTGATCTCCTTATGAGACTTTTTAGGATGTATGTGGTGTAACAACACACGAATTAGTTTGACCAAGTCTGCATTATGCGTTTAATCAAAACGTCTTCGCAGTTTCGTAGGGTCATGCCATTGATTCTTTGGAAGTGCAATGAAAATTTACTTTGAAAATCTGTGCAAATTTTTTTCAGTGTCATAAATTTCATGTAGGAGGACTGTTACTTTTTCCAATACCAAATTCATCTGGAGTCTCATTTAGTTCTACAGTAATATTGACAGGTCCTTGAGATTTTCCTTGTTTCGTCGTTTTCATCGCTGCTGTTTCGTTGCACTTTGTTTCTAGCCAAGCTTCCTTAGCTTCATTTCACCTATTCCTGATTTTCTTATTCATCTTTTTGTATATTTCCTCTTTTCCTTTTACTTCCTACGTTCATCTATCAAATCTAAAATTTATTGTGTCATCCAATTCTTCTAGGGATTTTGTTCATAAGCATCATTTATTTGAGTTTTTCAAATGTCTCCATTGTTCCTCACTGTCTCCATCACTTTGTAGTGCAGTGAATTTGTTTTGAACAAATACGCTGAGTTTTGCAAGAATTGATTTATCTGTCTTTACGAGTGCAAGATTTAGTTTTGTTATTTCAGGTTTGTTTTCTTCTTTTCAGTTTCAATCTAAATTTTCCCAACTACAGATTATGTCACTGTTACAGTCTGCGCCTGGCAATGCTTTTGCTATCAATAAAGAATTCTAAATCTCTTATTTATCAGTATGTAATCAATTTGGTATTGAAAAAAATAACGGCCTTCCTAAATGAAATTTATGACACCGGAAAAATCCCTTAAGATATGTCAAAATCAATTTTCATTGCACTTCAAAAGAAAGCAGGGGCTATAGAATGCGAACTCCATCGTATAATCAGCTTGATGAGGAGAAGGAACAGAATCAAAGGAGAAATAGCAGAAGAACAATGTGGATTTGTGAAAGGGAAGGAACTATTAATCATACATCCTAAGAACTATCATAGAGAGGCCAGTCGAGGTGAGTAAGGATTCATATTTATGCTTTGTTGATTATACTAGACCAAAAAGCTACAGTTAGATGGAACAATCAGAAATGTAAATTCTTCAACATCCACGGAGGAGTTAGACAAGGTTGTATCCTCTCACCGCATCTCTTTAACATTTACACGGAACAAGTCATGAGAGATGCTGATATAGAAGGCATTGGCATAAAGATGGGAGGAAAAAATCTTGCAGACTTGCGCTATGCCAGTGATACTGCTCTATTAGAAGACAGCATCACGAGTATAAAAAGAATTATAATAATAATAATAATAATGTTTATTTGTATAGCGCATATTCCATATAAAAACATGCTCACCAGCGCTTTATATTTCGCAAGAAAGGCAAAAGGTGATAAAAAATGTTCACAATTACATACACAATAAGATAACAACAAACATTAAAGCTATACAAGTAAGAAGACACATAAGAAACCACAGAATATTAAAATTTAAACACTGACTTATGTAATGAAGAAAGATTAACAGATTTTTCATATGAATAAAGAGGCATACTGTGTTTATATATTGCTGCGTGTGTGTGCTTGCGTACGTGTGTGAGTGCGTGCGTGTGCGTTGCTGTGCGCGTGTGTTTGTAAGAATGTGTGTGTGTGTGTGTGTGTGAGAGAGAGAGAGAGAGTGTGTGTGTGTGTGTGTGTGTGTGTGCGTGTGCTATGTTTGCATGCGTGTGTGTGTGTTTTATGCATGCAATAGTTGTACATAAAATTATAATCAATATTTTGAATGAAGATAAAAACAGAAAAATTCTAATCCATATACAGGAAAAACATTACAACTTCAGTATTACAGCATTAATACCTTGACAATCAAAATTCCTCACAAATTATGAACTATTCGCATATCATACATCACAATTTACATACAAACAAAGATTTGAAAAAGTTTCTTAAAGTATTTCAGTCTCTTTCCCACTCAATTTCTCCCCTATCCCTTCCTCAGCTGTACACATACAGTGATACACACACATGCTCACTCAAGCACACACACACACACACACACACACACACACACACACACACACACACACACACACATACACACATGCACGCACACACACACCTTGCTCTATAGGCCCTTATACAAAATACTGTTATACAGGCAGGAGAGATTAGTCTGATGACAGACTTGCAAACTAAGGCTCTTCAGGTTAGATGAGTTTGAAAGAGGTGGGTTTTCAGGTGCCGTTTGAAGGTTGAGAAACACTTAGTTTTTCTGAGAGACAGTGGTAGAGAGTTCCATACATTTGGGCCAAAGACAGAGAAAGATTTTTTACCAAAGGTGTCTAGAGAGAAGCGAGGAACAGTCAACAGTGAGGTGTCAGAAGAGCGGAGCGTTCGAGAAGGTTTGTAACCCTGCAGGAGGTTGGCAAGATAGAATTCTATTCAGAGTAGATGTAGCAGGCAAATAAAGGCTGGCCTAGACGTGGGCGCCAAGAAAACAAAAACGCTAGTTATCAAAGGCAAAGACACTGAAAACAGTCATGACATCTTAATTAACAAACTTCCTTTAGGGATTTCAAATATCTTGGTTCTGTAAACACTGATGATGGAAACTGCTCCAAAGACATCGAGATAAGAATTGGAATGGCAAAGCAAAAAATGGTTCAACTCAACAACATCTGGAAAGACATAGACATGCCAAATGGCCTGAAAGACTTTTAAAATGTTTGGTCTGGCCAGTTATGATCTATGGCTGCGAAGCCTGGACTCCGAGAAAAACTGATCGCGGAGGAATTGAGGCAGCGGGGATGTGGTTTTGCTTTGTGTCAAATGGACAGATAGAAGAACTAATGAAAGTGTTCTCGAAGAACTTGATTCCATCAGAAGACTGCTGGTGGACATCAGCAAGAGAGGACTAGGGTATATTGGCCATGTGTCACGCAGCAAGAACACAAACCTCATGGCAACCATTTTTCAAGGAAAGACCGTGGCAGAAGGGAAGAAAGGCAGACCTTCGGTCTCGTGCATCGAAGGCATGACCAGCATCGGTCGCCTAAGTGTTCGGGAAGTTGTCTGCAAAGGTCAAGACAGGGCGGCCTGGAGGGAGATGGTGGTGTCAAAATATGCAGCGGCCAACACCGAGCCTCGTGACGCCGACAGGTGAGGCAGGCGAGGTGATTATACTAAAGCTTTTGATTGTGTAAGACACGAAGAATTGATCAACCAACTAGAAAGGCTCAATGTTGATGGAAAAGATCTAAGAATAATCAGAAATATGTATTTACGACAAACAGCAGCAATAAGAGCAGAAAACGTTATAAGCGGTTTGCAAAATATCAAAAGAGGGGTTAGGCAGGGATGTGTTCTGTCACCAGATTTGTTTTAATTTTACAGCGAAACCATCATGAGGAACCTAGAAGAACGCCCTGGGATAAAGGTTGGAGGAAAATGATAAAGAATCTTTACACTCTTCGTTACGCAGATGACACCGAAAAACGAAAAAGACTTACAAAACTGTGAATATCGGCTGGATGGCTGTGGGTTTGAAATATATCATTGAGGAATTTTTCGGCTCTAACCGGCTCCTATCCGGACTTGAGCGTGCTGTGGGCTCACTGGGAAGTCTGGAACCACACAGTCGAGTTTCGTCCACTTCATGGATGCTTCATTGAGGGTGTTGCTTAAATCTTCTGACTAGCAATACAGGTGTCTGTATCTCTCAGGCCTGGTTGACGCCAGGATGTATTATGATAGTGAGCGTAGAGCACAGCCCTTTCACGTAGTCTCAATCCTAGATGGAACTCCATAGCATCATGATTATCATCCTCATTGACATTATCATTATCGCATTGTAAAAAACAAACAAAACAAACTGTGCCAGCTTCTGTGGCCATTGAGGTGGCGTAGAAAATAGGATGGAAAAAAGAAAAGGTGAGCAAAAAGGTAATCTCCCTGAGTACAATGATCCTTTTAAAATGTTGTGAATATGATAGAAATAGACAGCAAAAATAAAGGGCTGGAGCTAAATAGCAAGAAGACTGAAGTCGCAGTAATCAGTGAAAACAAACAAACAAACAAATCTCCTCGTGCAAAATAATAGCAAATGGCACAACATTGAGACAAGTTGATAAATTTAAATATCTGGAACAGTCGTCTCTCCAGATGGCAAATACACATCAGAAATTGCCAGCAGAATCGGCCAAGCTAAAATAACTTTCATGAAGATGAAATGCGTTCTTACCAAAAATGCCTATCAATTAACATCAGGAAGAGAGTTCTTCGGTGTTCTTTATAACCGATACTGTTGTGAAGCATGGACAGTTAACACGCAAAGTCAGAACAAGATTGAGGCAATTGAAATGAAGTCTCCAAGAGGAATGCTGAGAGTTCCAAGGACAGCAAAGAAAACAAACGAGATAGTCTTGAGGAGGTAGACACAAGAAGAACATTAATAAAGAAGATTAGGAAAAGATAAGAAATATTTATAGGGATTTTATGAGGCAAGAGAAATTAGAGCACCTAGTTTCAACAGGAAAGCTGAAGGGCGATAGAGCACCAGATAGACCCAGGGAGAAAATGTAGGACGGACTTGCAAGAGTCGCTGAGGACAGAAAGGGTGGGAGATGTACTTGCAGCGACAAGCATAGGGCGCAATGAATTCTAATGCCATGCGGCAGGGCACACTATGATGATGAATCAGTTTGATTTTTCTTGTGCTGTCTGTGGGATTCATCCATGTTCATTTTCTTCTAATAGGTTGATGAAACCAAGTGTTTCCTATTAAGAATTCATTTACTTCTGCCGCTCAACACGTTTCTCTCCCCTTCCATTTCGCGTGCGGTCCAACTATTTTCTTCTATTTTTTCCTTTGGCATTAAAATCTCCCATTATTATTGTAACGTCCGGCGATTTACATTGTGCCTTGGCTGTCTCTAATTCTACAAGAAGTTAACTTCTTCCTCCGTACTTGTGGATGTTGGTGAATATACTTGGACGATACAGTTATCAAATGGCTTGCCCTCCACTTTAACTAGAAAACGGAGTCTGATATGACCCATTGTCTTTGCTTTGTCATTGTCTTTCATGTGTGTCTTCTCCAGAATATATGATTTTATGCTTGCCCAATGTTGTCATGCCTGGTTCTTTCCGTCTCATTTCAGCTATTCCCAAAATATGCTCAATCTTTCCATTTCTATCTTGACATTTTCTGTTTTCTCTTCTTAAGAATTGTTCCAATATTCTATGATGCAGTTCTTTTATCT
>CM060305.1:102474250-102491750 GCA_030674185.1 Monoplex corrugatus | reverse complement strand
GTTTCATTATTGTGCAGCCTTTCCCTTCTCCTGGCCTGTCTAGTTTCTTTTTAATGCTTCTTTTGTCTGCCTTTGTGAAAGTTTTATTATTAACTTTTTCTCAACAGAAAGCACACACAAAATTTCCAGGAATAATGTCCATATAATTTCCTGGACACTATTTGTTCATTACTTAATATTGGTACAGCTATGTACACATCTGTTTCAACTGTTTTCACTCAATGGTGTTTTTTTTCTGTGGGCAATATGTGCAAACTATACTATTCACAGACTCATTAGGTTTCAGGATACAACCTTGCTGACCACAGCTAGAACTTTTATTACTGGCTTGATTGCTTCAATTACAGCAGAAAGTAGGCCTTGTGTATTAACTATCCATATTTTCCATCTCTCATAGCCTGCTTATGTTTGCACCATGCAATGTCACAAAAATCGGAAGTAGGATCACTACCAGTAAAGGCATAATGAAAACAGACTACCCATACTGCTTTACGTATTTCTTTTTTTTTTCAGATTGCGTCACTGTACCACACGAAAGTAGAATGGAGGAAGCCCATATCACCTACGAGACTGAAAAGTATGCCAGTCTACCCAGCAGCTTGAGAACACCTGGCTTTCAACCCAAAGTCCTAGCCATAGAGGTTGATTGGCATATCAGCCTATGATTTCATGAAGAAGCTCTCGATTTCGGGGATAAAGAGGACCAGAATCCTAAAGGCAATGCAGAAGCAGCAGAAAAGAGCTCCAGCTGAATCTGGACCAGGAGGAATGAAAGTGAACTTCATACGGCTTAAAACTCCCCGATATGTTGCTGGTGGCCGAAAGACAAGTGGTAAAAACATTCGACAAAAGGGTGATTTTGCCTTCAGAGACCTGACCACTTTGGATGCGAGGGTCCAATTCCAGGCAAAGAATAACTTTCTTTTCAACCAAAAAATACCGATAGCAGAGGGGCATCCAGGACTCATGACCAGGATGCGATCTGGCTCACTTAGAGCGTCAGGAGTTTAGGGCTGAAACATTTGTTTGATGGAGTTCATCTGCTGTCCGGCTCTCCCCAGAGTTTCTTACTATTACTGCTGAAACTGACAATTTTTTTTCTTATCAGTGAGCATACCTTTGCCACTAACAGATTTCCCACCTACTTTTTTGACTGCTCTGTGAATTGTTTTCTCGACTGACTTTTGACTGCTGTTTTAAGTAGGAGGGAGTAGGTACACAGTTGTCTGAAATCACAGCCTATACATCTCATTGCAAACGCAGCTCGTCTGTTGATCACATACACATTTGCATTGTTTACAGATGTTTGATGGCTTGAGGAAGAAAATAATTTGTCCATTTTCTTGGGTTCAACACTCAAATATAAATCACCGGTTAATCCATTTCTCCGAACTTCTCGCAATATTGACAGATCAAATTATTTGTCTGTATGTTGTGACCTTTAATTTTAACATCAATTATTCTGTTATTTGTTAGAGTGATCTTACGAAATTCTGATTTTTCGTGTTTATTACTATCATTTTTACACTTCTCTGAATCTTTATTATTCAGCTCATTATCGCTCTCAGATTCATACATCACCTTGTACAAGTCCTGTTGTTTCTGTTCTAAGCGTGAGGTGAATGTGACACTCGGACTTGAAGTAATAATGATGATAGTGATGATAACAGTAATAATAATGATGATACTAATAACATGAAAACAATCATCATCATGATCGTCATGATCATCACGATGACAATGATACTATTAAAATAAAAACAATCATCATCAGTCATCATCATGATCATCATGATGGTGATGATGATGGTGATGATTAATACCATTTGTTAAAGAATGCTCATTGCATTTTACGCAGGCAGAAAAAAAATGTTGGAGGGAGGGGAGATACTTATCAATATATTAATGCAGTAAAAACAGTCGAACATAGTCACACACCAACAAAAAAAATACAAATAGATATACTCACATATACTTACCCCCCCCCCCCTCTAATGTATAGGCCTACACAACAAGGGAAATAAGAAAAAAGAAAAGTGTACACAATCAAATATGTTTTATAAACATCAGTTTGAGATATGCATTTGCACATACACACACATGAGAAAAGAAAACACACACACACACACACACACACACACACACACACACACACACACACACACACCACACAGCACGCGCACAGGCACTCACACACACACGCATACACACACACACAAACACACACACACACACAACACACACACACACACACACAAACACACACACACACACACACACACACACACACACACACACACACACACACACACACATTCACACATACATACGTACACATACATAGAAGAGCCACAAGTATTAATGTACGTAATGTTTGAGCTTTTTTTAAGTAAGCAGTTGTTTTGTATTTGAGACACAGGAAGGGAGTTCCATATTCTTAGACCAAAACCCAGAGATGGATTTCTTTCCGCTAGTGGTAAGAGACAACTGATGTATAGTTAAGAAATAAGCTGCTTGAGCTTGGAATGTTTGTAGGTCAAGAGAATTTCTGACATGTATGTTGGCGTGGTATTCGAATTCAGACATTGAAAGAGATTGTGGCATTATTATATTTAATTCTTGCTTTGATTGAAAGCCAGTGTAGTTTTGGCGAGTATACTTTTGCACTGCACTGTTTGCTCTCCCGCAGGTTAAATCGATCTGCACTGTCGATCTGCACGTTAGAGTTTACAAAACTTGTCATTAGGAAGTCCAGCTAAGATTGATTGCAGTATCTAGATAGAATGACAGAAAACGATATAAGCTCTTTCCAAAATATCAAAAGGGGGGTCAGGCAGGGATGTGTTCTGTCACTAGATCTGCTTTCACTTTAGGGCGAAAACATCATGAGAAACCTAGAAGAATGCCCCGGGGTAAATGTTGGAGGAATAATGATAAACAATATTCGTTACGCAGATGACACCGTGTTAATTGCAGAAAAAGAAAGGGACCTGCAAAATCTTGTGAATATTATAGAAATAGAAAACAAACATAAAGGGCTGGAGCTAAATAGCAAGAAGACTGATGTCATGGTAATCAGTAAAAACCATGAAATCCCCTCATGCAAAATAACAGCAAATGGCACAACTTTGAGATAGGTTGCACATGACTGGTCTGTTTGATGTCAAATGTCAGCTAAGTGTTCCTTGGAACGTGGGCCAAGGGTTTGTCCAGTTTCATCGATGTAAAGTTTAAAGCATTTAGACCAGCCGTACATATACATGTAGACAGTGAGTAGGTTTGACGGTTGAAATATTTTGTAACTTTCATGTGATATTTGGGACTTTTGACTGTGATAGTTGAGCACACAAAAAAGGTCTTACATGTAAGTTTGTTGCATGGGGTTGTTCCTGGAGGATAGATAGCTGGTTATGGGGGGTCATGAACGTACACGCAAGTCACGGAGGTTCGTATCTCTTTTTTTTTCTTGTATGGCGGCTGCTGAAAGATCTTAGTTGCGCTGGGACTAGGCTGGTAAATGTCCCACTTCGACAAGATAACCTTTTTTACACAGCGCACCGAAGGGTGGGTGAGTAAACTGAGAATCCATCGGTCTACTGTAACATTTCTAGGCTCAGAATTGGGGGCATGTGACCTGGAGACAGAGCTGACTTTTCTACGGGCCTCATGAACAATGTCGAGTCGATAATGTCCGTGGAAGAAGAATTCGATCATTTCATCTGTTTTGTCATGCAAGTCATCCTCATCCGAGCAGAGACATCGCAGTCGCAAGAGCTAAGGCAAGCCGTTTCTGGTGATGGAAGTGTCAGGCGATCGAAAGTCCACTTACGAATGTGAGTCTGTGGGTTAGCAGTGGACTGTAGAAATCAGTTTTCAGGTTGCAGTAATACGTTTATGTCAAGAAAGCACACAGACGTGTCTGACCTTTCATACGTAAACTTCATGGATGGATGAAAGTTCTGAAGTAGTGGATAAATTTCAAAAGCTGACCATAATAGAGTGATGTCTCACCAATGCCAACATCAATGTATCATCTGTACATCTTAGGCGTTGATTTCTTGTAGTTGTTTGATTTTCTGTCCCAGAAATCACATGGAGCGATAGGCATAGCTGCGGGCCCATTTTTGTGCCAACTGCAAACAATACTGATTTGTGAAAATATATCCTCACCAAATGTAAAAGCGTTCATTGTAAGGACCAGTTCTGCAAGTCTGATTGCGGTCGGTGTTGAAGAAAGTGATTGATCAGGTCTTTTGTCTAGGCGTCCATGAGAGTGAGGTATGTTTGTAAAGAAAGAGTAAAGTAACATCCAAGGTGAAATGTATTTTGGTGGTCATTCTTTATCGTTTCAATCAAATTCAAGGTGCATTGATGTCTTCGATGAAGATAGCAAAAACTGGACTACAGGTTGCAAGATGGTGTCAAGAAACTGACAAAATGATATTTTTAGTCGGGCGACTGCAAGCTGACAATAGGATTATTGGCTTTGTGTTTTAGGAAGTAAATAGAATAGTAGTTAGACTGCAATGTTTAATAAGTTGTCTTGTCTGGCAAATGTGGATAGCTGCTTGGAAGATAGTAGGTTGTTAATAACTTTAGATATCTTAGTTTGATCAATCATGCAGGCAGGTTTATCCAATTTTTGTAAAAGCCTTGATCGTTTACCTGTTTCTGGGCTTCTTGTATAATACTGATGTATATTTTTTTGTCCCCTACAACAATTGTGCTGCCTTTATCTTGGAAAAAGTGTAGATTAGCAGTTTCTTCTTTAGAGTTGTTGGAATATTTTTATCGTAATTTATTTTACTCACGTTTTGGCAAGAATTAATACAATATTAATTTGCATTTTTATAGAACACATCAGAGATATCAAATTTGACAATTCAAATATAGAAATAGTATTTCGTTCATTCACACACACACACACACACACACACACACACACACACACACACACACACACACACACACACACACACACCACACACACCACACACCACACACACAACACACACACACACACACACACACACACACACACACACACACACACACACACACACACACACACACACACACACACCACAATTATACGGAAACACACATACACAGATTGCACATAAAAGTACAAATATGTGCGAACATACTATTAGCTGGCATTTGAATATTTTGATGAAGATACGAACAATACACTAAGGCAAAAAGATGTAAGTGTATCAAACGCGTCTTAAGAAAAGAAAGACATACTTATACACCTTAGAAAAAAAAAGCAAACCCATGGTTCGTTTGTTAGCACAACAATTAAAATGTCAAGTCATAGTTTGCAAAATTTCATTCTGATGGCAATTTATCTGGCAGTGCATGATAGATGAAAAAAATCAATCGTCTTTAAAAGTAATAGTTGGACGGTGGTATTTCATATTTTTGTGAGGTCATTCTGATCTTTTGATTATAAAGTTTATAAAGTCATGTCTCCGTTTAAGTTTTTCCTGAAGATGTATTGATGTGGCTTCAGTTTCTCACATTTACATTGGTATATGAAATAATTTGCGAAAAGCAAAATGAGATCAAAACGTTCTCATTTTTAAAAGTTTTACTAATTCCTAAAAAATTAATACGAATATGTCTTGTCAGTTTGCAGAATTTGTCTGTAGAAATGCTTAAATTCATCACAAAATAACTGTATATATTGACAGTCTCAGTGGCAGTGTTGGACACTATCTTATGTTTTATTTCAAAAATACACAAATTGCTTTGTACCCAGCCCATTTCTTCGACATATGAAACTTATCTGAAACTACTTTAGTGTATTTCTTTTGTTCTCTGTACGCTTGCAAAAGCATCTATTACAAATGTTAATTCCCAATAATTGAAACAATTCTGACACTTTCACCGTTTGTTAAAATTTTATAGAACATTTCAGTTCCATTAGGTTATGAGTTAATCGCTTTTACAACACACACACACACACACACACACACACACACACACACACACACACACACACACACACACACACACACACACACACACATATATATATATATATATATATATATATATATATATATATATATATATATATATATATATGTGATTGTCAGGTCGGATAGATGTATCCGCTACTGGTAACCTGGAACCCAGTACTACCTGTCACAGGGTCGAATTGCTGGCGATTAAACCAGCAACCCCACCAGTCCTCTCAGGAGGATGGTGAGGAGGGTGGCTAGAAACCCTGGTAGAAATAAATTAGATCCATCAAAGGGCGCCAGCTCTGGAGAGCTACCCGCGGCCATCTAGCTAAGGGAGTAAACCCTGACAGTAAATCCGGTGTGGGGCCCCTAAGGCGGTTGGATGGCAAACTTTGTCACTTTCCGGCAGCTCCTGCGGCCGCGTTGGCACCAAAACGTAACAGCCCTGCTGTTCCTTTGGATCTGTCAGCGAGGTGGAGAGGGGGGACAAGTTGCATGGGCAACAGCCTGTCTTCCATATTACACTGCCCAGGCTTACATCCGTCCATTCATCCACAAACACTCTGCACCTACGACCTGGAGAGGACACTCCAGCCTCGCTACTAACACTAGTGTCGGCACAACACGGGAAGCAACAGATACCGGTGATAAGTCATTGCTCAACTGGCGTAGAGCTGACGCCAGGGGTTGCTTTTGACGGTGGGAGAGACCTTCGTGTCTTACTGGATAGCTACCGCCCACCTAAGCTGGGCAGCCCCCAGCCAGTTAGGTGCTGTCCCGCCACGACCTGCCTTCTTCATTGGGTGCATGAAGATTAGGAGAAAATCTGACAAGCAGGTCGTTAATTACCGCACCAAACAAAAAGAAAAATTCAAATTCAAGAAACGGATCAGGAAAAGGATCAGCAGTGAAACTGGGCTGTTGGAATGTCCGAACAATGATGCCTGGGCTTCCCAAGATCTGCAAGACATCAGCGACGCCAGAAAACCGCCGTCATAAACAGCGAACTAAAGAGGCTCAATGTGGACATTGCCACTCTGCAGGAAACACGGCTGGCTGACTCAGGAACACTAAAGGAAAGGGACTACACCTTCTTCTGGCAATGAAAGAGTTCTGATGCCCCAAGAGAGCACGGAGTAGGCTTTGCAGTAAGGAACAGCCTGCTGAACATGATTGAACCAGGCAGCGGCGGTTCAGAACGACTCTTGACTCTCCGCCTCAACACCACCAAAGGCTATGTCACTCTCATCAGCGTTTATGCCCCAAACGAGTACTGGACAGAGCTCAGCGAAGAGATACAGAGTGCTGCTGAAAGAGGCAACATCCGAGGAATGTATGATGGCATCAAGAAGGCACTGGGACCAACACAGAGCAAGATTGCCCCCCTCAAATCCTCCACTGGGGAAGTAATCAGCAATCCTAGCCAACAGATGGAAAGATGGGCGGAACACTACTCCGACCTCTACTCCACACAGAACATGGTGTCCCCCTTAGCCCTCGATGCCATCAAGTGCATGCCGGTAATGGAAGAACTTGACGCAGAGCCAACTGCGGACGAACTCAGCAAGGCCATTGATAGCCTGGCATCAGGGAAGGCACCTGGCAACGACGGAATTCCCCCAGACCTCATCAAGCACTGCAAGACTTCTCTTCTGCACCCTTTGCACGCAGTTCTCTGTCAGTGTTGGAATGAGGGATCTGTACCACAGGACATGAGGGACGTCAAGATCGTCACCCTGTACAAAAACAAGGGCGAAAGGAGCGACTGCAACAACTACAGAGGTATCTCGCTCCTCAGCATTGTTGGCAAAGTCTACGCTCGGGTCCTCCTAATCCGCCTGCAGAAACTGGCTGAACGCGTCTACCCGGAATCACAGTGTGGTTTTCGAGCAGAGAGATCCACGGTAGACATGGTCTTCTCCCTTCGCCAAATCCAGGAGAAGTGCAGAGAGCAGCGGATGCCCCTGTATGTGGCATTCATTGACCTCACCAAGGCCTTTGACCTAGTTAGCAGAGATGGCCTTTTCAGGGCTCTCCGAAAAATCGGCTGCCCCCCTAAACTGCACAGCTTAATTGAGTCCTTCCACTCAAACATGAAAGGGACGGTGCAGTTCAACGGAAACCTCTCCAAGCCCTTCGACGTACGCAGCGGTGTGAACAAGGCTGCGTCCTGGCCCCAACCCTCTTTGGAATCTTCTTCGCTCTCCTCCTGAGGCATGCGTTCAGCACAGCGCAAGAAGGGATCCACCTGCGGACCAGATCAGATGGCAGGCTCTTCAACCTCGCCCGCCTCAGAGCAAGGACAAAGGTCCGTGAAGCCCTCATCAGAGACATGCTATTTGCCGACGATGCCGCAGTTGTGACCCATACTCAGCGGGACTTGCAGTCACTAATGGACCGCTTCTCCCAGGCCTGCAAAGATTTTGGTCTGACCATCAGTCTTAAGAAGACAAACGTCCTGAGCCAAGACACGCCATCTCCACCAGCCATCACCATTGATGACTACGAGCTTGAAGCCATCCATCAATTCACATATCTTGGGTCCACCATCATCGATAACCTCTCCCTTGACACAGAGGTCGACAAGAGGATCGGGAAGGCAGCCACAATACTAGCCCGCCTCACACAAAGGGTGTGGACAAATCCCAAGCTGACCACAAAGACAAAGATGGCTGTATACAACGCCTGTGTCCTCAGCACCTTGCTGTATGGCAGCGAGGCGTGGACCACGCATGCTCATCAGGAGAAAAGGCTCAATACCTTCCACCTGAGAAGCCTACGGCGCATACTTGGCATTTCCTGGCAAGACAAGGTGACCAACACCGAAATCCTAACCTGCGCTGGCCTCCCAACCATGCATACCATGCCAAGACAGCGTCGGCTGCGCTGGTTGGGCCACGTTCGCCGCATGGAAGATGGTCGCATCCCAAAAGACATCCTTTATGGTGAGCTTGCCACAGGGCAGAGAAACATTGGCCGCCCACAGCTGAGATACAAAGACGTTTGCAAGCGTGACATGAAGGCACTTGAGATCAACACTGAGTCCTGGGAGGACCTCGCAGACGACCGCAACAGCTGGAGAACTACTCTCAAGAAACAGCTGCGGATTGGTGAGGACAAACTGTCAGCTGCTGCAGCAGAAAAGCGAGTTCGCAGAAAAGGGATGACAGCCAACAGACCAGAATCAGCATACACATGCGACCGCTGCGACAGAGACTGCCTCTCTCGCATTGGTCTGTACAGTCACAGGCGACGCTGCTTGGACCAAGCAGACAGCCCATGTAGACATTAGAACGGATGTACTTTGTCCATGGTCAGTCATGACCGAGGGAGGCCTACTACTATATGTGTGTACACTGGAAGACACCGATAATATACATAATTTCGGAGATATTTCTGAAGCCGTGTGTTTTGAAGTGTTTTTGAAAGCATGCAGACAACTGCCTTGTCTTTTAGACATTGGGAGGGAGTTCACGTTGCTTGGCCAAAAATAGAAACAAGAGAAAGATTTCTTTCCGCAGGTTGTTAGCGAGGTACGGTTAAGAGGAAAGCTCCTTTATACCTGAGAGCTTTCGAAGGTTTGTAAGGCAGGAGTTCTGATATATTTGTTGACATAAGATTCGAACTCAGCCACTGAAAGCAGAGTGTGGCAGTATATTCAATATTTCTTTGACTGCAAGCCAGTGCAGTTTTCGCAACGTTTACTCTCACGTAGGACAAGTTGAGCTGCATTGTTTTGGATTCGTTGGAGTTTGGATAGCTCACCATCTGAAAAGCTGGCCCAGAGAGAGTTGCAGTTACAGTCTTAGATAGAATGAAAGATATACACAGCTAATTTTATGACATCAACAGAGAGAAATGGGCGGAAGCTGCTTATTCCATCTACCTGGGCTTTTGCTCAGGTAGTTAACTTAAAATAAATATAAGCAATAAAGGACTAGAACTAAACGCTAGAAGACTGAACTCATGATAAACAGTATAGTACAAAAAAGAAGACCTGTATGTGAAATAACAGCAAATGGCAAAGCAGAAGAAGAATGTTGAGAGCACCATGGACAGTAAAGAAAACAAACGAGACAGTCTTGAAAGAGGCAACACAAAAAGAATATTAATAAAGGAGATTAGGGCAAAATGCAACATTTATGGGACTGTTATTGATGTAAGAGAAATTTGAGTACCTAATCACAACAGGACAGCTGGAGGGAAACAGAGCACCAGATATACCAGGAAGACAATATTGGAGGGATTTGAGGAGTGGATGAGGACAGCGACAAAAGATAAATTCGCATGGAGGGCCATGATCGCCAACGCCATGCTGCAGGGCAATGTAATGATGATGATGGGTTAACTTACACTTTTGTGTGCAGGGATACATGAAGACAGATACTAAGATTTCTTGCACATTTGCTGAAGGCTATAGTATAGTATGAGATAGCCATGGTCTTTGAGGTTATTTTTTTAAAGTTTGATTTGGTACCAAAGTAAATTGATTTCGCGTTCTTCTTCATTCATGTTCCCTTTGTTTGCTTTCATTTAGACAGCTGTGTTTTCAAAGATGTCTTCAATTTCTCTAGCAGTGCTTGAGATGTCTCTCGAGAAAGCAGAGTGGTGCAGCTGTAAGTCATCAGCTAAAAATGGAAGTAGAGTGCCCCTGGTCGTTTGATAACAGAGCAAAGTGTAAATACATAGTGAATGCTGATACTTTTTCAAATTGTCGGGATCGAGATTAGACTTTTTTGAGCAGATGTCCGACCAAGGCAGGTCTAAAGCTCTGTGGTGCAACACTTCATAACATCATGATTTCACTTACGATTGGAAAAAAAATTCTTCAATACAGTCAACAAAAAAAGAGCCGGATTTGGGGTCAAGACTGCAGGATTTTTAGATGTTGCAAGGATAACTTTTCTCATCTGATTTAGACTGACTGGTTGAAATGATCCAGATGGGATGCCAATGAATGGGGCAAGCACTGAAGGATTGGAGATGGGGTTGAAAATTCTTATTTGTTCTATTTTCTCTTTGGAGAAATCACGGAAATTATTGAGGTTTAGTTGTTTCACCTACCATTTGGCCAGCCAACTGGAAAAGGTCCTTGGACGAAGTTGAGTTTTGTGATTTTTTTTTTGGTCTATGTATCGCTGTTTGGCTTCAAAAGTCAGTCTCTTGATCAATTTTCTATATTGGACGCATAGGTGTCTGTGAACAGCCAATTGCGCCAACATCTTCAGCTTGACGCCACTGTTGTTTAGCCTTTATGATTTCAATGGACATCCACGATGCTGAGGTACAATCTGTAACGCTACCTGTGACTACAGGAGCATAGATTTCGAGCATACTGCTGATCTTAGAATTGTAATGGTCTACAAGATCTGAAAAGTCCGATCGTAAGGGCTGAGACAAGGTCAGCCTTGAAAGTAGAAGTCTGTAAACTTCTCATGTTACGTGACTTGACCTTTATAATTGTTCTTCTTTGTTTATCAATGCATAGGGACAATAATATATCACAAGGTGGTCAGAGATGTGTTTGTCAGTAACCGAAAGGTCAGCGATGTCAGTCTGACAGTTTGTAATATGGCCACGACGGTGGAAAGACACAGTTATAGGCTGATTCAGGCTGTGACTTTCAGTCAAGTTTTTTAGCGAAAACATATGTACTAAAAACTGAATCAAAATGAAAATTGACACCACCTAGAACAAAAAGATTATGACATGCAATATATGAGTCACATCAATGAGGAAGCTGATCCGTACATATTCTACCTGTGAACTTATTTCTTCTGCTGGGTGGTAAGTGGGCGGTAGATGGACAGAGTGACCAACAATATCCAACAGATGACCACAGAGAAGCCAGAATACGTGGAGACCAGCAAAATGACAATAGATGAAACATGGCAAACATTCAAAGGCAAATTCCTCGACGGTCAGGAAAACAAGGGATCAGGAAGTCTAAATGGGGTCTGAGAGAAACAATGGCATGGTGGAATGACACTGTGAAGAAGTCCATCAAGATAAAGAAAAGGATACACAAGGTATGGGTCAGATTCTGGTCTGAACAAAGACTATGAAATATAGACTTGCAAAACAACAATCAAACCTCAAAAAGCATCGAGATTTGCAAAAGATAAGTCAAAGCTACAAAAAATGCATCTTGGAAGACATATGGAGAACTGCAAACACTCACAAATGACGTTCTATAAAAGATGAACCTTTCAGTCTTACCACAGTCATGAATAACAGACAGCACTCTCTTGTTTTGTTAGGACAAAATCAACAAAGGTGAAAAAATATCTTTTAAATCCCACTGACCAGAGCAACATCAAGTCCGAGTTTACCCCATAATATCCAAAACATAAAGAAACAAATATCCTGGAAAAAGAAATCAAAACAGCACTGAAGACCAGCCCAAAGAACAAGGCCGCAGGAACTGATGCCACAATTAAGGCTATGGTGGCCTGCAGGGAGACTGGCATCAAGTGGCTTACCAGTATATTGTGAAATGCCTGGGAAGAAAACAGGGTTCCAAATGACTGGCAGAGAGCTGTTGCAGAGCCCGTATGGAAAAAGAAAGGAATCAAGAAAAACTAGTAGCTAAAGCAAAACATACCCCAAGGTTTAGAACAACTTATCAGGCGCATACTGGGACCATTCATAAGCGAAGACCAGTTTGGATTCAGATATGCAGGAGAATGTAAAGATGATATCTTCGACTTAATGCGGGCTGGCTGGTTCTTTTTGATAGAACCGTGGACTCAGGATCTGACATCTTGAGCTCAGGCTCAGTTTGCAACATTGGCCTCATTGCTACCCAGCTTCATGTTTCCCTCATTCTGGTGGTGTCAGCTTATTGTTTTCAAAGGACTTCCCCCTCCACATTTCCGCTCCTCAGTTTAAGACCTTGCCAGCGCATACGATTTTGCGCAGGCTCAGGAAGTCTGCCAGATAATTACTGGCAGATTTGAATAGACTCACATAGAATTGTCTGAGTGCGATGAATCCCTCTTCAACAAAATCCAACCTCCAAACTCTTCGATATAGCCAACTTTGCAAGAACAATATCATCATCATCATGTGCCTTGCCACATGGTGTTGACGATCATGGCCCTCCATATAACCTATCCTTTGTCGCTGCAAGTACTTCTCCCACCATCTGTGTTCATCCACTATGCAGGTTCGTCCAATATTTTCTACCGAGTGCTCTTTTCCCTCCAGCTTTCCTGTTGTAACTAGGTGCTCTAATTTCTCTTGCTTCATGAAATGTCCTATAAATGTTGCTTGTCTTTTCCTAATCTTCTTCATTAATGGTTTGTGTGTGTGTGTGTGTGTGTGTGTGTGTGTGTGTGTGTGTGTGTGTGTGTGTGTGTGTGTGTGTGTGTGTGTGTGTGTGTATGTGTGTGTGTGTGTGTGTGTGTGTTTCTGTGTTTCTGTGTGTGGTGTGTATGTGTGCGTGTGTGTGTGTGTATGTGTGCGTGTGTGTGTGTGTGTGTGTGTGTGTGTGTGTGTGTGTGTGTGTGTGTGTGTGGTGAGTGTGTGTGTGTGTGTGTGAGTGTGTGTGTGCCTGCCTCCTTGAAGACTGTCTCCTTTGTTTTCTTTGCTGTCCATGGAACTCTTAATATTCTTTTAGGAAACATATTGCAGCTGCTAACTGCGTGTTGACTGTCCACGCTTTAAATCCGTATGAAAATATCAGTTCTATATAACACTGAAGAACTATCTTCCTGACGATAATTGGTAGGAACGCTTTTCATTTTCTTAAATGCTATTTTAGCTTGGCCAATTCTGTTAGCTATTTCTAATGTGCATCTGCCGTCTGGTAAAATGACTGTTCCAGATAAGTTTAAATAACTTATCAACTTGTCTCGGTGTGGTGCCATTTGCTGTTATTTTGCATGAGGGAATTTCTTCTGTTTTACCGATTACCATGGCTTTAGTCTTCTTGCTATTTAGCTCCAGCCCTTTATTTCTGCTTTCCACACGATTTTGTAGGTCTTTTTCGTGTTCTACAATTAGAACGGTGTCATCTACATAACGAAGATTGTTTATCATTTTTCCTCCAACCTTTATCCCAGGGCATTCTTCTAGGTTTCTCACGATGGTTTCGCTGTAAAATGAAAACAAATCTGGTGACAGAACATATCCCTGCCTAACCCCTCTTTAGATATTTTGGAAAGCGCTTATATCATTTTCTACTCTCATTGCTGCTGCTTGTTCCCAATATACATTCCTTATTATTCTTAGATATTTTCCGTCTGTGTTGAGCTTTTCCAGTTGGTTGATTAATTCTTCGTTCTTCTCTGATTAAAAGTTTTGGTAAAATCAACAAAACATAAATTCAATTCAGCTGATCTTTCTATGAGACTTCTTAGGATGTATATAGCATCAATAGTTCTTTTCCCGTCAACAAATTTACATTGTTCTTCTGCCTTCTCCATCCTGATTCTGTTCCTGGTCCTCATCATGAATATTTTTATTAGAATCTTTGTTACATGACTAATCAAGCTACTTGTACGATAAAGTTCGCATTCTATAGCCCCTGCTGTCTTTGGAAGTGCAAAGAAAATTGATTTTGACATATCTTTAGGGATTTTTCCGTTGCCATAAATTTAATTTAGGATGACTGTTATTTTTTCAATGCCAAACTCATCTAGAGCCTCAATCATTTCTGAAGTAATATTATCGGGTCCTGGGGCTTTTCCCGGTGTCATCTTTTTCAACGCTACTCTACCTTTATCTTTCATTATGAATGGTCCTTCATCATTCCTTCTTATTATGTGCTCTTCTTCCCCCATCCATCTAATATTTTGTCTTTTTCCAACTTTAGATTTTAAGCTACCAGTTGATGTGCACGTGTTTTTCCTGTGGTTAATTTCTTCAATGTTTCTGTACATAAACACGCACATACACATTCACCCACACACAGGCACACACACACTCACACACATGCATGCACACCCACACATCCACACACACACACACACACACACACATATATATACACAAGCACACACACATGCCACACACACACACACACACACACACACACACACACACATACACACATTCACTCATATATACAGAATACATAAAAAAAGAGAAAAAAAAAGAAAAAGACGAGTCTTCATAACAGTTTTGAAGCAAGTAATTGAAGCTGAATGTCTCATGAGGACAAAGAGTTCGTTCCTTAATCCTACCCTGGTAAGCGAATCGACCAGAAACGCACGAAGATTGAATGAGAACATACATCTACTAACACAACAAGAAAGGCGCAAATATGGCCTTTGTCAAACGTGCACAAAAGACAACATAGAAAAACTACAGAAAACTTAACAGTAGCGAGAATTCCCCGAATGTTTCGTTCAGCAGAGAACATGGCGGACATGAAAGCGAATAGACGGTAACCAAAGGAGTTTTTTGAAGAATGGAACACAAAACACGCCGGAATTAGAAGAGGAGAAAAGGTTTCTATGTGATGTGTGTGATGTGGTAAACAGCATGCATGTCAGAGAGATACTGAAGGCCTGTTCCACTGACAGATGCTATGCATAATGAGAGAATTTATTATATATTCTAAAATGAACAGGAAGCCAATGAACTCATTTGAAAAGAGGGGAACATTTGATAAGGGGCTGAGCAGCATTATTTTGAACTTAATGAGCCTCTGAAGATGATATTTTGGAAGACCAACCAAAAATGCATTGCAATTGTCAAATTAAGATATCAAACAAGCACTTTAAAAGTTAAATCACTTTTTATATACTCTGTAACTCTTGCCCAACTATTCTCCTTTCCCTCCATTTCCTAGTATGCGCAAGATCCAAACACAATCACGCAAAAAAGTCATCCTATTAATGATTAACTTACTGTACCTAGTATTTAGGTTCATGTGACCACGTTCGATGTATCATGTCCAAATTCTATTTCACCTCATTGCAGACTTGAAACAAATCTGATGACGTAGCTCAAACCATCATTGTTACCACAAATATTCTAAACCATTCAAAAGCATACAACTTCTGTCTAATATTAATGCTGCACCCCACGATTAGTTATAGTCACTGTGCAAGGTCTAGAGAGTCCACCATCATTGTATCTTCTCCAAAATGCTAAGCTATAACTCAAGCGGCCTGTGGGCGCTAATCACAACAGAAGCAATAATTGAGACTCTCAGATGCTTTTGTGTCGGACGTTTTGTAATCGTAAGCGTTAGGTTGTCAAGCGAACTAGGGAAGTCACTCTTCCATAATAACAACTATTAGTAACCAGAGTTGCTTCCTTTCGTGTACATCTTTCCCCTTTCTTCAAAAGATTAAAACTTTTGCACACAATGAAATTTTTACTACTGCTATATTTTTCAGTCGTATATCTTCAAACGTACTTTAAGTGTTCATCAGTCACATGCTCAAAGACTTCCGCTTCAAATTTCTTCAGTGTTCACTTTGTTCATTTCTGCACACTAATGTTCTAAAGTACACTGTGTATGAAAAACATAAGTATTCGGCACTTTGTTTCTTACAGTCCGGATTATTTTTTTCGTTCTCTAAATCTTTAACTTTTAACAATTTTTTTCAATGAATTTGAACATTTTTGAAACTTTCAGTTATCCATTCACACTTTTTAACTTTTAAAAATGAAGTTACACATTTATAGTCTATTCATTCTCTCCAGCATTCAGAATTTATGTTTATCAGAATTCTTCAACAAAGCAAACTGGTTTCTTCTTCATTCTTTCATTTCGCCTAATAACTGGTGTAGAAGGTGGACTTGAGACTGGACTTGTTGTTGCAGACGGAGTAAGAGGTAAGCTGCAGGGAATGGATTAACAGCTTGTCTTGCCCTCTGGAATGGTTGCTCCAGCTCATCCGGTAGAAGAACATCGTCATGATCATACTCGGTCTGGGACTGTACGATCTTCTGAATGTGTTTTCTATTGCGTTGCACTTCACTCTGTGGAGAGTTTATTAGGTATGACCGTCCACTATCATCGGCTGGAACAATGATCTGTTCCTAAGTGTTTGATTTCTTTCCACCATCAGGTCTTGATCAGGACAGTTGTTCCTTGTTGTAATTTCAGCAATGGTCGTGCACCAGGACGTTGATCAAAATTTTTCTTATACTGTTGTTTCACAACTGCGTCATGATCACGAAGTTGTCAGTCATTCACCATAACAGGCTTCAAATTCTGCGGCATCACAGGAATCTTGGCTTGTAGCTGTCGTCCCATTAAGGCAACTGATGTACTGATTCCAGTGGCAGAATGAGGTGTGGCCCTGTAATTCAGCATCGTAACGTCAGGGTCAGTTTGCTCTATCATCTTCTTTATTGTTTGCACAGCTCGTTCAGCCTCTCCATTGGCTTGATAAAAGTAAGGACTACTCCCCATAGTTTTGGCAAACTCAGCAAATTCATGTGATATGAACTGTGGACCATTGTCAGACACAAGTTCTTCAGGAATCCCATGGTCAGCAAACACTTGCTTGAATTACAGGATAAGGGTCGCACTATTTGTTGAAGATAAATGCTTCACTTCAATC
>CM060305.1:102464250-102469250 GCA_030674185.1 Monoplex corrugatus | reverse complement strand
CCCAGGACCAGACAACATTACTACAGAGATGATTGAAGCCCTGGAGGAATTTGGCATAGAAAAAATAACAGTCCTCCTAAATGAAATTTATGACACTGGAAAAATTCCCAAAGATATGTCAAAATCAATTTTCATTGCACTTCCAAAGAAGACAGGTGCTATAGAATGCGAACTCCATCGCACAATCAGCTTGATGAGTCATGTACCAAAAATCCTAGTAAGAACAATCATGATGAGGACAAGGAATAGAATCAAAAGAGAAATAGCAGAAGAACAGTGTGGATTTGTGGAAGGGAAAGGAAATATTAATGTCATATACATGTTAACAACTATCATAGAGAGGTCAATTGAAATGAATAAAGATTTATATTTATGCTTTGTTGACTATACCAAGGCTTTCGATCTGGTAAGACATGAAGAATTGATCAACCAACTAGAAAGACTGAATATTGATGGAAAAGATCTACGAATAATCAGGAATATGTACTGGGAACAAACAGCTGCAATGAGAATAGAAAACGTTATAAGCTCTTTCCAAAACATCAAAAGAGGAATCAGACAGGGTTGTGTTTTGTCACCAGATCTGTTTTCACTTTGCAGCGAAAACATCATGAGAAACCTAGAGAAAGACCCTGGAGTTAAGGTTGGAGGAAAAATTATAAACAACAATCGATACGCAGATGACACCGTGCTAATTGCAAAAAATGAAAGGGACCTACAAAACCTTGTGAATATACTAGAAATAGAAAGCAAAGGTAAGGGGTTGGAAGTAAACAGCTGGAAGACTGAAGTAATGGTGATCAGTAAAGAACATGAAATCTCCTCTTGCAAAATAACAGCAAACGGCACAACCGTGAGACAGGATGATAAGTTTAAATACCTGGGAACGATCATTTCACAAGACGGCAGATGCACATCAGAAATATTCAGAAGAATCAGCCAAACCAAAACAGCATTCAAGAAGATGACAAGCATTCTTGCCAACAATTGCCTATTGATTAACATCAGGAAGAGAGTTCTTGAATGTTTTATAGAACCAATACTGTTATACGGTTGTGAGGCGTGGACAGTCAACGAGCAAAGCCAGAACAAGATTGAGGCAGCCGGGATGTGGTTTCTAAAGAAGAATGTTGAGAGTTCCATGGACAGCAAAGAAAACAAACGAGACAGTCTTGATGGAGGCAGACACAAGAAGATCGTTCATAAGGAAGATAAGGAAAAGACAGGAAACATTTATATGCCATTTTATGAGGAAAAAGGAATTGGAGCACCTGGTCACAACAGGAAAGCTGGAGGGAAAGAGAGCACCAGGTAGACTCAGGGAGAAAATATTAGACGGACTTGCAGAGTGGCTGAAGACAAAGAGGGTGGAAGAGATTCTTGAGGCAACAAAGGATTGTGATATATGGAAGTCCATGATCGCCAACGCCATGTGGCAAGGCACCTGATGATGATGATGATGATATTGATGCTAAGCGCCAAAAACTGAACTTACCATCTACAAAAGGGAATGGGAGAGGCTGGATAAAGAAACTGTCCAAAAATTAGATGTGCTACTAGGATGAAGCACCCTGGAATACATATAGTGATGTCTATGGAATAAAGCAATCAAAAGTGAAAACTCCTCTCTAGAAATCCAGGCGCCAGCATCAAATGGAGAAGATCAGAAAGAGGTAAAGGATTCTGGAGAAAGAAATGAAAGCTGCGTTAAAGTTTGATAAGCAAGGGCTAGAGAAACTTTGGAAAGACCTCAAAACGAAACATAGCGCCCTTAACAAAGCAGAATCAGCAAGGAAGAGGAGCAAAAAGAAGAAGACCCAAGATCACTTCTTTAAAGACCCCTTCCAGGAACCTGTTTGAGCAGCCCAAATTGGGGTTCTTACAGTGGACAAAGAAGCTCTGGAACAGCACCTCAGGAAAATATATTCTGACCCGCAGAGCGAAGCACTGCTTGAAATCCAGAATCTAATCCGGCCTGCAATGCCAGAGAAAATGTTTAACAACAAGCCATCAACACTGGATGAAGTAAAGAAAGTGGTGGAGGAAGCCGAGTCAAATTATCATTTGGGCCTAACGGAATACCTTATCTACTGTACAAGAAGTGTCCCAGCGTCCTCCAGTGGCTACACAAACTGATAAGACCAGCATGGAGGAACATGAAGATCAGCGACCAATGGATGATAACAGTTGGAGTGTACATTCCAAACGAACAGAACTCAACTGACATCAGCCAGTTGAAGCCAATATTACTTCTGAACGTCGAAGGGAAAATCTTCTTCTCCGTCATGGCAGCAAGACTAACCAAATACTTAATGGTAAACGAGTACCTGGATTTGCCTGTCCAAAAAAGAGGCATCCCAGGAGTGTCAGGCTGTGTAGAGCATGCCACGATGATTTGGGAAGCAATCCAAAGAGCTAAGTCAGAGGAAAAAGGAAAGTTAACTCCTTACGACCCAGAGTGACGTCATCTGCACACAGACCATAGAGATAATCCAGATTTTTTCTAACCATGAAGTTGAACATAATTTACGAATTGGGAACTTCCAATATAATACATGCAGAATGGAATCTTGTCCTGAATCCAATCAAGGATTATGACAATTACAAACATATACATGTACATAATGTTAAAGTCAGTGAGAAGATAGATGGCATGATGTTAAATTTAGACTTTACTGTTATCTGGAAAGAGTTCAATTCAGGAATTATATGGTTTACATAGAAGAGATCTTGGCCGAACAGCAAAGCAGACTAGATTTCTTTTTGATAAGTGAAGATTTAGTGCCTGGTGTTGCTGACAGCGACATTCTACCTAGATATTGGACTGATCATTCTATGATTATGTTGAAGTTTACGAATGACAAAAGTCAACGAGCTAGTAACTTTTGGAAATGTATCTGTTCTGTCTTAAACGATTCTGAGTTTGTTACAAAAATACATACTGTCATAAAAGATACAGTTAAAGAATATGCAAAAGAATACAACGTGGAATGAAATTTTGATCAAACAGCCTTCATTATTTCATCATTTATTTTTAGATTTTATAACCATTACCTATGCGACGTCTAAAAAGAAAAAGAAGAGGAGGAGAAATTATTGTTTAAACAAGAGATATACAAATTAGAGAAAGAAGATAAGAATGAAGAAGACATGAAAGAATCAAAAGCGAAAAATGATGGCCTCCAGGAGGTCACGTAAAAGTAACTGGAAAGAGTAGTGCTTAGATGGATATCTCGAGGTGGAAAACTGACAAGCTATTTTTGTGCATTAGAAAAGCGTCATTAAATTACTAAACAAATGACTAAGCTAAATCACAAAGACTGGAACGTTTTGACGAATATACAAGACATCTTGGGTGAAGTCAATAAATTTAGAATAAAGAAGTCATTCGAGCAGAAAGCTGCAGACGAATGTGAACAAGAAAATGCAGTTAAGAAAAAAAGTTCAAAAGATTAAAGAATTGACAGACTTCAAAAATTGACAGACAAAGCATCAGAAACATTAGAAAGAGACCCAAAAAATCATAAGAAGCTACGGCAGCTCTTAAAAATATGAAAAATAGCAAAAGCCCGGAACTGATGGATTCACCTGTGAATTCGTTAAATTCTTCTGAAAAGATATCAAAGCGTGTATAATAAGATTATTGAATGAAGGCTTAATTTAAATAAAATAATCTCACACTTAAAAAGAAGAAATAAATGTGTGCATACGCAAAGAAATCAACTCTAAAGAACATATTAGGAACTGGAGACAGTTACTCTGTTGAATGTGGTTTACAAAATTGGATCAGCGTGCATTGCCAACAGAATGAAATCAGTTCTTCCAGGTTTAATTAATAAAGACCAAACAAGATTTATGCCTGGTAGATATATAGGATATAACATTAAATTGATTTATGATCTAATGCAGTATATAGAAAACATCATCTTCCTGGGTTACATGTGTATATTGACTTTGAAAAGCATTGGCACGATTGACTGGACATCTATGTTAACAGCTGTTAAAGCACATGGATTTAGACTTGATAGCTACATTTTACAAGATAATCAAAGCTACGGTAATAGTTAATGGACAAGTATCTGACTGGTTCCAGATATGCCAAGGATGCAGACAAGGAGATCCCATATCCCCTATTTATTTAATGTGCAGAAATGTTTGCCATTCTGACAAGGGAAAACAAAAATATTTAAGGTATTTTCACAAAGAGACTGAATATGAAATAGCTCAGTTTGTTGATGATACACTGTGATGGCTATGACAAAAAATTGATCAGGAATCTTTTGAGCACACTGTCAAAATGTTAGGCAAGTTTGGTAAAATATCAAAATTAAATGTGAATTGTGAAAAAAGGTTTTTCATTAGAATAGTGGATGCGTGGTTTAGTAGCGACTTACAAAGTTGTGTGTACATGAATTATTTGCAAAAGTTTACAGAAGTAAATGAATTATATGAAGTATGGGTCAGGAGGATATTCACGCCTAAATGTTACACCTTGACTATGGTCAAGTCAAATCATTTTAATCAAACGTGTATACTTAAGGCTTCTTCTGCCTAATCCTCCGGATATATTTACAAAAAGTCTTCAGACACTCGTTTTAAATTTGTTTGGAACAATAAACACGACATATTAAATGAAAAGAATGTAAGGGATGTTGATATTGGATTACCAGAACTAATGTTTTGTACAGGCACTAAAGATTAGCCATATAACGAAATTAGAAACTTGGTCAATCTCATATAAGTGGAAATCTCATATCAAAACTAGAAATTATGGGAAAATGTAGTCCAACGTTTCCGTATAGGGGAATGCGCATTGGTTGGATGTGTATCATGCATACAGAAAATATGGCAAATACTGCTACTGATGTTCTTGCAGAACCTTTCCTTTTCTATATATAAAGTATATGTCAGGAGGATATTTACGCGTTTAGGTAGAATAACTGTGATCAAGTCATTTCTTTTATCCAAACTTGTATATTTATGGCTTCTTCTGCCGGATA
>CM060305.1:102396750-102459250 GCA_030674185.1 Monoplex corrugatus | reverse complement strand
GCTTTTATTCTTTTCCCCCATTTATAGCCATGTGTGAGTGTGTGTGTGCGTGTGTGTGCGTTCAGCGCTTAGATTTGATTTCTATCAAGATTTTGCGCTATATAAATATTGTAATTATTATTGTAATTATTAACCTGTGTCAAGGTTGTGCCATTTGCTGTTATTTTGCATGAGGGGATCTCATGTTTTTTACTGACTTCAGTCTTCCTGCTGTTTACTTCCAACCCCTTACGTTTGCTTTCTATTTCTAGTATATTCACAAGGTTTTGTAGGTGCCTTTCATTTTCTGCAATTAGCACGGTGTCATCTGCGTACCGAATGTTGTTTATCATTTTCCCTCCAACCTTCAATCCAGGGTCTTCTTCTAGGTTTCTCATGATGTTTTCGCTGTATAGTGAAAACAGATCTGGTGACAAAACACAACCCTGTCTGATTCCTCTTTTGATGTTTTGAAAAGAGCTTATATTGTTTTCTATTCTCATTGCAGCTGTTTGTTCCCAGTACATATTCCTGATTATTCGTAGATCTTTTCCATCGACATTGAGTCTCTCCAGTTGGTTGATCAATTCTTCATGTCGTACCCGATCGAAAGCCTTGGTATAGTCAACAAAGCATAAATGCAAATCCTTATTCATCTCAATTTACCTCTCTATGATAGTTCTTAGGATGTATATGGCATTAATAGTTCCTTTCCCCTCCACAAATCCACACTGTTCTTCTGCTATTTCTCTTTTCTCCTTGTCGTCATAATGATTATTCTTAACAGGATTTTTGTTACATGACTCATCAAGCTGATTGTGCGATGGAGTTCGCATTCTATAGCATCTGTCTTCTTTGGAAGTGCAATGAAAATTGATTTTGACATATCTTTGGGGATTTTTCCAGTGTCATAAATTTCATTTAGGAGGACTGTTATTTTTTCTATGCCAAATTCCTCCAGGGCTTCAATCATCTCTGTAGTAATGTTGTCTGGTCCTGGGGCTTTTCCTGGTTTCATCTTTTTCAGTGCTGCTCTAACTTCATCTTTCATTATGGGTGGTCCTTCAAAGTTCTTTTTTATAATGTGTTCTTCGTTTCTGTCATCATCAAAAAGGTCTTTAATGTACTGTCCACATCTGTCTAATATTTTGTCTTTTTCCATGATAAGCGTGCCATCTTTCGATTTTAAGCAACCAGTTGATGTGCATGTATTTTTCCTGTGGACAATTTCTTCAATTCGTCTGTCCATACCCTGAGGATCCATTTTGTGTCGTTCTTCTATCTCTTTGCATTTTTTGTTCAGCCAAGCTTCCTTAGTTTCATTGCACCTATACATGATTTCTTTGTTTATTTTCCTGTATATCTCCTCGTTTCTCTTTGCCTTCCTCCTTTCCTCCATCAGGCCCAAAATTTCATTAGTCATCCAGCTCTTTTTTGCTTTTCTATGTACTATAGGGATTTCTTCACAAGCTTCATTTATAGAACTTCTCAACTTTGTCCATTGTTCCTCACTGTCACCAACGTCTTCCAGAGCACTGAATTTATTTTGAACATGTACATTAAATTTCATCTGTCTTTAAGAGTCCAATGTTTAGTTTGATGTTGCTTTTGGTCTGTTTCCTTTTCCTCAATTTCAGCCTAAACCTTCCCACTACAGGATTGTTGTCACTGGTGCAGTCTGCGTCTGGTAGTGTTTTTGCTGACAGTAAAGAGTTTCTAAATCTTTTGTTGATCAGGATGTAGTCAATTTGATTTTTGGTATATCTCCTGGACTCCTCCAAGTCCATTTTCTTCTGTTAGGCTGCTCAAACCAGCTGTTTCCTACTATGAACTCATTCATCTGTGCCCATTCTACAAGTTTCCCCCACCCCTTTCATTTTGTGTACCAAGGCCATGAGGTCCAACTATATCCTGTCCCACTTAAACATTAAAATCTCCCATTATGACTGTAACTTCTTGTGATTTACATTGGGCCATGGCCATCTCTAAAACGTTGTAGAAGTTGTCGATGTCTTGCTGAGTACTTGCGGATGTTGGTGCATACACCTGTATAATGTTGATATCAAAAGGTTTGCCTCCGAATTTGACCAGTAAAACTCTGTCGGACACTGCCCAGTATCCCTTAACTGCTTTTGATTTGTCTTTGTCCATTATGATGCCTACTCCTCTTTCATGTGAATTACCACCAGAGTATATCACTGTGTATTCTCCTGATGTTATCATGCCTGCCCCCTTCCATCTCACTTCCCCCAGTCCTAAAATACTGATGTTAAGCCTTTCCATCTCCATTTTGATGTTGTCTAATTTACCTTTCTGCAGCATTGTTCTGATATTCCATGTTGCTATTTTGGTGTTGAAATTAATTTTGGTCGCAGTAGCTGGCTGACGGTCTGGTGTCACTGCGCAGCATGACAGTCCCTACTGGACGAAGGTGCTCCACAGGAGCACCTATTGAAGTCGTTAACTTTCTTCTTTCTCTTTCTCCTGTCCATAGTTTTCCTGGGGAAAACTACGATGGTGGTTTCCCCTTGCCTTCCATCGGTTTTTTTTTCAGGGTTAACTCCCTTAGCCTTACTGTCTCCCGAGATGTCCACAAGGCAGTGGAGCTATTTACCCATAGCTTGGGGATCTGGTTCGTGGGCACCAGGGCGTGTCCACACGCCGGTGGGCCTGCATGCCTCACGTCTGGGGGCCAGATCTCCTCCGAGTCCTAAATTTCATAATGTATTTTATTTTTGCATTTTATGGAACAACAGACAAAACATAACGAGCAAATATAGATAGTTTATATATAGTATTAACAACATGCTACACAGAGATGTACTTTACATGTACTGCGGGACAAAAGTATAATCACTACTGACTGACCTCATGTTGAAAAAAATCAAAACCGCAAAATTTCACAGAAAAAAATTGAAATAGATTAGCACCTGTTTCAGTATCTTATCAGCCACAGATAGTTCAACAATCTACTTATTTACTAGTGTTACCAGTCATTCTTAAATTTGTTGTATGTCATGTTTATTAATGCTGTGTGTTTTTCTGTGCCAAAAACTGTTTTTAAGTATGTTCTAAACAAACTGATATGTGGTGTACTGTATTATTTTTGCATTTGTAATACAATACAATCATTTCGGTAATATTTAAGGAGCTAACATAGGACCAAACATCACTCAGGACTGCTCCGAGTTGTCTCCAAAAGGCCTTCAACACTCTACATTCCCAAAACATGTAGCAAGGTGTCCTATTGACCACTATAAAAAGAACACATCTTTTTTATCTTTAACACCCATTTTCATCAAAACGACATTTGTTGCCAACATACGATGCGGCAATCTTATTTCAAACCATTAAATGTTTATTACCTTAATCTTTTGAATTTTCTTAAATGTTTTACTCCATTTAATAGCTTTTTAAGGATCATTTTCCATTTGTCACAACATTTAAGTCTGCTCACATCGTCAGTTAGTGTTTTGTAACATACCTGACAAACGGCAGAATCTTGAGACAGGTTGATAAGTTTAAATACCTGGGAACGATCATTTCACAAGACGGCAGATGCACATCAGAAATAGCCAGAAAAATCAGCCAAGCCAAAACAGCATTCAAGAAGATGAAAAGCATTTTTACCAACAACTGCCTATCAATTAATATCAGGAAGAGAGTTCTTGAATGTTATATAGAATCAGTACTGTTATACGGTTGCGAGACGTAGACAGTCAACAAGCAAAGCCAGAACAAGATTGAGGCAGCCGAGATGTGGTTTCTAAGAAGAATGTTGAGAGTTCCATGGACAGCAAAGAAAACAAACTAGACAGTCTCGATGGAGGCAGACACAAGAAGATCAGTCATAAGGAAGATTAGGAAAAGACAGGAAACATTTATATGCCATTTTATGAGGAAAGGGGAATTGGAGCATCTGGTCACAACAGGAAATCTGGAGGGAAAGAGAGCACCAGGTAGACCCAGGAAGAAGATATTAGACAGACGTGCAGAGTGGCTGAAGACAAAGAGGGTGGAAGAGGTGCTTGAGGCAACAAAGATAGTGACAGATGGAAGGCCATGATCGCCAACGCCATGTGACAAGGCACCGTGTTATGTGGCTATGTCCCAGGGTTTGTCATCTCGCACCTTGTCATTCGGTTTCTAAAATGATGGCTGGGTCCGAATGAGTCATACAACGCGTGGACAGCCCCTCTTTGCTAGATAAAATGACTATCGAGTGGTATGGAGAGCTGGGGAGGTGATTGTCCGGAGAGTGGCGAGGTGTTGGTGCTCTGGGTCCCATCTGCACCCTGGAAGTGTTTTTTGTTAAGAATTGCGAACTTTCCAGTAGTCGTTATGTGTCCTTTGTGTGTGTGGGTTGGACCACGTGCTGCGAGAGAGAATGGTTAGACAGAGAAAGACAAGTGCTTGGTTTCCCAATCATTTTGATCAACAAAGTGTATTTTGACATCATCAAGAATGACAAATTTTCCTGGTCTTAGACTTGAAGTAAGACATGAGTGTGTGACTGCTGAAGAGATAGTTGTTTGTACCCAAACAGAAAATGATTGTGGAACATTTAGGAACTTGCAGGCAAGTAGAATTACTAGCATAAAGGACAGGTTGGGCAGGGGTGTACATTCGAAACTGATCACAAAGATAAGTGGGTGCAATACCATTAATTCATTTGCAGCATATTATACTGATTTTGAATGACATTTTTTAGAAACAGCTACTAATGAATACGATCACGCCTATTTTTACGAAGGGAAGACCTGGACACATACATGGAAGAAGCACAAAAGCCCGAGTGTTACAATATTCGATATGGGATAAGAGTTAGAGAAGTCACGAATGTAGATGTAGCTAAAGTTGAAAGGCACAGCAAATAGAACCGAACCATTGCAGTTGACCGTGACAGGACTTGGAGATGAATTTCTGTATAAAGAGTTGAGGACAAAAACAATCCCAAAGTTGTTCTTGACTGAATCAGAAAGTACAACAGTGTTGTCATCTGGTTGGATAGAAAAAAACTTTTACGGTGGAAAGCTTGTGCTTCGGACCAATGAGCATTGTTTCATTCTTGTCTCAGTTCAAAGTTTACAGCTTATCCTAGATTTTACAATGTCTTATATACGTTTATTAAGTCTATTATTTTTTTTTCATTATTATTGTTGTTGTAGTAGTAGTAGAAGTAAGTAGTAGTAGTAGTAGTAGTAGTAGTAGTAGTAGTAGTAGTGGTAATGATAGTATTGCTGTTTTTGTCATCATCATCATTGTCATCATTGTTATTGCCGCTACTGTTATTATTATTCTTATATTTTGTTGTCATTCTCATCATCTTCATTATTTGTGTTATTATCATTATTACTATAATCATTGTAAAATTATTGTTGTGCTATTCCACAAACTGCGCACTACACAGAATTAGGCTTTAAGTGGAGGACAAAGAATTCAAGCTGTTGGTTGAACTGACCACATGTTGTTGCATTGTTTACATCTTCGGTGGATGTGCACGCTTAGGTATTACCGTGTTTCCAAAGGCCGGTCGCAATAGGATCTTTAGCACGCATATTTTATATTCCGCATGCATATACAGACGAGGGGACTTTAGACACTGGCAGGACTGCACACTTTTTGACCGGAGGGATCGGAAAAATCTCCAGTGCTTACTCACCAGGTGGAGGTATCTACGTGGACCTTCTGATTGAAAGTTCGGCGCTTACCTGTTTGACTACCGCACCCGTGACCCCCGACCGTCAGCAAGTTACTACAACCAAACTGAAAAATATAAAAATTGCAACGTGGAATGTGAGGACATTGCTGCAAAAGGGAAAACTAGAAAATGTCAAGATTGAGATGCAAAATTAATGCTTAACCTCAATATTTTAGGACTACGGGAAGTGAGATGGAAGGGGGCAGGCATGATAACATCAGGCGAGCATACAATAATATGTTCTGATGGAAACACACATGAAAGAGGAGTAGGCATCATGATAGAAAGGGACAAGTCAAAATCAGTCAAGAGATACTGGGCTGTGTCAGACCGAGTTTGTTAGTTAAGTTAGATGGCTAGCCATTTGATATCAACATCATCCAAGTATCTGCACCAATATCCGCAAGTACTCAAGACGAAATTCACAACTTCTATAATGTATTAGAGACAGCCAAGGCTGAATGCAGATACAGGAAGTTACAATAATAATGGGAGATTTTACTGCTAAAGTGGGACAGGAGAGGGTGGAGGATATAGTTGGGCCTCATCGCCTTGGTACACAAACTGAAAAGATGAATGAATTCATTGTAGGAAACACCTGGTTTGAGCAGCATAACAGAAGAAAATGGACATGGATGAGTCCAGCAGATAATACTTTAAATCAAATTGATTACATCCTGATAAATAAAAAAATTAAAAATTCTTTGTTCACAGCAAAAACACGACCAGGCGCAGACTGCAGCAGTGACCACAATCCTGTAAGGGGAAGATTTAGGCTGAAACTAAAGAAAGAAAACAGATCAAAAGTAACATCAAACTAAATCTTGGGCTCCTAAAGACATATGAAGCGACCCGTAACAATTTAACTTACATGTTCGAAACAAATTCAGTGTTCTGGAAGACATTGTTGACAGTGAGGAACGATGGGAAAGTTGAAAAACTCGATAAATGAAGCTTGTTCAGAAATCCCTAGAGTACAAAGAAAAGCAAAATGAACTGAAGACAAAAGAAATCATAGGCTTGAGGAAGGACGGAGGAAGGCAAAGGGAAAAGAGTAAGAATGTAAAAAGATACACAACGAAATCAGGAATAGGTGCAATGAAGCTAAGGAAGCTTGGCTGGAAACACAGTGCAAAGAAATAGAAAACTGACAAAAAACAAATCCTCACAGAGTATGTATAGAAGAAATGAAGAAATTGCCCACAGGAAAAATACATGCACATCAACTGGTTGCTTAAAATCGAAAGATGGTAAGCTTATCACGGAAAAACACAAAGTATTAGATAGATGGGGACAGTACATTAAAGACCGATGACAGAAACGAAGAACACATTATAAGAAGGACCACACATAATGAAAGATGACTTAGAACAGCACTGAAAAAGATTAAACCGGGAAAAGCCCCAGGACCAGACAATGTTACTACAGAGATGATTGAAGCCCTGGAGGAACTCGGTACTGAAAAAATGACAGTCCTCCTAAATGAAATTTGTGACACTGGAAAAACCCCACCCAAAGATCTGTCAAAATCAATGTTCATTGTTGTTCCAAAGAAATCAGGAGCTATAGAATGCAAACTCCATCGTACAATCAGCTTGATAAATCGTGTAACAAAACTCCTATTAAGAATAATCACGATGAGGACAAGGAACAGAATCAAAAGAGAAATAGCAGAACAGTGTGGATTTGTCGAAGGGAAAGGAACTACTGATACATCCTAAGAACTATCATAGACAGGTCAAACGAGTTGAATAAAGATTTATGCTTTGTTGATCATACCAAGGCTTTCGATCGGGAAAGAATTGATCAACCAACTAGAAAGACTCAATATTGATGGAAAAGATCTAAGAATAATCAGAAGTATGTATTGGGAACAAACAGCAGCAATGACAATAGAAAACGATATAAGCTTTTACCAAAATACCAAAAGAGGGGTCAGGCAGGGTTGTGCTCTGTCACCAGAGTTGTTTTCACTTTACAGCGAAAACATCATGAGAAACCTAGAAGAATGCCCTGGATAAAGGTTGGAGGAAAAAATGATAAACAACATTCAATACTGAGATGACACCGTGTTAATTACAGAAAATGAAAGGGTCCTACAAAACCTTGTGAATATGATAGAAGTAGAAAGCAAAAATAAAGGGTAGGAGCTAAATAGCAAGAAGATTGAAGTCATGGTAATCAGTAAAAAAAAAATCCCCTCATACAAAATAACAGCAAATGGCACAACTTTGAGACAGGCTAAGTTTACCTGTAAATATCTGGGAACGGTCATGTCACCAGACGGCAGATGCACATCAGAAATAGCCAGCAGAATTGGCCAAGCCATAACAGCATTCAAGACGATGAAAAGCGTTCTTACCAACAAATGCCTGTCAATTAGCATCAGGAAGAGAGTTCTTGAATGTTATATAGAACTGATACTGTTATACGGTTGTGAGGCGTGGGCAGTAAACACGCAAAGCCAAAACAAGATTGAGGCAGCCGAAATGTGGTTTCTAAGAAGAATGTTGACAGTTCCATGGACAAGCAAAGAAAATACACGAGACAGTCTTGAGGGAAGGAGACACAAAAATGACATCAATGAAGAAGATAAGGAAAAGACAAGCAACATTTGTAGGACATTTTATGAGGCAAGAGAAATTAAAGTACCTGATCACAACAGGAACGCTGGAGGGAAAAGAGCACCAGGTAGACACAGGGAGAAAATATTGAACGGACGAGCGCAGTGGATGAAGACAGACAGGGTGGGAGAAGGAACTGCAGCGACAAAGGATAGGTTCGTACGGAGGGCCATGAGCACCAACGCCATGCGGCAGGGCAGATGATGATGATGATGTATGTACGTTGTGGGTGTGTGTGAGCGTGTATGTGTGTGTGTTGTGTCAGAGAGTTTGTGTGTGTGTGGTTTTGTTGTTGTTGTTGTTGTTTGTTTGTTTGTTGTTGTTTTTTACCGACTGACATATGAAGTGGGATATGTTATGATTCTTTCTATTGCTCTGTTACAATTGTTTTATTTAGCTCATCTGCTTTCATCAGGGCGATGGAGGTTCACGTGTGTGATGACACGATTTCTCATCCTAAAAACGATTTTTCAACCGGATGTTTGCCACAAAATGTGAGCACACTATGGGGTTTTATCCGTGTGTGTATCGGTGAGGTTTTGTCTGTGGCGTTTTGTATTTACTTTGGTTTCAATGGGATCGGATTATAAAGTTTATTGTCTTGAAGTCTATTCCCTCAATATCTATTCCTTGATAGTCTACTCCCTCAAGATATATCCCTTAAGATCTAGCCTAAATCTGCATTTTACTGTGACCCATAAAGTCTACAAATATGTCTTGAACAGGAACCACCATTCAAAATATAAATAACAACACTTCCATGCTGATGTATTCCTGAATTTAAGAAAATTAAAACAAATAAATAGATTATCAAATTGAGTAAAAAGAGTTTTTCTTGCAACATTGAATTTTGACATGTGTCAGTGGAAGTATTACAGAGCAAAGGGCAAAGTCTGTGTGTCAAATTCTATTTAAGTTCCTGATTGGGTTAGTGAGAAAAAAGAAGCGTGATGATTTGGGCCTCATGACTCCTGTGACTTTGACTTAGATTATCAAATTTAATGGAAACCAAAAAATAATGAAAAGTTGCTTATATTCTAAAGTTTACAGCAATTGGTTCTTTATATACTGAGATACTGATGCGCCTGGACATACAGCCAGACAGACAGACAGACACAGACACAGACACACACACACACATACACACACACACACACACACACACACACACACACACGCACGCACACATACACACACACACGCACGCACGCATGCACGCACGCACACACACATACACACATAGATATCTCTTCTCTTCAGCCATCTCTTCTCTTTGATGATCATAAAGTTTCCCAGAAATCAGGGAAAACAGAAACTTTTATGCAAGACTGTCGATGAGCCTAAATATGTCACAATCGTCCAAAGTTGACTTTCAGTGTATGTACTTGTCACTAGGATATGCTCATTCGTGACACGCTTCCCGGGTGAAAAGTCATGCAGGGGGTGAGAAATCGTGTCTCGAGCGCAAGAATTTTGATATGATTTACTACCCAAAAGAGAAAAAGTGTCAGCGGTGAGAAATCGTGTCGTCCACAACGTGTTCGGGTTTGCGAAATGAGGCGCTGAAAGAAGAGGAAGAAGAAGATGAAGAAGAAGAAGAAGCAGAAGGAGAAGAAGAAGAAGAATTGTTATTGTTAATAGTAGTAGTACTAGTAATAGTAGTAGTAGTAGTAAGGTAGTAGTATTGTGACACAAGAAGATCAATCATAAGTAGATTTGGAAAAGACAGGCAACCTTTAAAGGCCATTTTATGAGGAAAGGGGAGTTAGAGCATCTGGTCACAACAGGAAAGCTGGAAGCACCAGGTAGACCCAGGGAGAAATTATTGGACGGACTTGCAGTGTGGCTGAGGACAAAGAGGGTTGAAGACGTGTTTGCGACAACAAGGGACAGATACATATGGAGGGCCCTGATCGCCAATGCCATGTGACAGGGCACTTGATGGTGATGATGATGATGATGTTGATGATTATCATTATTATTATTATTATTATTTATAGTATTATCATTGTTGTTGTTGTTCTCATCATTATCATTATCAGCCCGTTGGGACAGTTACCGCTGTCCAGCAAGCTTATCTCAGCCAGCAAGATTGAAATGTACCAAGTCTGCGTACTGAGTACACTTCTCTAAGGCGACGAAAGCTGATCAAATTATGCACGCCAAGAGCACCGCCCCAATTTATTTCACTTGAGGTGCCTGCGCCGGATCGTGGGCATTTCCTCACACTATGATGACTGGGTTGGCTCAGCCATGTCCGCAGCATGCAGAATTGCTGCATCCCAAAATATGCCCTATATGAAGAGCTGCTGCGGGCTTCCAGTCCACAGGGCGCCCTCTGCTGCGATATAGGGATGTTTGTAGACGTGATCTGAAGTTTGATGATATCAGTATGGACACAGTCACAAATGGCTGTGCCTGACAAGCTGTACACAGAGGAGAAACAAACTCGACTGTTGTAGTTGGATAGAGGAGAGAAGAATACCCGGTCGCAGCCATCAGCCTTTATGTACGTCAGCTGCGCCACGGACTGCCACTCAAGAATCGACCAGTTCAGACACAGCCGACAGTGTTCCAAATACTACCAAGTCCTTAACTGGGTACACCCATTGTCTAATAAAACAAACGGAGCCATTAGTAGTCTGTTATTAATTATATTATTATTACAATAATTCAGAATAATTGTCATGTCATCAAGAAATGCTTCTTTACTTGTGACATGTGGGACTACGGTCCGAAAATACGATTTATATGGTAACTGAGTGTAGAGTTTTGAAACGAGTTGGTTACTTTTTTTTTCAAAAATTATGTCATTGCACACTCGCACGGGTGCACACACACACACACACACACACACACACACACACAACACACACACACACACACACACACACTCACACACCACACACTCACACACACACTCACAAACACACACAGAGATAGATAGGTAGATAGGGAGATAGATAGATAGTGTGCGTTGTGTGTGTGTGTGTGTGTGTGTGTGTGTGTGTGTGTGTGTGTGTGTGGTGTGTGTGTGTGTGTGTGTGTGTGTGTGTGTACAATGACATAATGTTTGAAAAAAAAAGTAACCAATTCACTTCAAAACACTAAATCGTGTTTTCGGAGCGTACATGTATAAATGATCATTCGATGAACGTCAGATGACGTTGCTCAATGAAGTGATATCGTAGGCCCATATGGCCAGAATTATCTATATTAATTAAAAAATAATAAAACCAAAAATAATAATAATAATAATATAATATATTTTATTTATATAGCGCAAAATCTTGATAAAATCAAATCTAAGCGCTGAGCGTATACATGCATACATACCTACATACATATGAGCGTATACATGCATACATACATGCTTACATACTTACATACATAAATCTAAGCTGAGCGTATACATGCATACATACATACATACATAAATCTAAGCGTATACATACATACATACATACATACGTACGCACATGCATACATAATAATTACAATATTTATATAGCGCAAATCTCGACAAAATCAAATCCAAGCGCCGAAAAGACACACATACACACACGCACGCACGCACGCACACACACGCACACACACACACACACACACACACACACACACACACACACACACACACACACACACACACACACACACACATGTATGGCCACAAATGGGGAGAAAAGAATAAAAGCAATAAAAGCAAGAATAAAACCAATGGAAAACCACAGAGAGCACATCATATACAATTATATATTAAAACAAAGTGATTCCCCTCCGAGCGGAGACAGGCTGCAGAGGGGGGTTGAGTGAGGTTAGGATTTTATGCAGAGGAGAAAAGGTGAGTTTTGAGAGCGGACTTGAAGGAGGCAAAAGTAGGTTGCTGACGGACTGAGAGAGGAACTTTGTTCCAGGAGAGTGGACCAGAAACAGAGAAGGCTCGTGGACCATAGGTACTGAGCTTAGTGCGTGGAAAGCGAAAAGTCAGAGGATCGGAGGCAGAGCGGAGGGTACGTGAGGGAAGATAGATCTCAAGTAGGCTTGACAGGTAATCGGGGGCTGCGTTATTGAGGCTTTTGTAGCACATGGTGTCTAGTTTGTACTGTATGCGCTTTGATACAGGGAGCCAGTGAAGTTGTGCCAGGAGAGGAGATATGTGGTCAGCTTTTTTCTTTTTGAGTACAAGGCGTACAGCATTGTTTTGAATGCGCTGTAGGATGTGAATGGTGGAGGCAGGAAGACCAGACAGGAGTGAATTGCAATAGTCAATGCGAGACATTATGAAGGAGAGAACGGGTTTTGCAGTTGTTTCGACAGAGAGATACTTCCTGATCAGGCTTATACGATGGAGATGATAGTAGCAAGATCTGGCAGTTTGAGAAACAAAGTTGTTCATGGACAGGGTAGAGTCAATGCAGACACCAAGGTTTTTAGCTGAATCAGAAATTGGGACTGATGTGTTACATAATGGGAGAGAAAGAGGATGCAGCTGGGAAAGTTTCTGACGGGTGCCAATGAGGATAGCTTCTGTCTTGTCGTCATTAAGCTGAAGTCTATTGTGTGTCATCCAGTTCTTAATGTCCGAGTAACACTCAGTGGTGCGAGTCAACAGGCGCTGTATATTATCAGGTAAGTCACTATCTTGAAGTTGGGTGTCATCAGCATAGAAGTGGTGTTTTATAGAGTGGGAGTTGATGATGGTGGACAGGGGGGAGGTATAAAGAGTGAAAAGAACAGGGCCAAGGACAGATCCTTGTGGAACACCACAGGTCAGGTATGCAGGTTGAGAGAAAGTGCCATTGATGAGAACAGTTTGTTTTCTGTTTGATAAATACGAAGTGAAAAAGGAGAGAGCAATGTCAGAGATGCCAAAAGTATGATGAAGTCTAGAAAGGAGAATACCATGGTCAATGGTATCGAAGGCTGCAGACAGATCAAGGAGTGTGAGGAGAGAGACTTTGCCAGTATCAGTTGCAAGGAGGAGATTGTTGAGAATGTGTAGTAGGGCAGTTTCAGTGCTATGGCACTGGCGGTAGGCTGACTCGAAAGGATTGAGGAGATTGTTGGCAGACAGATGAGAGTTCAGCTGGTTGAGGACGACCTTTTCAAGGAGTTTTGACAAGAAAGAGAGATTAGAGATAGGCCTGTAATTTTTCAGTTCATTTGGGTCTAAATTGTGTTTCTTGAGGAGAGGGTGAACAATAGCAGACTTGAAAGAATCTGGGACAGTTCCAGTTTGAAAAGAAGTGTTGATGATGTCAGTGATGAATGGGAGGAGAGTAGGGAGACAATCGGAGTAGAGAGAACCTGGAAGAGGATCCAGTTCGCAGGTTTTGAACGACATGGATCTGATTGTGTTGAAAATTTCTTCTTGTGAGACTGGGGTAAAAGTAGTGAGAGGTGTGCCAGAGAAGGAAGGGTCAGGTGGGCATGGTTGACAGGGTGTCCTGTCAAGCCTGTCAGGAAGAGTTTGTATTTTGGTGGTGAAATACTTAGAGAATACAGATGGGAGTTCTTCATTTGTATGTTTTGTTGGGAGAGGTAAGTCTTTTCGTGTGCCAAGGAGATGATTCATGGTTGTAAAGAGTTCTTTTGAAGAAGAGGCATTCAGGATTTTGGTTTGGAAATAGCTTGTTTTTGCAGATGCAATGAGGGTGGATACTTTTGTTTTAGAGGCTTGGAAAAGTTGCCTGTGTACAGTGAGTTTGGATTTGCGCCAGCGGCGCTCTGCTCTGCGGCGGGCACGTTTTGCACAGGCAATCTCATGAGTGAGCCAGGGGGTAGGGGGGCGGTCAGGTAAAAGACGGGTTGTGGCTGGAGCATGAGTGTCCAGAAGATGGTGGAGAGTAGTATAGAATTCATCGGCAAGGTTATGTGACTTTTCAGAAAGGAGACGGGAGGCATCAGATGAAAATGTGGAGAGGTCGATAGATTTGAGATTGCGTCGAGTCACTGTGCGCGTGGTACGGGAAGGAGGAGAAATGTCAAGAGAACAGAGAATTGCAGAGTGGTCAGATGGAAGGGCTGAAGTTAGACGGGTAGAAAGAACTAAGCAGTTGTTAGTAGCTGAATTGTGGTGATCACGAGAAATGATCCAGTCAAGAATGTGACCTTTTTGATGGGTTGGTTCAGAAATGTGTTGAGTCATATTGTGATTGGACAGAGAGTTGATGATATGTCTTGTGTCATAACGGTGAGTGTTGTCATAGTGGACATTGATGTCACCTAGAATGATGACATTTCCAGGTAAGAGGCAGTAGTGGTCAAGCAGTTGGTCAAAGTCAGAGAGAAACGTGGATGTGGTGAGTTTGTTGGCAGAGCTAGGTGGAGGTCGATAGACACAGGAGAAGGTGATGGGGTGAGGGGTGGATTGGAAGGATACTTCAACGTGCTCGAAAGAAGGATGGGAGAAAGGCAGAGACTGCGAGAAAGATAGGCGGGAATGGAGTGAGTCGTTGTAGAGGATGGCGATACCGCCACCTCGAGATGAGCGATGGAAAGAAGCAAGCCTGTAACCACTCGGAGTGAGGCTAGCATGTATAGGTTCATGACCAAGGGGGTTAAGCCATGTCTCTGTAATAAAAGCAATGTCAACGTGCTCATCAGCGATAAAATCGGCAATGACCTCGGCTTTGCCATCTTTGCATATTGATTGAGCGTTAAAAAGGCATAGTTTAAGTTTATCACAGTCATATGGCGGCGGCCGAGGTGGCGAAGAAGGCGGCACCGACGGGACAAAAGACGAAGGCGACACCAGCGGGGCAGAAGACGAAGGCAGCAACGATGGAACAGAAGAAGAAGACAAAGGTAGCACCGGCGGGACAGAAGACGAGGGCAGCGCCGGCGGGACAGAAGACGAAGGCAGCACCGGCGGGACAGAAGGCGAAGGCGGCACCACCAGGACAGAAGGCGAAGGCGAAGACGGCAGAGGAGGAGACAAAGCCCGCAGCAGCGAGGTCGAAGGCAGGGGCAGTGGAGGAGACGAAGAAGCAGAAAAAGAAAAGTGGCGTCGGGCTGGCACAGCAGGAGGCAGGTTGTGCCAAAGTCGGTGGAGACGTCCACCACGACAGGATCGCGCAGTGCGGGGCTTGCTACACAGCCCCAATGTACGTATCCGCTGGAAGACGCCTCCACCGAGGTAGCATTTGCTGTGTTTAAAAAGTGTCAGTCCAATTTGTTTTAGGACGGACGGATCCATAATTGAGAGCCAGTCAGGAGAGGATGATGTTTGCAGAGAACAACGAAGGTTTGGGAACTGTAGCGTTGGGCGAACACAGTAGGCTAAAATGTTAACACAGTTCACAGGTTAAATGTCCGACCTAAACGGCAGAATTAAAATGACGAAAAGTAGGCATACGAAACTCTAAAATCAGATTATCCGGTAAAATATTCAAAATTTAAAAAAAATATTTACCTCACCATTTGTCGGGACCCAAGAGGAATAAACTGATATAAAATTCAATGTACAAAAACAAATAGAACCACGATAAAATCACTGTAAAATACCACACACACTTTTGCTGCCTGCTGGCGAGACATCTACTCATGGAAATAATCGAGTATACTGGATTCACAAATGATAGTAGCACAGCTGTGTGACCACTGGAAAGTTGAGGGTTGAAATCCCATCTGTCCGAATCAATTTGATACTTTCAGTTTCTGCTTGTTCCAGCCCAGTTTTGAGCGTGCTTTGGATACAGTTGGGAAGATTATTTGCGTACAGTCGAGTGTCATCTTTTTTCCTGAGGCCTGTCAAAGTGTGTCCCTTGATTTTTGTTGATTCTAGTGTTTTGTGATATACAAGCTCTGTTAAAAGTGTAAATACTGACATGATTGGAACAATTGAAAAGTTTTTAACAGACAAATATGTAATACAACAATGATAGAAAAACTTGTTTCAGAAGTGACTCTTCAATTCATAAGGATTTTGAATCACATAGCAATCACGTAAATACAATCTGGATAAGGACCATTTAAAAAATATAAAACGAACAATACTATCTGAATACCGGTAAAGAATAATACAGTTTAGAATATACCCGATTTCCATTCCCAACATGCATCGACGATGCCTTCATTGCAATCATGTGAATTTTTTGAAAAAATATAAAAACTATGGAATTAAGTGTCAAAAGTCAGATCATGTTAGTAGTATATTCTTGTCAGTCCATTAAAGTGGACCCCGGGTCCTATTTTGAGGATGACGTCATAATCGGGGTCAAGGCGCGTCATAGATAATAGAGACCTTTAGATTTCACATTACACATACATCTATCAGGTCTGAGCAAGATAACAGTATGGCCAGATATCATGAAAATAGTATGGCACATGCTGATATCACTCTGTCTAAATTAGAAGCTATGGACTCTAAGATAACAGCCAGCAAGGAAGAGTATGAACAGATGGACCAAAAGATATAAAAAATTTTGTGCGAGAGTTTTGAAATCCGGAAAGAAAATACGATTTTGAAAAAAAAAATCATTTAAGTAAACAGCTGCAAGACACTTCAGAAGAAGTGGCACGTTTGAAAAAAAATGCTAAAAGAAGAGAAAGAAATGAGAAATGACTTGGAACAATAATCAAGAAGAGAAAATATCAAAACAGTAAATCTGCAAGGAGACAAAGAGAGATATAGAGAGACCGCAGAAGAAACTGAAAAGAGTGTCACTTTTTTTTTTCATAACAAACTGGGACTCGCATACATAACATATGAACAAATAAGTATCGCACACAGAATAAGACCATTCAGGCAATTTCAGAACAGTGCATCTCCAGAAAAAACAAAGGTTTGTTGCGAAAAACTGAAAAGTTCTGAAGAACAAAGAATCACAAATATATATATATATACATATATATATATATATATATATATATATATATATATATATATATATATATATATATATATATATATATATTATATTACTAGTCACAACAAGTTAAGCACAGGTCCTTGGACACAGGGGGCTGATCCATTCCTTCAGAAAACATTATTTTCTTTTTGTTATGCGGCAACCAGTGATGGAATCTCAAACAGCAGTGTTTGGGCGAGCCTGTGGCAACTTGTAGTGCGCATGGGGGTCTTGGTGACCTCGTTGCCGCGCGGGATAAAAAGTGCAAAGTTGCGGTGAATGTGCCTGTTTTGCAGTGAGCTTGCTGGCGACACAAGATGTGTAAAATGAAAAATTCGTTATACCCGTGCAAGAGCAGTCTTTCGAGTGAGTTTTATGCCCCTTCCTTATGCTTTATAAGCGCGGGCTTGGTTACTGTCAGCCCGTTTCTCACCATGCCACCAAGAAGAAAACTTAGCACCTTTGACAAAACCAGGGCGATTGCGTGGATGCAAGATGGCATTGCCAAGGCTGAAGTGGCGCGACGACTTGATGTGCATCATTCAGTTATTGTTAGACTGAACCAGCGTTTTAGGGCGACCAACAGCGTTGAAGAGAGGCCACGGTCAGGTCGGCCTAGGCAGACGACTCCAAGAGAAGATCGGTTCATCGAGAGGCAGGTCCTACTGCAGCGGGATGCCACCTCAACCAGCATCCAACGGCAGCTTCGTAGGGCAACTAACACCATCCTCAGCCGTCAAGCCATACGAACCGTCTTCACCACTTTGGCCTCAGATCACGTCGTCCAGCTGTGCGACCACGACTGCTAGCAGCCCATAAGCTGGCTCGCCGAGCTTTCTGCCAACGTCATGCGAGATGGAACCAACAACAGTGGTCTCAGATCCTCTTTTCGGATGAGTCGCGGTTTTGTCTTGAACACAATGAGGGCCGAACTAGAGTTTGGAGGCGTGTTGGTGAACGTTACATTGATGCAGCTGTTCGTGAGACCCGGGCCTTCAGGGGAGGATCTGTTATGGTATGGGGTGCCATCAGCTTCCACCACAAGACACCACTCTACCACATTGACGGAAACCTCACAGGCCTCCGCTATCGGGATGAAATACTGGCGCCTTTCGTTGTTCCGACCATGCAACGAATCGGACCCATGGCAGTCTTCCAAGACGACAATGCTCGGCCACATAGAGCCCGGGTGGCCTTAGAATTCCTTGTGCAGGCCGGTATCAACAGGATGATCTTCCCGGCGTATAGTCCCGACCTCAATCCCATCGAGCATCTTTGGGATGAGTTGGGGAGACGTGTAAAGGAGAACCATCCACCTCCCAGGGACCGTCAGGATCTCTTCCGAATGCTGCAACTGGAATGGCAGGGAATCACACAGAGGGTCATCAGAACACTGGTCTACTCGATGAGGAGACGCTGCATGGAATGTCTCGCCAATCGGGGTGGTCACACCCATTATTGAAATGATTTGGTGAACTGGACAGATTTGGCAAACTTTGATTTCGACCCCTCCTCCGTTTAATTGTCTGTATATCCCAAACCGTTTGTGCGATCACAATGAAATTCAATGTACGTTTGAACAAGATTATGAAATAAATCTGTTCCCAATTGGAAAGTCATGGCTTTGATATTTGTTGAAAATATGCGGGTACATGTAAACTGTGCTTAACTTGTTGTGACTAGTATATATCAATTGTAATTTAACCAAACTCAATGCACAGCGTCTTTCGGAACTAAAGAAACATGTGGGTGTCCTGTCAGCCTAGTCATTCCAAGGGAACCTTTACTGCAAACCACTTAACCTACAGGTGGTCAAATTAGAAAACGGTGATCTCGGCATGACTGACAGAATATTGATACCAAGAGATGTACAACAGCAACTCGCCCGGATAAACTTTCAAGGCAGAGATGGACGATAACGTCAGGTGAACGAGAAGACCGAAGCAGAGGGAGAGCGAAATCAAAGGGGAATGGCAGTTTTACAGGTGAGCACAACGTACAATCCTCACGAGGAACGACGACTGAAAAGCAGCCGACCAACCAGAGGTGACGACAGATAACAAAACATTCAGACTGTCTTACCACGCCATTCAAGAGACCAGGAAACGATTGGGACCTCACTTGAAAGCAGCTAGAGATAACAACAAAAGGGTCACCATGATATGATCACCTCCTTACTGAGGGTAAGAAGTTTGGATTAGATGACAATGATAAATTAAAAGAAATCAGAGAGGTGTCTGGCCGGCCCAATGTAAGACAAATACATACTTTAAGTCAAAAACAAAATACCTTAAACAAATACCAAGAGGTAACACCGGTTCTCAAAATTTTAAGCGAAGGTTCAGACGTGGTCAGTAATGTCTTGAAAAGCCAAGATACCGTTCATACCGTGTATGTCGAAACAAATCTGTCCACTTTTCCTCTACTCCCTCCCTTATGCGCTTGCCCTCCTTTCAGGAAAGTGAACAAGTAAAAGGTAAGTGTGACAAGGGGGTATCAGTCCAAGATAATTTTGAAGAACGTATGAATGTAACTCAAAGCACAAACAAATGCGAAAATATACCAAATACACCAGAAAGACAACCATAATCGACAGACAGCTCACCAGATTGAACTTCTACACAGTAGCTCTTCGAGTGATTAGGTTTTCCGCAAGAGAGGAACACCTTCTTCATGGAGGGTAAAGAACCCAAGGAGCCCTGCCATCAAGAACATACTGCTGACAGCAGTTGAGTTTCCATCGAATGGTGCTGAGCATTTCCTGTCTATCCGTCTGTGCACTGTTGCAGGTCCTGAGCAAGTTCATATCTGGTATGTAATGAAATGAAACCCATCACAGACTTGTTGAAGAAAAATACAGCATGGAGCTGGGGACCAGTTCAGAAGAAGACCTTTGAGACTGTACAGAAGAAATTGTATTCTTCCTCAGCACTTGGATTCCACAGTCCCGGGAGAAGAACTGTTGTAAGTGCCGACAGCAGTTGTTATGGTCCGGGTGGAGCTCTGATGCAGTAGGGGAAACGTTCTTATTCCAATTGCATTCGTATCAAGGACTTTAACTGATGCAGAACAGCGATACGCACAAATTGAAAAAGAGTGTCTGGCTGCAGCCTGGGCATGCGAAAATTTTGCAAAGCATCTGGTTGGATTTGACTCATTTGAACTTCAAACAGATCATAAGCCTTTGGTTCCTCTAAAAAGATATTGACAAAGCTCCAGTGCGCTGTCGGAGATTACTGATAAGACTCATGCGGTTCAGAGCAGAAGTTGTTCATGTCCCTGGGAAAGAGACAGTGATTGCAGATGCACTATCCAGAAATCCTGTACCTCACACCAAAAAAGACGAAGAAATCGCTGACAATGTGAGTGCCTATGTTGGCATGGCTGAGTCTTGAGTCAAGCTGGCCAGTATCACAGAGGCGTCTAAATCGTCTTCGTGCAGGGACAGTGTATGATCTAGAGTTACAGCAAGTGATTGGGTATGTGATAAATGGTTGGCCATCTCAATCAGCAGTACTACCAAGCACAAGGAGAGCTGTCTCTGGTTTATGGACTGGTTGTGTACAATGGCCGCATTGTGGTGCAAATGGGCAAAAAAAGGAAATTCTTCACCAGCTGCATGAGACTCATCAGGGACTACACTAGTATCACCAAAACGCAGTCATTAGTTTGGTGGCCAGGTCTCAGCAGAGAGCTCAATTAGCTTGTTAACTCATGTCAAGTGTGTAGGTCAAACAGACTGTCACAGCGAAAGGAACCACTCCTCCCCACATCCCTACCAGAATGACCATGGCAACAGTTGGGGGGTGGCCTGTGTTTTTACAAAGGCAGAGACCATTTGGTAGTAGTGGCTCGAGGTACAACGTCTACATTCAGCGACTGCAAGCGTCATCACTAAGAAGTGTATGCAGTTGTTTGCTACCCACGGCATGTCTGATGTCATCGTAACAGACGACGGACCGCAGTTTAAAGTAACGAATTTAGGCAGTTTGCACTGAAACATGACATTCAACATCAGAAATTTTAAGTTTATGTACAAGTTTATGTGCATATACATATACACATGTGCATATGTATATACATATACATATACATATATATATATATATATGTGTGTGTGTGTGTGTGTGTGTGTGTGTGTGTGTGTGTTGTGTGTGTGTGTGTGTGTGTGTGTGTGTGTGTGTGTGGTGTGTGTGTGTGTGAGAAGAAAAAGGGAAGAAGAAAGAATGGAACAAAAATGAAATAATGCTTAATTAGTACTTTGTTGTACTAAAAGTTAAACAAATGCTCACAGTTCTAAAGAGAATAAGTTTTGAAATCTGACTTGAATGAACAGTGCAACTTACTTGAAATGCCATTATAATTGCTTGAGGTCTTAATTTATTCATTACGTTGAAAAGCATGTGACCTTAAGTTAATTGCTGAAGCGATAATCTTTGGGGAAAAGGGAGATGTTTGGGAACGCAACTAGTGATAGGAAGTTCACTGTGGTTCTATCTGATTTGTATGATAAGACAAAAATATGACGTAAAGAAAAGGGTGAAAGTCATTGTCAGTTTATTTACGCACACAGTCTTCCAATATAAACATCTGTTTTTCAGTTTTTTCTTTGCTTAGAGGATTTCTTCTTCATCTTTATAGAATGTACACATGGCAATGATTGGGGAGTTTGGTTTAGTGTTCGGGCGGTGTACACGGTCAAACTGTCTCGTTTTGTGTCAGTATGTCCTGTACATAATCTTCACAGTCCTACTTTGTTTTACTGTCTCTTCTTTGGACTCCGTAGAAAATGATGTTGTTTCTTTTCGACAGACCTTCAAGCTCATCAGTTTTTCTTTCGATCTGTTCACGTCTGTCCTTTAGCATTGTGTTCGCTGCTTTAAGAGAGTCAGTTTCTCTAGTGAAATGAAGAAATAAAGTCTCTGATATCATGCATTTCATTTCTCAGCTCATTGACAGTTTCATGCACATTTTTAAGTTCATTTATCATATCCTCAAACTTGGTATGCATGCTCGAAATAGAAGTCATGATGTCCTCCAGTGTTGGATGGTTGGACAATCCCTCACCTGATGAAAAGTGGTCATGATCCAGAAATGAAGGGCGGTCAGCACTGGCACGGCGTGTGGCGCCATCACTGGTCAATCGAGACTGCTTCAAGGTACTGCTCTGGTTGGACCTAGGCCCGGCTTCTGCTCCACATCTCCGTAACGAAGTAACAGGTCGCTGAAGAAAAATGTCGTGAAGACCAAGCCTAGCATGACACCGGTCACACGGGTCCTAACTTTCAACACTCGAAGTGTCTTAAACGTAGTCCGCTTGGTCATGAAACAATAAAAAAGGCGACAAAACCACCACAACGCACTCTGAAATCCACACCTGCCAAAGGCATGATGACAACATCAATTTGCAGAGGTCAGACTTAGTGAGGTACTCCGTAATTAAAGCAAATTTGTTAATTGGGTGCAGAGGTCTGAAAAATGTGACCGCTCCCTTTCGCTGACGAGAATTCACCAGAGAGAGAGAGAGAGAGAGAAAGGGAGAGAGAGAGAGAGAGAGAGAGAGAGAGAGAGAGAGAGAGAGAGAGAGAGAGAGAGAGAAAGAGAGAGAGACTTTATGACCAGTGACAGAGTAATTCAGGTATTATTTGAGGGCATTTTTGTTCGCAGTAGATTGATAATCAACAAAGAAGAGGTGACTCAGGTCAAATGAACTGAAGAAACGAAGAACCGAAATACTGACTGGAAAAAGAATGATTCCTAACACGGGAGAGGCCAAGTGTAGATATCGTGGCAGAAGCTGGCACCGACACCCACAGCACAACAAGCACAATGCATAAAGATCTTCAAAATAACCAAAGGTAAAATTGTTTAGCTTGACCAATTGAAACGGGACAATTAAAGCTTTTTTAGGCCAAAATGAGAGAACACGAAAACATTTAATGCAAAAATGGCAGACACTGCAAATATTTTAAACCAAATGAAGATCTGCAAAAGAAGGAAATAAAGAAATACAAAATCAAAGAGATGAAGGGTCAAAATATAGAGAAAATGGTCAGCTGTAACATTTAAAGTCAAAACATAAAACATGTAGGCCTAAGCTGTCAAAGTGAGGCATACAATACAAAGAGATACCTGACATCATCATTGCTACTAACAAATTCGGAATAACATGTAACGAAGATAATAACTGGCTAATTTGGAATGGAGGGTTTAATAAATTAAGAAGAAAAAAGCAACTCTGCCTGAAATTTATTAAGTTACCCTTGGATATTGCATTATGCTCTTCTATTTTGTGTCTGCCTTTCAATTCTTTTTTAAAAGCAGAAATGTTTCCTAAAATTCTATGTAACTTTCCATCTGTTTAATTTTGTAATTTTTCATTCGTTCTTTTGCAGATTTTCTTTTGGCTTTAAATACTTGCATTTTTGCTTTATTTGCAAAGAAATGTTTTCACTTTCTGCCATATCGGTCTAAAAAAAGCTTTAACTCCCTGTTTCAGTTGGTCAGTTGAACGATTATACGCTTGGCTCTTTTGAAGTTCTCTATGATTGTTGTGTTTTGATTATCACTGCCAGCTTTTGCCACGGTATCTAGAATTGGCCTCTCCCGTGTTAGGAATCATTCATGTTCCAGTCAGTTTTCGGTTCTTTGGTTCTTCGGCTCTTTAGTTCACTTGACCAGAGTCAGCAGTCTACTGCACACAAAAATACCTTCAAGTAATATCTGATTGACAATTACTCTGTCTCTGGTCATTAAGTTTATTATATATATATATATATATATATATATATATATATATATATATATATATATATATGTATGTATGTATGTATATATATACATATATATATATAATATATATATATGTATAGATAGATATATGTATGTAAATATATGTGTGTCTGTGTGTGTGTGTATCTGTGTGTGTGTTTTATGGCTGATGTGACACACATCCAGTGTGTTAGCAAGTGACTGTGTGTTTGTCACCTCTTGCTTTCAGCCCGCACCACCAGCTTGCAGCTCTGTGAAAAGGAGAGCAGAAAGCGTATCTCTGTCAATATATAGCCTCTCCAACAGCAAGCCCCATGTGGTACTTCCCCGAGGCGATGCACATTAACTGAGCACCTCACGAACCCTCGAAGGACTCGGAGGATGTATGGCTCCCAGGAGTGCGGCACACAGGCTTACAGGTGTGTGGACACGCCCTGGTGTCTAGAGCCCAGATCCCAAACTGTGGGTAAATAGCACCACTGCCTTGTGGTTGTCTCGGGAGACACGAAGGCTAAGGGAGTAAACCCCAATCAGAAAAACTGGAGTGGAGTCTAAAAGGCAGTTGTCACTCTCCAGCAGCTCCTGCACCCAGGCTGGTGCCAAACTTTATGCCTTGCATTCCTTTGGATCCCATCATCGAGGGTGAAAGGCGTTAGCAAGACAGGGAGAACCAATACCTCGATACTCTCCCGAGCTCCCGACGCCACTCGATAGTCATTTCATCAAGCAAAGGGGGCTGTCCAGAATCTTCCATCGAATGGTGCTGAGATTTCCTGTCTATCCGTTTGTGTCCTGTCAACATCCTCAACGTCTACGCTCCCACCCTCGCTGATCGGAAAAAAACAAGGATCATTTCTATGGATAGCTCGACGAACTGATCAGAGGATGCCCAAAATTCGAATCGCTGTTCCGCCTTGATGATCTCAACTCTAGTTTAGGTGCCGATCATGAGTCATGGCCCACCATCCGCAGACACCACGGCACCGGCAAGATCATCAACGAGAAGGTTAGAAACTACTGCAGCTGTGTACCTACCACGACCTATGCGTCACAAACACCTTCTTTGAGTGTAAACCGCAGCACAAAGTGTTGTAGAAGCACCACAAGTCCCATCTTGGGCACCAGCTCGATCTCATGATTACCAGTCGCTCGACGTTCAATCGTGTCCGAGTCACCAGAAGCTACCACATCGCAGACCCCGATTCTGACTATGCCCTTGTATGTAACAAAGTGCGCGTACAATTACACAATCTCCACTGTTACAAGCCTAAAGGTTGCCCTCGCATCAGTACAGCACAAGTGTCCTTTCCCCTCAAGATCAAAGAGTATGTGTCTGCTTTTGTCCAGGCTCTCCAGGACCTACCCAAGCACGATGCCAATGCGAAGGGGAGCGCCTTGAAGAATGGTATCTAAGTACAGCCATGTCTACACCTATTCAACGCATACCTTGAAAAGATGGAACCAACAATTGAGGCCAAACGGGAATCCTTCTTGGCACACAAGACGCAAGCAGTGCTCAGAAGTGCTCGGAGTACCACACAACGCCTCACAACACAGTGTGCCAACGAATACTTGCAACAACTGTGCAAAAGAATACAGTGCAATGCAGAGTCTGGCAACGTTCCCGGCATGTACAAAGCATATACATAGATAGATAGATAGACAGACGGACAGACAGACAGACAGACAGACAGACAGATAGATAGATAGATAGATAGATAGATAGATAGATAGATAGATAGATAGATAGATAGAGAGAGAGAGAGATAGAAAGAGATAGAGAAAGAAGGAGATAGGTAGATATATATATATATATATTATATATAATTATATATGTGTGTGTGTGTGTGTGTGGTGTGTGCATGTGTGTGTGTTTGTGCGTTGGTGTGTGTGTATGTGTGTGTGCGCGTGTATTTATATGTATATATGTTTCATTTATGTTTTGAGCATTGACTTTTTTTACTTTCTATCCATTGACAGCTCATGTGACATGTTCAACAAAAAGGCCATGACATCGGTCTCATCTTTCAAAAATGTTGGTTCTCTTTGGAATCTGCCGTCTTTACCTTTTGCAGCATGCTCCATTATAGTCTAGATTTCTGGATTTATTTGGTAGGGTTAGGAGGCCTTCATTTCATTTTTCTGATATTTTTCTCGATTGTTTATTCGTCATTGGCTATGATGTACATGAGCTGATAATAATAAATTATTCATGAATAGGACTATTCTCCAACCTCATTTGAACTCTATGCGCATTACTCAATCTCAAGAAAGTGCCTGTATTATATAATGGCTACCTGGTTGAACCTGGCTCTCAATTACAAAAAAGGCTACTCACTGCGTAGCTTTCATCGGCGATCCAGCCGACTTCTTCAGTGCAACTGCTGGGTTGAGAACTGGCTTCAGCCTGTATTATGTACAGAAAAACTAATACATGTGCACTTATGTCAGAATGCATATTAATAAGCATGCACAAATGAATACATACTAACAATGTCCAACCATATGTACACATATATCTATGATTATAAATGCATATACACATGTTGACTGCACAATACAACACTCAAGACTCAAAACTGGTTTATTATCTAATCACAGGGTACAGAAATTCAATTTTCGGCATGTGCCATTTAATCGGAGACATACACACACCCACACACACACTCACACACACATGCGCGTGCGTGCATGCACACGCACACAAACACAGACACGCATACACATACACACACGCGCGCGCACACGCACACACGTATTGTTTATCATGCACACACTCACACCCGCCATCACCAGACCACAATGACACAATGGTCATCCCTCTTCTCACAGCATATCCCCTGCGCCTCCCAGCACTACCCCTATCCGAGTAAGAAGAATTATTAAACTACACACAAACTCATAACATATCATTCAGTTAAAGAGACAACAAATAAAGGTAAGTTTTAACGGAGACAAGTAAATAGTATTTGAGACGGGAGAGGTGGGAGAATGGAGGGGGGGAGGGGTAGAAGGCGGCCGTCAAGACGGAGAGGAGAATGATGAGGAGAGGTGGGGGGGGGGGGGGTCGTGTATGAGCAGAGTTTAAGAGAGTTTATACTATTTTCAAATGCGAGATTGGAAAGACCTGTGTGCACATGTACACACACACACACACACACACACACATACACACACACACACACACACACACACACACACACACACACACACACACACACACACACACACACACACACACACACACACCTCTACCCCTTTAACACAAATCCACAGCATTTTATCAATCATAATACAATATTTTTTCTAAGACGTATTTAAACACACACACACACACACACACACACACACACACACACACACACACACACACACACACACACACACACACACACACACACACACACACACACAATATACACACACACACATTCGCATTTTAGCCATTCACCTCAGATGTGCGCACTGTTGACCGTAGGTTGGCGGAAGCTGGCCTTGGACAGCAAACAAACGCACACAAATGAATACCTAAATATACAAACCAAGGATAAGTAAATAATGAATGAATAAATCACAAATACATAACAAGTAAACGAGTAAATAAAAGAAACAAAGACCCATAAGCTAGCGTCCTTAGTTAATAAATGAACAAATAGATGAAGAAGTAAATCAATTTATCAATCAAGCAAGCAATTCATCAACCTACTAATGGGACACACACACACATATATACATACACGCACATGAACACGTATGCATACAGAGACTTTAACAAATTAGCATACTCACACATACACAAACAAACATGCACAAACAGACAATCAGACAATCCACAAATCAAACATTCAGACACAAAACAAAAGGAAACATGCGCTCTGTCAATATAGAGCCCAAAATGGTCGCTCTGCACGGGGCTGCCCGGTCTTACAAGTTCAAGTACGGCTGTTACAAAGACGTACAGCCGTTGGAAGGAAGGAGCAGCGGAATCTATCTGTTCGTGCCCGAAACCACATCAGTCTGTCCCATCTGGTAGACCTTTGGGCCAGCTGTACACCCCACAATGGATGGGTGGTGTCACGCTGGATGGCTCCCAGGCGTGTAACTGCTTTCGTCTCAAGATATGCCTGGGTTGACCCCCAGGACGGCCAATCAGCTTACCATCTGTCTTGGTGATCTTGAAAAACCTGGCTTTGGCATGCTCCCTGCCGAAGAAGCAGAGACTGGGAAAAGTGAGGTCAGGCTCAAACCGTTGCCTTGTAAAAACAAGGTTCCAGCATACTTGAGCCCACTCCAAACGAGTTAAGCTGCCTGAAGAAGTAGAGGCGCTGGTTTACCCTTCTTCAGCAAGGCCTAGGAGTTGGCAGATCAGTCCAGATTACTGTCGGTGATGGAGCCCAGGTACTTGTACTAGACACACCAGCTTCACCTCCACCCCCTTGATGATCAGTGGAATGGGCTTGAGTGGGTTCCTCCAGAAGTCTACAACCATCTCCTTGGCCACGTTCAGGAAGAGATGGTTTTCGTCGCACCAGCCCACGAGCGAGTCAACAGAGCTCTCAGTCGGACGTATTAAGGCCGGTCAGCTACGTGTCATTTGAGAATTTCACCTGGAGGGTGCCCATGGTGGAGCAACGGTAGTCAGAAGTGTAGAGCATGAATAGCGCTGGGGAGAGGACGAACCCCTGTTGCGCTTCGCTATTGGTGTGGACCCTTGCTGAAGCGACAGACGAGATGAGTGATCTGACTATCACTCGTTGAGGCATCCTGTGAGGAAGCTGCAGTGCAGCTGATGATCAAGGGGTAAAATCCATCATCATCAGCTTCCGTATGTATGATGTTGAAAGTCCTCTGTGCCCCTATCTGGCTGTACGCAAACAGCAGTGAGACCTGGAAGGGGCGTGTAGCCTCTAGCAGTCTTCGCGGCACCATCCGCTCCAGATACTTCAAAGGAATGGAGGTCAAAGCAACTGGGCGGTAGTCATTTAGGGTGGAGAGGGAGGGTTCTTGGGGACGGGTATGATGGTAAAGGATTTCCAAATGGACAAGATATATCCAGAGTGCAATGACCTCTGAAAGAGGACCCTGAATGCAGCAGCCAGGGAGTCGTGGCAGTGCTTCAGCACCTGCACCGCACCAGGTAGCTCATGAGGGCCACAAGCGCTGCATGGAAGCACCGGCTCATCTCCCCTTCCGCCGGCACTTCCTCTCTATCCTCCTGCTTGCTAGTTCCGCTACAGTGCTTGCATGCTCCGTGGAGAAGTTGGTGGTGTCAAAGCGGTTGCGGAAGGCATTGAGGTTGTTGGCCAGTGTCTATTGGGTTTCGGTGTCCAGGGACTTCCTTTGCGACTTGTAGCCCGTCATGGACTGCAGCCCATTCCAGATCTGCCTGAAGTTACTGGAAGCGTAGTCGTCCTCCACCTTGTCTCCTCAATCGCTTCACTTCATTTGTATTGCCATCCTTGAACGTTTGCTGTCACTGCCTGTGGATCTCAGACACCTGGTCACCCAGGGCTTGTTGTTCGGATAAAACCGCACCAATCGATCGATTGGGGATTCCTGGTGGCACGTCGTGTTATTCTGGCGTACGTAGCCAATGGTCAGTGGTTTAAAATGCCAAGTGTAGATAGAAAAGAAAAAATAGTTGTAATAATCGGAGTGATGATGGAACATGAATGCACACTGACAGAAAGTGACCCACATGATGAAACTGCAAGCAAAGAATTAACGCGTAGACGCATAGACGCTAAATCACGTGAAAATTCTGTGGAATGCGGAAAACTCAAGCTGTTGGGCAATTTTTGTCCAAATGATCTGCGACTGCTGGTTCAACATCACCTCTAGGCTCATACTATTGTTCTCTTTCTTCACGTTCATCAGTTACGTCTAAATGCACGTTGAGTAAATCTGCAATTTGCTCATCTACATCGTCATCATTATAGCCTGTTTCACAATCTCTTTTTTTTCTGCTTACTCTGGAGATTTATCAAGAATTTCTTTTTCTAAATGTGACAATTCATCACCTTCACCCTTATGTCATTTTTCCCAATCTTTCTTTAAAATAGCTTCCAAAGTTGCTGATTCTGCGCTCTAGTTTCTTCGATTTCTTACCGTTCAGCACTACATATTGAAAGTATCTCGACTCGAGATTTTCGTTTCTTAAGGCATAGAATGGAAACATTTTCTTTTCTATGAAGTCTCTCTTTCAGAGAGCTTCCAAACGTTGTATTTTTTGCGTTGCAAGTTTTTTTTTCTCTTGATATTCAGCTATCAATACTAAAAGCATCTCAGTTCGAGATTTCTGTTTCTTAGACCATGAAATGGTGGCATCTTCGCTCAATAAAATCAATACCGTTTTTACTGTTGATACTGCTGCCTTTTGTGGGTTTTTGAAACCTTGACGCATGAAGACTAACATAAATTATTACGAGTCGAATAATTTTACTTGGTCACAATTACCAATAAAAAAAGAAATTTGCCAGACCTTCTTCAATCGATTTTTTATTTAAACTGCGATATGTCATTGATGGTTTCAGAGTTTTACCTAATTTTGACAGCGCATGTAAACATCGTTGTTATGGCTATTAGAAACATACACGACGGCTATCTGGCCGCATGCCCATCTCACAGGTTACGTAGTTTTGGTAAACTACGGGAAATGGAGTCTGTGTTTTTATTTATTTAATATTTGAGTGGTAAAAAGTCAATGCTATTGAATATAACAGAGTAATTTCAGATGCGAAATCGGTATTATTGAATATTGCTGAGTAAATTAAAATGGGGAATCTTGTTCAGTTTCTGCAAGAATATGACATTTTGTTGCAATATTTCCGTACCTATGTCGTTTTAAGATTTTGTTTATCTTCATTCGGCACAGAGGGATTCATCATCATCATCATCATGTGCACTGCCGCTTGGCGTTGGCGATCATAACCCTCAATACGATTCTATCTTTTGTAGCTGCAAGTACATCTCCTACCCTTTCGACTTCATCCACTCCGCAAATCCGTCCACTATTTTCTCCCTAGGTCTACCTGATGCTCTTTTCCCTGCAGTTTTCCTGTTATAACTAGGTGCTCAAATTTCTCTTGCCTCATAAATTGTCCTATAAATGAGGCTTGTCTATTCCTAATCTTCTTCATTGATGTTCTTTTTATGTCTGCCTGTTTCAAGACTGTCTCTTTTGTTTTCTTTGTTGTCCATGGAACTCTTAACATTGTTCTCAGAAACCAGTTTCAGCCGCTTCAAGTCTTGTTCTCACTATGCGTGATGACAGTCTACGCTTTGCATCCATACAACAGTATCGGTTCTATATAACACTCAAGAACTCTCTTCTTGATGTTAATTGATAGGCATTTGTTGGTAAGAACTCTTTTCTTCAATGATTTTTGTACACAAACTTAAGATCTGTTTTGTGTCGCTTTTCTATTTTTTAATCTAGTTTTTAGCCAAGTTTCCTTAGTTTCATTACACCTATTCCTCATTTCCTTTTGTATTTTGTATTTTTCCTCTTTTCCCGTTATCCTCCTACATTCATCCATCAAGCCTAAAATTGCCCACTAAACAAGTTTCTCTCCCCTTTCGATTCGAGTGCCAAGGCCATGAGTTCCAACTATGGTATCTATTTTTTCATGTCCCACTTTACCATTAGAATCTCCCATTATTGCTATAATGTCCTGAGCCTTAGCTGTCTGTGACTCTTCATAGAAGTCGATTTTTTTCCTCGGTACTTGTGGATATTGGTGCATATACTTGGATGATGTTGATATCAACTGGCTTGCCCTTCAATCTAATAAAACTTTGTCTGATATAGCTCAGTATGCTTTGACAGACTTTGACTTCTCATTGTCCCTTATGATGCCTACTCCTCTTTCATGAGTATCACCACAAGAACATATAACTTTATGCTTGCCCAATGTTATCATGCCTGCTCCCTTCCATCTCACCTCTCCCAGTCCTAAAATATTGATGCTTAGTGTTTCCATTTCTGTTTGACATTTTATAATTATCCTTTTTGGATTAATGTTCAAACATTCCAAGCTGCAATTTTGTATATTTTTGATTTTGGTCGCAGTAGCTTGATGACTATCGGGTGTCACCTGAGTAGCATGACATCCTTTTCCGGACGAAGGTGCTCCATTGGACACCCTATTTACGCCGTTTGTATATCTCTGTATTTGGCTGGCCATGATTTTCTTGGGATGGTACAATGGTGGTTTCCCTTTGAGTTACATAGGTATCTATTTTTTCCTATCCTACTTTACTATTAAAATCTCCCATTATTGTTGTAATGTCCTGAGCCTTAACTGTCTGTAACTCTTCATAGAAGTCGATTTTTCCATCGGTACTTGTGGATGTTGGTGCACATGTCTCCGCTAGCCTTTGTTGTTCCCATTACTACCCACAAGGCAGTGGGAGGGATTTTCTTGTCAGGGTTTTTTCCCTTAGCCTTGGTCTCTCCAGAGACAGCCACAAGGCATTGGTGCTATTCACACATAGCTGGGGATACCAGGGCATGCCCACATGCCGGTGGGCCTACGCGCAGCATTTCTGGGGGCCAGACTTCATCCAAATCGTTCGAGTCTATATTGTGTCAGTGAGATAATCAGTTACCATGTGTGCCACGGGGTGGCACAATGTAGGGCTTGCTGACAGAGAGGCTATGTACTGACAGAGAGAGACTAACACACACTCTGCTCTCCTTTTCGCAGAGCTGCTAACAGCAGTGGTAGTCACGAAATCACTAGTCAACACACTAGACGCGTCACATCAACCATTTGACACACACAGGGATTACAGGATTAAATCTTAGGGTTGTGTGCGTGTATCTGTGTGAGTGTGTGTGTGCGCGCGTGCGCGCCAATTTGTCTTCTGTCCGCATACCTGTAAAAAAAATTCTGTCAACAGAGATTTCTCAAAGTCTATGAACCGATTATCGCCAGTTTGTATCATGGTTATGGTTATGTTAACTATTCTGTTAATCCTTAGGCTTGACATATTCTGACTGAAAAGCTAAAACAATTTTAGCCTTGTTTTGTTTGTTTGTTTGTTTGTTTGTTTGTTTGTTTGTTGTTTGTTTGTGTTCATCAGCAGATATTTGTCACCAAGTTTGAATCATCTGTATCACCAGTTTAAGCAGTGTATATTGTTCTGAACAACCATAAAAAAATTAATAATACATCTCAAGTTTTTGTGATTATGCCCCTTCACCCATCTTGTTTTTATTTAGATATATTTACCATCGTTAATTTTTGAATTAGTGCCATTCAAAACGTATAAAGAGACAAGGGGTGTAACCCTAATGATGACAAAATATATATTCGAAAATAAGCATTTTAGTGTAACTTGGCCATTAATGTTGTTGCTTTCTTTATTCGTGACTTTTCAGTTTCATACATTCCTGCCCCATGTGTCAGTTAGGGACTTGTTTATCTTTGGTGTCGTTTTTTTGTTTTGTTTTTGTTTTGTTTTGTTTTTTCTTAAATTGTGATTTGTCTGTTGGTCTGATTTCAAACCGCTTGCGATGTGTTTCGATTTACGGTTTTGTTTTTGTTTTTATTTCCATTTTGTTTTGTTTCGTTTATATTCCAAGCACCATTCTGTCTGAGGTTGCACTTGTAATTTCCACCACCCAGAATGATTCTGTTAGCAATCTGTGATAATACCACGGATGCGATTAACTGTCGTTGATTTTGTTACTTTCGATCAGAATTATCACTTTCTTTGCTCCTCATGCTTCTGCTTATCCTCGGAAAATGCAGCTAAGCCCGGCTAAGAACACCACTGAGGTGAAATACGGACCCAGAAACATTTCCTGCATACGCAACGAAGCTGCAGCCTCGCTTTAGCTCCGCTTTCCGTCTCGTTGTCAATGTATTTGTCTGGAACTGTGCGGGGTAAACTGGCGGGTGATGGAGCGGTGGCGCACTGCTTGGAGAAATTAATGCGGGGTGATTAGACGGGGAAATTGGCTTGTACCTCATCGGCCGCGCTCTGGACTTGGGGGATTAAAGGCGCCGTGGTTTTTCCATTTCTCTAAGCCCTCTTGTTCCCCGTTTACCATTACCGGCTGTTTGACTGCAAACACGTTCCTTCTGCTTCCTAACTTTCCAAACCTTCGCAAATGTCGTCTGCAGAAGAGACAGAAAGAAAGGCAAAAATTGGGAAGGGTGGGGGATGGAAGAGAACTCTCTCTCTCTCTCTCTCTCTCTCTCTCTCTCTCTCTTTGTGTGTGTGTGTGTGTGTGTGTGTGTGTGTGTGTGTGTGTGCTAGCATTAAACAGTGTGTTAGTGCTATGTTCACACACACACACACACACACACTCACACACACTCACACACAAACACACAACACACACACACACACACACACACACACACACACACACACACACACACACACACACACACACACACACACACACACACACACACACCATCCCAATAATATGGTAACTTTTGATTTCTACCCAAAGTCATGTCTATTGCTCGCAATATGACGTCTGCAAAGCATCGTAAGTTCTTTCCGCTTTCCGTGAAGAAATTCTTACTGTTGTCCCTATTATTGTTTCTGCTATAGTTGTTGTTGTTGCTCCTGCTGCTGCTGCTGCCACTGCTATTGTTGTTATTGCTGTTGTTGTTACTGTTGTCATTGTCGTTGTTATTGCCATCGTCGGTCTGCCTTTTATCAACAGAAGTACGAGTAATGCGAACTGTGAATTAAATACCATTTATAAAATCAATGATGCAAATGTTTTTGGAGTAAGTGGCCGTATCCTTAACACACATTTTAAAAATCATTTCGCCGATATTACACACCATATACATAATGTATTCAAATCATTTTCAGTCAGCCTGATCACTTAACCAACAAAACCCGCTTGAAAAGTCAGTGGTTTCTCTATACTGACAGCTCCAATAACAGACTAGACATGGAATCCCATCACAAGCTTTGTGGTCGTGATGACAAACCACTGATAACTTCCTGTTAAATCATATTCATCTAAGATCTGCAGCAGTATTTATATTTTGCCTATGTGAGCATGTATCAAAGACGTTATGAATAGAACTAAACTGCGTGCGGTCAGTACGCGAGCCAAATTGGCGCTGGCTTTGGCGGACGTGATGTAGGCAACTAAGCGCTGTCTGTCAAAACAATGCTAGAAAGAGGGGAAGGGGGCGGGGAGGGAATATTTGTGTCTGTTTGCGTGTGGTGTGGTGGGTGTGTGTGTGTGTGTGTGTGTGTGTGTGTGTGTGTGTGTGTGTGTGTGTGTGTGTGTGTGTGTGTGTGTGTGAGGGAGAGAGAGGGGGAGAGAGAACGAGAATGTGAGAGACAGAGAGAAGAGAGAGAGAGTCAGAACTTGACAGTTCGACAGTTTCATGATTTAATGTCTTTGAAAGCATTCAACACCCCCAAAAAATGGGAGTTTGATATCAAAATAACAACTGAACATTGAAATTACATTGAAAATAACAGATTTCAGTTACAGGCATATTAACCAAGAGATTTTCATTATCATCATCATCATCATCATAATAATAACCATTATTTTGTTATTATTATTATCATTAAAATTATCTTTATCAGTATGATATGACGATTATTATTATATTTAAAGCCCAGCTGACTGCAAAGCCATATCAGCGTTAAAACCATCTCATAAAACTCATTGACCCTGAAGAAAAAATTAATCTGAAACGAAAGTTAAACACATGTACATCAATGCATCTGCACACATAAATCTAAGGATATGTCCTGGCGTTAACAATTTCCACTCAATTTATCATAAGGGCTTTCAACAAAAAGAATAGCCAAACCTGAATACAATTTTTAACATGATTTATAAGCTAAAGAAGCTGGCCTAAATCACCTGAAACTGTACCTGTGCGTCATATTTCCTCAAGCCAAAAGTCAATCTGAATAGGAAGTATGTAAGACTTTGTAGAACATACACAGATGATTGGATTAGCAAGGCAGAGAATGGTAGGAAGAGATAATATACACCAAAGGAACTGTCCCGGATTCTTTCAAGTCTGCTATCGTTCACCCTCTCCTCAAGAAATACAATTTAGACCCAAATGAACTGAAAAACTACCGGCCTATCTCTAATCTCTCTTTCTTGTCAAAACTCCTTGAAAAAGTTGTCCTCAACCAGCTGAACTCTCACCTGTCTGCCAATAATCTCCTCAATCCTTTCCAATCAGCCTACCGCCAGTGCCACAGCACTGAAACTGCCCTACTACACATTCTCAACAATCTCCTCCTTGCAACTGATACTGGCAAAGTCTCTCTCATCACACTCCTCGATCTGTCTGCAGCCTTTGATACCATTGATCATGGTATTCTCCTTTCTAGACTCCATCATACTTTTGGCATCTCTGACACTGCTCTCTCCTTGTTCATTCATATCTATCAAACAGAAAACAAACTGTTCTCATCAATGGCACTTACTCTCAACCTGCATACCTGACCTGTGGTGTTCCACAAGGATCTGTCCTTGGCCCTGTTCTTTTCACTCTTTACACCTTCCCCCCTGTCCATTATCATCAACTCCCACTCTATAAAACACCACCTCTATGCTGATGACACCCAACTTCAAGACAGTGACTCACCAGACAATGTACAGCGCCTCTTGACTCGCACCACTGAGTGCTACTCGGACATTAAGAACTGGATGACATACAATAAACTCCAGCTTAATGACGACAAGACGGAAGCTATCCTCATTGGCACCCGTCAGAAACTTTCTCAGCTGCCCCCTTTCTCTCTCGTTATGTAACACATCAGTCCCAATTTCTGAATCAGCTAAAAACCTTGGTGTCTGCCTTGACTCTACCCTCTCCATGAACAACTTTGTTTCTCAAACTGCCAGATCTTGCTAACTATCACCTCCATCGTATAAGCCTGATCAGGAAGTATCTCTCTGTTGAAACAACTGCAAAACTCGTTCTCTCCTTCATAATGTCTCACATTGACTATTGCAATTCACTCCTGTCTGGTCTTCCTGCCTCCATCATCCACATCCTACAGCGCATTCAAAACAATGCTGCACGCCTTGTACTCAAAAAGAAAAAAGCTGACCACATTTCTCCTCTCCTGGCACAACTTCACTGGCTCCCTGTATCAAAGCGCATACAGTACAAACTAGACACCATGTGCTACAAAAGCCTCAATAACGCAGCCCCCGATTACCTGTCAAGCCTACTTGAGATCTATCTTCCCTCACGTACCCTCCGCTCTGCCTCCGATCCTCTGACTTTTCGCTTTCCACACACTAAGCTCAATACGTACAGTCCACGAGCCTTCTCTGTTTCTGGTCCACTCTCCTGGAACAAACTTCCTCTCTCAGTCCGTCAGCAACCTACTTTTGTCTCCTTCAAGTCCGCTCTCAAAACTCACCTTTTCTCCTCTGCATGAAATCCTGACCTCACTCATCCCCCTCTGTAGCCTGTCTCCGCTCGGAATGGAATCACACCGTAATATATATTTGTATATAATATGCTCTCTATAATTTTCCATTGCTTTTATTCTTTTTCCCCATTTATAGCCATGTGTGAGTGTGTGTGTGCGTGTGTGTGCGCGCGTGCGTGTGTGTATGTTCAGCGCTTAGATTTGATTTCTATCAAGATCTTGCGCTATATGAATATTGTAATTATTATTATTATTATTAAAGGAACAAGGTAGAAACACAGTGGCAGAAAAGAGGAAATTTCTAGCATATTATTTATACTGAAGAATCCCTGGCATCCCCACAGAGAATAACAACGGCATAACTTCATGTCGCATCATAAATCAAACAATAATATGCAGCTTATTTAGTTGATCAAATCTAGATTCTAACGCAACTAAATCAATGTAAGCTCTTTCTAAAATAAAAGAGGAGTCAGACAGGGTTGTGTTTTGTCACCAGATCTGTTTTCACTTTACAGCGAAAACATCATAAGAAACCTGTATGAAGACCCTCGATTAAAGGTTGGAGGGAAAATGATAAACAACATTCGATATGCAGATGACATCGTGCTAATTGCAGAAAGTGAAAGAGACCTACAAAACCTTGTGGATATACTAGAAATAGAAAGCAAAGGTAAGGGGCTGGAACTAAACAGCAGGAAGACTGAAGTCATGGTGATCAGTAAAAAACATGAAATCCCCTCATGCAAAATAACAAATGGCACAACCTTGACACATAAATTCAAATACCTGGCAACGATCATTTCATCAGACGGCAGTTGCACATCAGAAATAGTCGGCAGAATCGGCCAAGCTAAAACAGCATTCAAGAAGATGACAAGCATTCTTATCAACAAATGCCTATCAATTAACATCAGGAAGAGAGTTCTTGAATGTTATATAGAACCAATACTGTTGTACGGATGCGAGGCGTGGACAGTCAACAAACAAAGCCAGAACAAGATTGAGGCAGCCGAGATGTGGTTTCTAAGAAGAATGTTGAGAGTTCCATGGACAGCAAAGAAAACAAACGAGACAGTCTTGATGGAGGCAGACACAAGTAGATCACTCATAAGGAAGATTAGGAAAAGACAGGCAACATTTATAGGCCATTTTATGAGGAAGGGGGATTTGGAGCACCTGGTCATAACGGGAAAGCTGCAGGGTAAGAGAGCACCGGGTAGACCCAGGAAGAAAATGTTGGACGGACTTGCAGAGTGGCTGGGGACGAGGAGGGTGGGGGAGATGTTAGGAGCAACGAGAGATAGAGGCAGATGGAAGTCCATATTCGCCAACGCCATGCGGCAGGGCACCTGATGATGATGATGATAGTTTACATACAAATATCAAAGGGTGCATAAAAAATGTGCACATGACCATGTAACACACACACACTCCACACTCATACATACTATTCATAGGCAACTGCATGACTTATGTTCTTAATATTTTTTACTAACTGAAATCCATCAAAATACAGAGTGGTGGTGCAGTGCTTCTGTCGAGATCTTTGAATAATACTTAACTGTATGTAACTCACATTTCAAATAATTTGTCCAAAGACACAACATATGTATTGTTGATCAAGCTTTACTTTTACATTTCAAAGCGAATAAGACCAATTTTGCCAAGGAAATCTTTGTCTCTGTCTCTGTTCTCTATCTCTGTTTCATCATCAAGTCATCATTTTAACTCAGTAATGAAAAGGCTATACTCATATAGATCTGCTTTGTGAGAATATTGCGAAATTATTTCCTTTTTGAAACCAACACATTGAAAAGAGAAATGCACTTCATCTTCCCTGCCATTTTAGAGACAGACAGACAGAAAGAAAGAAACAGAGACAGAGACACATACAGACAGAGAGTGGGAGAAGCACTGAGGTATATTTAGAAATGTATAGTGGTTTTTGGAAAGAAAACATCTCACAGATCAAATATTCTTCAGTCATATGTGAACTACTACTAATTCTCAACTAATAACAGAGTATACCAATATACCATAAGTGAGTCACTCACACAGTCCGTGTGTGTGTGTATGTGTGTGTGTGTGTGTGTGTGTGTGTGTGTGCGCGCGCGTGCGTGTGTGTATGCGCGCGCGTGTGTGTGTGTGTGTGTGTGTGTGTGTGTGTGTGTGTGTGTGTGTGTGTGTGTGTGTGTTGTGTGTGTGTGTGTGTTGTGCTGGGGGTTTTCCCACGAAGATTGCGGTGGGATAACTGACACGCTGACACCATCAGAATGACGGCACAACTCGTAGTATTTGCTAGCGAGTCAATGTTCAGCCTCTTAACGACTGAGCTACTACATATAGGGTGCACACCCAACAACAACGCACGTAAGCACCGTCTTCGTGTCCAGTTAGCATTAACAGATATGGCGGCAGAGAAGATCGATTCAGCTTGGATCACGTGACCACACCATCGATCTGTTTTTTAATGTCTTTGGCGTGTGTATACGAGGGTGAGTCAAAAAGTAATGCCTTTTTTTAGTACAGGAACAATTACTGACACAGGAACATGTATCATACATTAAAATGAAGCTGGTCCTCTGGGGATCACATCCCTACTTATCAACATAGTCACCGTTTCTCTCAATAGCAATGTTCCACCTTCGAATGAGGGCATGTGTCCCTGCCTCGTAAAATACTGTTGACTGTGCTTGGAGCCACGTCTTCACTGCAGTTTTCACTTCCTCGTCACTGGCATAATGTTTGCCTCTCAAACCCTCTTTCATGGGGCCAAAGAGATGATAGTCTGAAGGCGATAAGTCTGGTGAGTATGGAATATGTGGTAAAGTTGTCCATCCGAATAAGGCGATTGTCTCCCTTGTCCTGATGCTTGGTGTGGTCGAGCACTGTCATGCATCGAGCACTGTCATGCAGAAGGAGGACATTATCGATTTGCAAGTTGGGTCTCACTCGTCGGATCCTTGCTTTGAGCCTCGTCAGGGTCTTAATGTATGCCTCAGAGTTTATTGTTTCTCCTCTTGGCAAGAAATCAACCAGAATGACACCTTGAGCATCCCAAAAGACAGTCGCCATGATTTTTCCAGCCGACTTTTCCATCTTGAACATTTTCGGTTTGGTGACGTAGGGTGGCGCCATTCCATTGACTGCCTCTTTGATTCTGGTTCATAATGGTGAATCCATGTTTCATCACCGGTAACGAGCCTTCCACAGAAGGTGTTGTCTCTTTGACTTTGTTCAAGAAGTTCAGTGCAGGCGTTGACCATGTCAGTCTTGCGTTCGGTAGTCAGCTCTCTCGGTACCCAACGGGCACACACTTTTGAAAACCCAATTGATTCAACAATGTTATAAGCACTTCCATGGCTCACTTCAAGGTTTTCTGCAAATTCCTCAAGAGTTATTCGCCTATCTTCTCTAATCAGAGCATCTGCTTTTGCTTTATTGGCAGGATTCACAGAAGTGGATGGACGGCCAAAACAGGGTTTATCGGCTATACTCAAAGTTCCCACCTTTTCATCATTCAGACGACAGACCCACCTGCGAACATTGCTATAATGTAAAGTATTCTCCTTATATACATTCTATAATCGTTTGTGAATGTTCACAGGGGTTTCCCTCTCAGAAACAAAGAATTCAATCACTGCTCTTTGTTTCTGACGCAGCTCTAAGGAGGCAGCCATTTTGAATTTTCCTCAAAAGTCTATGAATCAGAAACATACCAAACAAAATATTTCAGTCCGTAACAGTTATAATCATTTGTAATCGAGCAACATTTCAGGTGATTTTATCAAAAAGTTTGTCTGATATAAATAAAAAGGCATTCCTTTTTGACTCACCCTCAAATGTGTATATGTATAGGCCTGAACGAACTTATGTGTACGCTGACGCACATGTATAAGTACATGCACATGCTGTGAGATAATGTAGCATGCTTGCAGGTGTGTATGTATAAGTGTGTGTGTGTTAGAGTGTATGTGTATGTGTGTGTATGTGTGTGTGAGTGTGTGTGTGTGCGTGTGCGCGCGTGTATGTGTGTGCGTGAATGTGTGTGTGTGTGTGTGTGTGTGTGTGTGTGTGTGTGTTGTGTGTGTGTGTGTGTGTGTGTTTGTGTGTGTGTGTGTGTGTGTGTGTGTGTGTGTGTGTGTGTGTGTGTGTGTGTGTGTGTAGATACGCAATTTTCGTTCGTTATTTCTTTTAATGTCTCTTCACATGTGTGCTTTGAGACAAAAAAGGACAAATAAATAAATAACTACACAACTAACCAGCCAACTAACTAATATGATCAAATAAAAACACAAAAACACCATAATTTAGCTTTCGGAGCTCTGACGCTCCTTCCTCAGTAGTCATATTTATTTTCTAACGATGTCAACAGTTGACGTCACGGTACACGTCACAGCTAAAAGAAAGAACAATGAAAAACGTCACGGCACACGTCACAGACAAAAGAATGAAAAAACGTCACGGCACACTCACAGACCCAAGGCACACGTCACAGCTAAAAGAACGAACAATGAAAAAACGTCACGGCAGACTCACAGACCCAAAAAGGATTCAAAACGTGTTCCAACAGTTGACGTCACGGCACACGTCACAGCTAAAAGAAAGCACAATGAAAAAACGTCATGGCACACGTCACAGACAAAAGAATGAAAAAACGTCAGCACACTTATAAACAAAAGAAAGAAGACTGAAAAAAACGTCACAGCACAAGAGAGTGAGAGAGGGAGGGAGATAGGGAGGGAGGAAGGGAGAGAGGCCAGCCTGGCCAAAGGGCGGGAGGAGGAGGCGAAAAGGGAGGGAGGAGGAAGAGAGGCTGAGGAGAGGAAGGAGGGAGAGAGGGAAAAGAGGGAGAGAGGGGAGGGGAGGGAGAGAGAGAGAGAGGGAGAGAGGGAGGGGGAGAGAGGCAGCTGAAACGTCCAGAACAGGCGAGTGTCCCTCGACAAGAACTGTCGTCCCTCCTTCAAGTCCTCCAGGCGTCCAACAGGGCCACCACTGGAATAGGAAAACTCTGGTCATACTGGTTTTGTCCTTGTGGCAATACGTTGTTTTGAGGACACTGACCTGAGTGCATCATCTATCAGTTTGGCTGGGTATCCTCGTTTCCTCAGTTTCCATTTGAAATCTTGACATCTTTGTTTGAAATATTTGTCTTCCGAACAGATTCGTCGATAGCGAAGACACTGGCTGTACGGTATGCTCCGAACGCAGTGGCGTGGGTGACATGAGCTGAAGGGTAGGATCATGGATGCATCTGTGTCTTTGATGTGCAGATCCGTCGTCAGTGTACCATCTTCTGTTATGCTCATGCTCACGTCAAGGAATGGCACGTCCTTTCTCCCAACGTTTGCACTGAGCTTTATCGTGGGATGCTGTTCGTTAAGCCACGTGATGAATCTGTGCAGTTCATCCTCTCCATGCAGCCAGAGCATGATCACATCGTCAATGAAACGCTTCCAGGTATCTGATTCGATGTTCCATGGACAAGTGCTGATGAACGTCTTCTCCAACCTCCCCATGAAAATGTTCGCTATGGATGGCGCCATGGGGGTACCCATGGCAGTACTGAACATCTGGTGGTAGATTTGGTCATTGAAACTCAAGACATTGTTCTTCAGAATGTGATCAATTACTCTCAGGATCACTCCAAGCGGTGGGCAGACTGGTGCATCGGCAAAAAAAAGTGTCTGACAATGACACAGACACTTCATCGTGAGGAATGTTACTGTAGAGCCCCACAACATCTATTGTGATGATCAGTGCTTCAGGTGGCAGTGGTTGGTACTTCCCCTTCCAGTTCTCCACTGTTTGAAGAAAATGGGTGGTGTCTTTCAGATAGGATGGAAGACTTTGTACCAATGGTTGCAACCAAAAGTCCACTAATTTAGACAGCTTTTCAGTAGGTCCTCCACATCCTGACACGATGAGCCTCCCTGGTGGTTTCTCTTTACACTTGTGGATCTTTGGCAAGTGGTAGAAAATGTTCGTTCTCGTTTCATCTTCAGCGAATAGGGCCCATCTGTAGCAGTCGACATCAATGAACCCCCTGTTGTGGAGCTCCTCCACAATGTTATTCGACTCGTGTGCAATGGACGCTGTGGGATCATGAGAGAGGAGCTGGTAGTTGTCTGTGTTGTTCAGTTGTCTGAGTGCTTCTGCTTCATAGTCACTACAGTCTTGCACTACTGTAGCCCCCCCCCCCCCCCCCCCCTTTATCTGCTTTAGAGATTCTGATCTGACGATTCTGTACCATGTCCCAAAGCTCAAACAATGCATGTTGGCATTTCCCGTTCAAATTACGTTTCTTCACATGGGGAGGAATGTGTCCTGCTACCATGGAAGTGATGGTATCACAATAGGCATCTAAGCCCTTATCACGTCCCTCCAGTGGGCACCACATTTTCTTCTTATAGAATTTCATTGTCTTGGGGATTTGGGCAGGTACGTCATCACGATGGAAGAACTCTCTGAGACACAACCTTCTCTCTCCTTCTTTTATGTCCCAGAGCAATTCTGCTTCATTGACAGAAGTTGGTGTGGGGCAAAACTTGGAACCCAGTGACAGCACATAGCGTTGTTCTGCAGAGTTGTACCGATGATAAATTTATCACCTGTTTGGGTTCAGGCTCTAGCGCAGTGTTACGTCTTCTGAAACGCCGATTCCGTCCTTTTGACGGGATGGAAGTGGGAGAACTCTCATGATTGCTTTGGCTGATAAGTAGCTGTGTGTAAGTATTGCACTGTGCAACTGAGCAATGAGACACAATTTGGCACCCTTGAACAGCTTCAGGTTTGGATGAATGTATTTCAGTCTTTTCTGAAGGCTCATCTTCTAGAAATACTCTGGTGCAATCCAGAGACTTATCCAATCCTGGGATTTCAGCCTCTCTTGAAGACTCGTTTTTGAGAAATCCCCTGTCACAGTCCAGAAATGGATCCAATCCGGAACTGTTTTCCGTCTTTTCTGAAGGCTTGTCCTCTAGAAATCCCCTGTCCAAAACTCCGGAACAATTTTCAGTTTCAACAGGTGTGCAGTCTTGATCCTCAATGGGTGAAGAATGTTGCTCGTGGAATCCTCTTTTACACTCATTTGAAGCATTGAGTGAAGTGTTGAATTCTGTTGAAGTGGTTTCACAAGTAAATAGAGAGACTGACGTATGTTCATAGGTATTTCTGGCTTTGGAAAAGCTAATGTCCTGAACAGAACTGTCTCTATGGTTACCTCGACTTAGAAGGCTTGATTGCAAACTGTCACAGTTTCATTTTGACAGGCTCTAGCACTGAGTAGAGATAACTTTTTCTTTTTTCTCTCTTCACACTCATCATGTATTCTTTTTGTCTTTGTTTTTAACGTGGCAAGGCGTGCTTGAAGATCTGATGACTCAGATGCTGACTTGACATTTGATTGCACCCTAGATGTTAGTTCCTCAAATTTAGCATACAATACACTGACTTCTTTTTCATAAAACTCCTTACAACATATAAGGATACGCAGCTCTGTTACCGCTACAAGAGAGGAGATGAAGTCATGAGGGGCGGACGGAGGAAGTGCAGAATGTCCAAATTTCAAAGAGAATCCCTTTGATACAACGTTGTGCGTAACACAGTGTGATAGAAAGTTCAGGTGACTGTTATACCGTGATATGTTCAGTAAGACATTTGACGCTTTTCTCATCTGTCTATCCATCCCAGATCCAGATCTACTGGATACAGTTTTGGTCAGAATGGGTGTGGCGTTTTCATGCAAAAATGGAATGGATGAAACAGTACAGTTTGTTGTTGAGAATGAATAAAATGGCTATGGTGGATCCAAAAAGGATTCAAAACGTGTTCACTCACCGAAGTGGCTAGACATATGATCAAATAAAAACACCAAAACACCATCCTTTAGCTTTCGGAGCTCTGATGCTCCTGCCTCAGTAGCCATGTTTATTTTCTAACGATGTCAACAGTTGACGTCACGGTACACGTCACAGCTAAAAGAAAGAACAATGAAAAAACGTCAAGGCACACAAAGTCAGAATATTAGACAGATCAGGCTTCGTCAATTTGTGTCGGGTTGAATGTATGTATGCATGTGTTCGTGCGCGAAAGAGCTCATGTCGTTTTCTATATTGTCATTGCAGCTGCTCGTTCCCAATACATATTTCTGATTATTCGTAGATCTTTTCCATCAATATTGAGTCTTTCTAATGGGTTAATCAATTCTTCATGTCTTACCCGATCGAAAGCCTTGGTATAATCAACAAAGCATAAACATAAATCCTTATGTAACTCGATTGACCTCTCTATGATAGTTCTTAGGATGCATATGGCATTAATAAATCCTTTCCCTTCCACAAATCCACACTGTTCTTTTGCTACTTCTCTTTGGATACTGTTCGTTGTCCTGATCATAGTTATTCTTAATAGTATTTTTGTTACATGATTCATCAATCTGATTACGCCATGGAGTTCGCAGTCTACAGCCCCTGATTTCTTTGAAGTGCAATGAAAATTGATTTCGACATACCAAAGAAATAAGAGGGAAGCAGGGAGAATTTTTATAATATAGATCAAATGACATAACTCTTGAGAATTATCTCCCATGTAGTACTTCTCAAATCCTACACAGTTTGCGCTACCCATTCAGCTAGCATAGAAGCAGATACAAAGTACAAAAACAGTAAGCTCAGAACATTTCTTAAATTTAGAGGAGTGTTCTGAGCTTACTGTTTTTGTACTTTGTTTCTGCTTCTATGCTAGCTGAATGGGTAGCGCAAACTGTGTTAGATTTGAGAAGTACTACATGGGAGATAATTCTCAAGAGTTATATCATTTGATTGATATGATTTTGACATATCTTTGGGATTTTTCCAGTGTCATAAATTTCAATTAGGAGGATTGTTACTTTTTCAATACCAAATTCCTCCAAGGCTTCAAAAATCTCTGTAGTAATATTGTCTGGTCCTAGGGCTTTTCCTGGTTTCATTTGTTTCAGTGCTGCTCTAACTTCATCTATCATTATGGGTGGTCCTTCAACGTTCTTTCTTATAATATGTTCTTCGTTTCTGTCATCTTCAACATGGTCTTTAACGTACTCTCCTCATCTGAAGAAACTGAAGAAATTGTCCATAGGAGAAAGACATGCACATCAACTGGTTGCTTAAAATGGAAAGATGGTACACTTATCATAAAAAAGACAAAATATTAGACAAATGGGGCGAATACATTAACGACCTTTCTGAAGATGACAGAAACGAAGAACACATTGTAACAAGGCATCAATATGTTCTTTCTATTGTAAACTAGAAGTCAAGCGTACTCCCAAAAGTTTCACCTGAGTTTGTCAATTTCAGTTCCTCTTATCAATTTTAAACAATGGTAACTCTTTAGGTCTGAGACCATTATTAAAAATCACCATGTGTGTCTTTTCACTGGATATTTCCAGACCGTTGACTGTCAAGTAAGTTGAAATATGATCAATTTCACATTGATAGACCTGTTAAATGCATTTTAATTTTGTTAAAGGAAGTCTTCCTTTTCAACGAAACATCCATCCAGATCGCTATATCATTAGCATACTGAGCCAAGTTTACATTGTCTTAGATTTGTGTTGGCAGGTCTTACATCAAAATATTAAATAATAGAGAAGATGTTGCGGAACCCTGTGGAATTCCCATGTTTACATATCGTTTTTTTTAGAGTATTACCTATTTTAGCGACTGCGCTTCGGTCACTTATAAATGTTTTGATAAAATAATAAAGACTACCTTCGAGACCAATATGTTTTAATTTCAACAACAGTATCGCATGCCAGACTTGATCGCACGCCTTTTTAAGAGCAAAAAAGATATCTTAGACATTTTCTCTTTTAGCAAACTGATTTTTTCTTTGAGTTTTTAATTTGACTTGGGTAAATCATGGGGCGACCGTCCCCTATCCAACACGTCCCCATATGGCGGATAGGTGAATGTCCTCCATATATGGGGGCCAGCTGCGAATACCCAATAAGCAGCCGCAGACCAAACGGTGTCAGTATTCTAGGGGAGGCTGGGGTATAGGTTGCTACTTATAGTTCTATAAAGTGGTCTGCAAACCTACAATGATTACTGTCAGATGAGCAGGGGCGCCATAACTCAACCAATGAAGTCCTGGAAACGGATGTATTAGGAGGTGATGCAGAGTACTGTACAACGATTGGCTTCTATTTCACTGTCGTGGGCAGAAGATTTCCAAGGAAACAATGGCCAGGACACCTGCACAGTATGTGCACTGCACTTGAGGAATCTTTGCCAAAAATTGCACATGATGACACTAAGAAAAGAAAATAGATATAGTTCTGTGTCTTCTGCGACCCCAGGGAAGAACAAAAACTCATTGACTACTGGGGAAAGAGGATCCAAGGATGTGAAAGGCAGCTGTAATGGCGATACGTATGTATCTGACGGCAGCTGTCGGAAGCATACTTGTAAACACTCTGCAAAAAGAAATGAAAAAAAAGAAATCAGAACAACATCGGAACCTGGAAAGTGTGAACATTGCTAGAAATGGGAAAGCTTCATCTCCTATCGCTGGACCTTGGAAGAGCACGTATGAACAGTTGCCTTAAACATCATCCAGGCATAAGCCCACACATCCACCAGCTCAGATGAAGAGATAGGATAATTCTTCAATGACCTACAAACTGCCAAGGATAAAATATCAAACAGAGAAGCTTGCATGATAATGGAAGACATGAACGCCAAAGTGGGCGAAGGTCAGGACAGAGAGCGTGGAATAGGACCTTATGGGCTGGGAAAACGCGATGAAAGAGGAGATATGTTAGCATCTTTCTGCCCCTCTTTAAACAGCGCTATCGTAGACGATATACATGGAAATAGGAAAAAACAGACAACAAGAAGAAAATAAAAATCAGAAATCAGATAGATTACATCATGATAGACAGGACTTGTCCTAAGCTCGAAAACAAAACCAGCATCTGATTGTGACAGCGATCACCACCTAGTCGCCGCAAAAATTCGACTCAAAGCTTACAAAGCAAAGTCAAGCAGGGCCCTAAATTTGATCTAGAGATATTGAAAAATCAAGACACTGCATCTGATTTTGAGATCAAAATCAGCAATTGCTTCAAAGCTCTAATCCGGAACTGGACGTTAAAGGACCAGTATCCAGAAGAAATGGGCAGACATGAATAAGACCTACACTGAAGTAGCAGAAGAAAAGTTAGGCAGGAAAAAAAACAACAACTAAACCCTACATCAGCGAGGAAGTTATGGATCAAGCCAAACAGAAAAGCCAAGCCCGCAGATCTGGAAGAAAAGAAGAATACAAAAAAATCAAAAGAGAAATCAAGAGCAAAATTAGAAGAGATAAGAAAAATTGGCTGGAGGAAGGATGTGCAAAGATAGATGTGCATAACGAATGCAGAAGATCCAGGGATCTCTTCCAACACATAAAGTTCGAGTAAGGTTCGACGCGTCCCACCAGGTTCGATACGTCCCAGGTTCGACGTGTCCCAGGTTCGATACGTCCCAGGTTCGATATGCCCCAACACACCCCACACACCCCACACACTCCCACACACACACCCACACCCCACACACACACACCCCAGACCCCACACCACCCACACCCCGACACCACCCCACACCACAGACACCGCACACCACCCACACCCACACCATCCACACCCACACCACGCACACCTACACCCCAACACTACCCACACTCCCATACCAACACACTCCCACACCACCCACACACCACACCAACATCCACACCATCCACACCATCCTCACCCAACCCCACACCACCCACACAAACACCACCCACACCCCACACCACCCCCATACCCACACCCACATCACCCATACACCCATATCCCAACCACCCACACCCCACCATCAACACAACCACACCACCTGTACCCCACCAGTCACACGCCCACACTCACACCACCCACCCCCTAACCATCCCCATACCACCCACAAGCACACCCACACAACCAACCACACACTCACACTCACACCACCCACACGCCACCAACCACACACCCACACTCACAGCACCCACCCCCACACCATCCCATACCACCCAGAAGCACACCAACACCCCAACACCCACACACTCACACCACCCACACGCCACCACCCATACCCATACCACCTACACCCACCACACACCCACACACCCCCACATCCCCACACCTCCACCACACACACCCACACCACACACCACTCCCGCACCACCCACACCACTCACACCTCCACCACCACCCACACACCACCATACCCACACCCGACCACCCACACCACCCAACACCACCCACATACCACCACCCACCTCCCCCACACTCACACCACCCACACCCACAAGCATACCCACACCACCCACCACCCACACCACCCACACTCCACCACCACAACACACCCAACCACCAACCACACCCCTACACTCACACCACCCACACACACACCCACACCACCCAAAACCACACACCCACACCACCCATATCCATACTACCCCCCACCACCACCCAGAACCCCACTACCTACACCCCACCACCCACACCTGTACACTACCCATACCCCATCACCCAACCTGCACACCCACTCCACACCACCCAACCCCCACCACCCAACCACCAAACCCCACATACCCAACCCCAACCCTACACACCTACACACACAACACACACACAACACATCCCCAACCCCACAACACTCAAACCCCACATCCCCACACCACCACCACACCCACACACCCCACATCCCCGCACTCCCACACCCTCCACACATATACACCCACACAACAACGTGTGGGGGTATGGGGTGTGGTTGTGTGGTTGGGGTGGTGTGCGTGGTGTGTGAGTGGGGTAGGGGAGGGGTTGTGGTGTGGGTGGTGTGGGTGTGTGATTGTGTGTGCGTGGTGTGTGGGAGGGCGTGCGGACGTGGATGTGTGGGTGGTCAGGTATGGGTGGTATGGTGTGTGTGTGTGTGTTGGGTGGGAGGGTTGGGTGTGTGCTGTCGTGTATGGGTGTGGGGAGTGGAGGTGTGGGTGGGTGTGGGTTGGTTGGGTGTGGTGTGGGTGTGGGTTGTGTGGGTGGTGGGTTTGGTGGTGTGGGTGGTGTGAGTTGGGTGTGGGTGGTGGTGGGTGTGGGTGAGGTTGTGGGTGGTGGGTGGGTGTTGTTGTTGTGTGGGTCTGGGTTGCGGGTGGTGGGTTGCGGTGTTGTGTTGGGTGATGGGTGGTGGGTGGGGTGGTGGGTGTGTGGGTGGTGTGGGTTCGGGATGCAGTGGGTGGGTGGTGGGGTGGGGTGGTGTTGGTTGGGTGGTTGGTGGTTGGTGTGGGTGGTGTGGAGGTGTGGGTGTGGGTGGTGTGGGTGTGGGTGGTGTGGGTTGGGTGGTGGGTGTGGGTGTGGGGTGTGGTGGTGTGATTGGTGTGGGTGGTGTGGGTGTGAGGTTGTGGGTGGTGGGTGGGTGTTGTTGTTGTGTGGGTCGGGTTGGCGGGTGGTGGGTGCGGGTGTGTTGTGTGGGTGTGGGTGGTGGTTGGTGTGGTGGTTGGTGTGGAGGTGTGGGTGGTGTGAGTATGGGGTGTGGGGTGGTGGGGTGTGGTTTGTTTGGGTGTGTTGAGGTGTGGGTGGTGTGGGTGTGGGTGTGTGTGGGTGTGGGTGGTGTGGGTATGGGGGTGGTGGTGGGTTCAGGGTCTGGGTGGTGGGGTATGGGTGGGGTTTGTGTGTGGTTTGGGTATGGGTGGTATGTGGGTGGGGTGGGGGAGGGAGTTGGGGTGTGGATGGTGTGGATGTTGGTGTGTGGGTGTTGTGGGTGTGTGTGGGTGTTGGTATGGGGGTGTGGGATGTGCGTGGTGTGGGTGTGGTGGGGGTGTGGGTGGTGTGTGTGGGTGGGGGTGGTGGGGGTGTGGGGTGTGGTGTCTGTGGTCTGGGTATGGGGGTGGTGTCGAGGTGTTGGTAGTGTGGGGGTCTGGGGTGTGTGGGTGTGTTTGGGTGTGGGGTGTGTGGGGTGTTAAGGGGAGTGGCGCATATCGAACCTGGGACGTATCGAACCTGGGACGCGTCGAACCTGGGATGTATCGAACCTGGAACGTATCGAATCTGGGACGCGTCGAACCTGGGACGCGTCGAACCTGGGACGTATCGAGATGTTCCCAAAAAGTTCAATCCACTGAGTTCCAACCCAGAAATGAATGAATCAACAGCAAGGAAGGCACCACACTGACTGAACCAGAGCATATTAGGAACAGATGGAATAAATGTGGAGCATCCCTTTTTAGCGACAAATGCCCTCAAGACACTCTATGCCCTGATCTGACCTGTCCCGAATCAGAACCAGAATCACATTTAAGTGAAACTAAAGCAGCTACGAAGCAGTTGAAAACAAAAAAATCCGCAGGAACTGATAACATTCCAGGAGAACTGTTAAAATATGGCGGAAAAGAAGGTCTAAAAGTAATGCACCGTTTTTGCTGTAAAATCTGGAATACTGAACAGTGGCCAAAAGATTGGAAACTTCAAGAATTTGTGATGCTTCACAAGAATGGCAATGACAAAGATTGCAACAACTATAGAACCACTGCCCTAATTAGCCACGCCAGTAAGATCCTGCCTATAATTATTCTCGACAGATTGAAGCCCAAGATAGAAGAAGAGCTATCTGACTGCCAAGCAGGCTACAGATCCAATATGCTATTTGTGCTACACTCATAGAGAAAATAAAAAGCACCGAAAAAGAAGCTTTTGTCACCTTCAGACATTATAGCAAAGCATTTGACAGCGTCATTTATCTCCAACTGTTCAACATCATCATCATCATCGTGTCGAGCTTGTTCGGCTATCCATGACACGTTTCTTCCACCCTTCTCTGTCAGACATTGCAGTAGGTAGTTCATCATACTGACAGCCCGTATCATCCATCAGTTGGTCGATGAAGGTCTTCTTTGGACGTCCTGGTCTTTGTTTGCCATGGCTGGGTCTCCATAGTAGAACATCCCCCACCAGTTCTTCTTTGCTACGCCAGCAGTGTCCCGCGAAGCGCAGTCTTTGCTGACGTATTGATTTACTGATTGGTGGGATCTTACCATATAACTCTTTGTTATTTGGATGTTCTCTCCATGATTTGTTCAGGGCTGCACGCAGCATTCTTGTATATGCTCCATCAATCTTCTTCTCCAATGTCGTTGTTAGGGTCCAAGAGATTGAGCCATATGTAAGAACGGACTCTACCGCTGCTCGGAAGAAGTTCCTTTTCAGGTTGTCTGGCAGATTGGATTTCCAGATTTCGTCCAGTTGATTTAGAGCGCCCCCCGGGCATTTCCGAGTCTGGTGTTGACGTCTTGTTCTGTGGAGTCAACGTAGCTGCCCAGATATTTAAAGTCTTGAACTTATTTGATTGTATCTCCATTGAGACTTCTCATGCCTTCTGATGCATCTTGGTTCAGACAGATGAACTCTGTTTTGTTCACATTGAGGTGGAGCCCGATCTCCATTGCTGTTCTTTCGACACTGTGAAGGAGAGATGCTGCATCCTTTAGGTCTGCGAGAACAGCCAGGTCATCAGCGTAATCCGCATCTGTTATCTTTACCGCAGGGTAGCGTCTGCTCTTCTGTTCTGTGAGGGTAAAGTCGAGCTTTTTGTTCTTATCCACTGCTTTCCTCAGCACATAATCGAGACAGATGATGAAAATGTAGGGGGAAAGCGTATCTCCTTGAAGGACTCCAGCAGTGATGTTGAAGAAGTCTGTGTCTCCGTCTGGGGAGCGAACCATACAGCGGGTATTCTGATATAGCATCATGATGGCGTCTACTGTTTCCTCGGGTAGTCCATATGCAGTTAGAATCTCCTTCATCTTTCCTCGGTGGATCGAATCAAAAGCTTTGGAAAAGTCGATAAATAGGAGAACAGCTGGGAGATTTTTGGTTTTTATGCCTTTTAATATACGTCTGATGGTGAGTATTTGTCCTGATGTCGATCTGTTTTGGCGAAACCCATTTTGGTTTTTCCCCAGAACTGGATCTATCTCTGGCCTTATCCTATTTAGGAGCATTAGGTTGTAGATTTTGCAGAAATTGCAGTTAATGTGATTCCGCGGTAGTTCTTTGTGATTCCGATGTCACCTTTCTTGGGGAAAGGAAGCAGGCATCCTTTTGTCCATTTGTTTATTGGGTCTTGGTTATAAACGTTGTTGCAGCATTCCAGCAGTATCTGGTGAAATTCCTCTATTTTCCATACTTCCGCTGGTATCTCATTGAGTCCGCAAGTTTTTCCACACTGAATGCTTTTCACTGCTATCAGTAGTTCGTCCAACGTAAACCGACTTTTCTTGATATTCAGCTCCTCCGTGAAGACTGGAGTTATTTCTTCTTCAGAGATGTCTGGAGGTTTCCCGAGTAGGTCTTGGAAGTGTTGTTGCCACAGTTTTACTCGCTCTTCTTGGCTAGATGCTTTTAGCTTAGCTCTGTTGCAGCTTTTTCTACCCCTTGTTTCGTTCACGGTCTTCCAGGCAACAGCAGACTTTTTGTTGCTGACAGCATTTGTGATCTGGTCGATCTTGCTTTGTAGGTAGTTCGTTTGCTCTGCTTCATAGGTCTCTATGAGAGCAGCACGAGCATTATTGAAGTAAATGATGTTCTCAGGGGATGGTTGAGAGCCGTTTAGTTGTGCAGCTGTTCAACACAATATTCAAATTGGGCTTTCCCAAACAGATCATTGCATTAATTGGCTCATTATATAAAGACCAAAAGGCTATAGTTAAATGGAACACTCAGAAACGTGAATTCTTCAACACCCACAGGGGAGTTAAACAAGGTTACCTCTCACCAAATCTCTTTAACATCTACACGGAACGAGTCATGAGAGATGCTGACATACAACGCATGGGCATAAAGATGGGAGGAAAAATCTTATAAACCTGCTGTATGCCGATGATACTGCGCTGTTAGCAGACAACATTATCAGCATAAAAAGAGTTCTATACAGGGTAGATGCAGCAGGCGAAAAGGCTGGCCTAAACTTGAACGCAAAAAGAAGTGCTACATATCAAAGGCAAAGACACTGAAAACAATCATGACATCACAATTAACAAAGTTCCTTTGGAAAAGTTAAGGATTTCAAATATCTTGGCTCTGTAAAAACTGACGATGGAACCTGCTCCAAAGACATCAAAATAAGAATTGGAATGGCAAAGCAAAAAATGGTCCAGCTCAACAACATCTGAAAAAATAGAGGCATACCAAATGGTCTTAAAGTTAGACTTCTAAAATGTTTGATATGGCCAGTCATGATTTATGGCTGCGAAGCCTGGACTCTGAGAAATACTGATTGCAGAAGAATTGATGCAGCAGAGATATAGTTTTATCGGAGACTGCTACGAGTCAAATGGACAGACAGAAGAATTAATGAGTGTCCTGGAAGAACTTGATACCACCAGAAAACTACTAGCAGACATCAACAAGAGAAGATTAAAATACATTCGCCATGTGTCACGCAACAAGAACACGGACCTCATGGCAACCATCTTTCAAGGGAAAACAGTGGCAAAAAGGAAGAAAGGCAGACCTCCAATCTCATAAATCGAGAACATAATCAACAACAGTGGCCTAAATATTCAAGAAATTGTCCACAAAATCAGAACAGAGTGGCCTGGAGGGAGATGGTGGCATCCAGATATGCAGCTGCCAGCACCGAACCCGGTGACGCTGACAGGTGAGACAGGTGGTGTTAATTTGACTGAGTGGTCTGTTGTTGATCTACCTTTTCAAAATCCAGACTGGTTAATAGGTATCATATTTTTTTCTCACAAAAGTAAGTCAGTCGATTCAACATAATTTTACATCAGTTTTGAAACATGGGATGTAAGCGAGATAGGTCTGTAATTACCTGGATCATTGCGGGGTTTATTAGCTTTTGGTATAGGTAACACATTGGAGTCTTCCAAATGTCAGATATACAACCACGTTCCCAGCATTTTAGTGTGATATTGTGTAAGTATTCAATCCGTTTCTCTGGTAAATGATTTAAAAGAGTACACCAAATGTCATCCAGTCCTAGAGCCGATTTTTTTTTTGTTCAACGAGAAAAGGGCATCTTTTAGTTCCTGTAACGTAATTTTTGAATTTATGTACAAGTGACAGGGGGATCTGAGTATTCCTCTAATTCTTCAATTTTCTGTCTTTCCTCCCTTATGGGTGTAGACAAGCTACCGGAATTACTTGCTCTCGAAAAGAACTGTACAAATTCTTCAGCTTTCTCAGATGACTATGGAAATTCTTTATCTTTACTCTTAATAGGAAATTGTGGTAAACAAAAACAATTTTCATTTCGTTGACCTTATTCCATACTTAACGAAGATCTTTCAGCCGAGAAATTTGTTGAGAGCAAAAATCTTACCAATAATACAATAGTTTTTGGCTTGGGCTATAAGTTTATTCGAATGCATCTTTGCCACTTTCGTATTGTAATTGTTTTCGGGAGATTTAGTTTTTAATTAGATTTTACACATTTTCTTTTCTTTTTTTTTTCATTCTTCACGTCTTCACATAATTGATTCCACCAGTTATTTCTAACATAATTACCTTTTTTTCCCTTTTCAGAAATGAATTGTTTGGTGCTTCAAGTGGTGCGTGTGTGAAGTGTGAATACATATCATTTCGTTAAACGTGCAATCTTATCCCATTAAAATCTTAGGGTAGTTTACCCACTTCGCACGATTGTAGGCCTACATGTATCTATGTATAACGTCATCTTGTTCTAGTGCGTTATCAAACGGTTCATTTATAACTGTGACAATTGGCAGATGATCCCTTCCTAGGGAATCGGATATAACATCCCACTCACAATCAATGATGAGGTCAGTGATAATAAAGTTAAGTCAGTGGCAGAAACCTTATGCATCGGATTATCTGGAATTCTAGTGATTCGATCGTTATTTAATACTAGTAAACCAGTCAACGATGTTTTCAACTAAACGATTCTTAGATAAATATTGGCAGTCCTTGTCCCAGAACGGAAAATGGGCACTGTAATCCCCCACGATCAACCATTTCTCATTATTTTCAGAAGTCTGTAGTCAGTCATGATTTTCTCCATCAGGGCCACGTGGATAATACACAGACATAGTATTTATAGTTGACACAGAGTTAATTTTCACTTTCACAGCCACACAATAAACACAGTCAGCGTCCTTTGTCACAAGAGGCTGAACGATTTTATGATCCACATGTTTACGTATGTAAATGGTCGCATATATCTTTGAGTCATTATCACAGATGTGTATCGCATGAGGATAGTGACCGTCTTCTAACTTTGGCAATTTATATTTCATCACATTTAAATGACTTTACGACAACAATATGATGCTTATTTATCTTGCTGGAGATGACGATGATTAATATTGATTGAACAACTGTTCCATTGTCCAGTAAAACCATAAGCAAACAACTATGTATAGGAAGTTACAAAAAATATAATACAAATTAAATCAAGGGCGATGATAACTTTGGTGAAAGTAAACACAGCCTATGAACACCTATAGCGACCGTAGAAAGCAAAATATGAAAGTCACTACTGTGTTCAGGTTGACGCTGGTGCATTCACAACATAAATACAGGTTCACCAGTCGCACATATCTCTCAGTGAATGGAAAAAATTACGATGTGAGATGTCACCATTCCACCATGAATACTGGGACCGTTTGAAATGGGTTGGTCTTGAAAAGCAGAATGTATCATAACCATGCTCATGGGTTGTATTGAGAACTCTTGCTTAATGATGATAAGGTTTACGCTTTGGTTTCTCCCAGAGAATACAGAAGACATGTTTGCCGATGATTCTGGCAAGGATGGATGAGCCGAGCTGATTGGGGTGCACTGTGTCCTTGAACGTAGAGCTGAACTTTGACCTTAAATTGCCCTGATTCAAGAAGGAGATGCTGTTGCAACTATAAAGCTCTGAGTAAAGCAGGGCGTTCAAAAGATCTATTTTTATCTGAAGGACCCTGTCTCTCACTGGTGCTGTTTTGCTAACTAGAATTTTACTCTGATGATGTATGGTCACAATCTCGTCCACGGCTTTCACTAATTTCTTTCAAACTATTTGAGGTTCGTTGGCCTTTAAATCGTACATTCCACAATGTATAACACAAGAATCAAACTGACTGGTGGACGATTCTTTGAGAGACTGAGAAATTTTGTCCACAGAAAAAGTTTTCTTTGTTTCAACAGTGAAACCGTATCAATGATCAAGTCTGTGACCATATACGCCATTCAATATTGTGTCATTTACCGCGAAACGATCATGAGAAACCTAGAAGAATGACTTGGGATAAGGTTGGAGGAAAAATTATAAACAACATTGGCTACGCAGATGACACCGTGCTAATTCCAGACATAAAAACAATCTACAAAACCTTGTGAATTTAATAGAAATAGAAAGCAAAACTAAAGGGCTAGAGCTAAATAACAAGAAGACGGAAGTCATGGTAATCAATAAAGAACAAGTAATCCCCTCATGCAAAATAATAGCAAATGGCACAACTTTGAGACAGGTTGATAGGTTTGAATATCTGGGAATGATCATCTCACCAGACGGCAGATGCACAATTTCTGTGAATCAGCAGAATCGTCCAAGCCAAAACAGAATTGAAGAAGATGAAAAACGTTTTTACCAACAAATGCCTGTCACTTAACATCAGGATGAGAGTTCGTGAGTGTTATATAGAACCGATACTGTTGTATGGTTGTGAGGCGTGGACAGTCAACACCCAAAGTAGGAACAAAATTGAGGCAACTGAAATGTGGTTTGTATGAACAGCAAAGAAAAGAAAAGAGAAAGTCTTGAAGGAGGCAGAAACAAGAAGATTGTTGATAAAGAAGATTTACTTGTGTGTGTGTGTGTGTGTGTGTGGTGTGTGTGTGTGTGTGTGTGTGTGTGTGTGTGTGTGTGTGTGTGTGTGTGTGTGAATTTTTGGATGAGACGCGAGAGGCAGCTTTTCCATCGGTGTGTTCTTTTGATAGCATTTTCGTACTAGGCTTGACGTCATTTTCGTGGCGCGTGATTTTAGTCTGCCTTTCATCAGATTTTTCGGTTTTGGTAGTGTAGAAATGCAACAAACAGTTCTTACAATTAAAAACACGGGAAACCCTTAGATAGGTCCCACAACTTTTAATGCGATCTTTTTGACGATCCGTTGAACGTCCTGTGGTAACCATGTAAACAAAACAAGAGAAGTAACTATCTAAACAAAACAAGGGAAGTTAATCACTCACAAGAGTGAGACGCTACATTACCCCCTTCCCAGCGGAGTACAACTACATAGCGAATTGTCAAGGAATGAATGAGAATGACTGTCAACAGAATCTTGCTGGTAACCGTGAAATGCGACCAGAGCGGGTCAAGGTTTCTGGATGTGTGACTGGGGATGATGATGGCACAGTCATTGACTCAGTGGAGGTTGGTGGCAATAGTGATGGTGGTGATGCCTCAGCAGATGAACCCAGTCTCTTGTCATCTGAAGATGTGAGCGATGTCACAAAAGCAGCTTTGAGACGATCAATTGAAACCTTCTCTGAGCGGCCTTTGATGTCTAGGGTAAAGTACTTATCACTGATGTCAATGATGCGATAAGGGCCTTCATAAGGTCGCTGAAGTGGATGCCGGTGACAGTCAGTTCGAACATAGACATAACCTGTTGAGGCCAAGTTTGTTGGTACGTAGGCAGATTATTGTCTATGGAACTTTGGTGCTGGAGGTTGTACTGAGCGCATGGTGTGTTGAAGACGTTTGAGAAATGTAGAGTCTGGTTCAACAGTCCGTGCGTCAAGCGGCTGAAGGAATTCACCAGGAAGGCGAAGAGTTGAGCCATAGACCAGCTCAGCTGGAGAACAGTCAGGGTCCACTCGCCAAGAAGAACGAATTCCCAACAAAACCATGGGCAGTTCTGCAACCCAGTCAGGGTTAGTAGTGCGAGCTTTGAGTGCTGCCTTGAGCTGACGGTGAAAGCGCTCAACCATGCCATTCGCCTGGGGTTGATAGGCTGTAGTTGTGTGTGTCTCAATGCCCAAAAGCTTGTTACACTCTGCCCAAAGAGTTGAGGTGAACTGCCTGCCGCGGTCTGAGATAATGTCTTCTGGAACCCCAAACCTGGCGATCCAGTGCTGGACGAGAGCTGTAGCACAGGTAGAAGCATGAGCATCTGGGAGAGGAATGGCTTCTGGCCATCTGGTGAAACGGTCAATGATGGTGAAGAGATAGGTCATGCCCTGGCTGGCTGGCAAAGGCCCAACAAGGTCCACATGCAAACTGCAGAATCTGGTATTTGGTAGTGGACGTTCTACTAGTGGTGCTCTTGTGTGTCGATGAATTTTGGAGGTTTGGCAGGCATGACATTCTTTGCACCACTTGCGTATGTCACGTTTCATACCATGCCACACAAAACGTTGGCTGATGGCTCGTTGAGTGGGACGTGCACCTGCATGTGAGAGTCCATGAATGTGGTCAAAGACTGAGCGAGTCCAGGAATTTGGTAGCACTGGCCTCTGGACACCAGTGGATGTATCACAGAGCAGGGTCGATGTCCCAAGCTGAACATCTTGTAGATGGAGACCAGAGGTAGCTGTGCGATAGGCTTCCATCTCACCAGACTGAACCTGATCTTGAGCAAGACGATTGAAGTCACCCACGGAGGAGATACAGTGTTCTTCAGAAATGGAGTTGGTGCTGAAACGTGAAAGGGCATCAGCTACCACATTGAACTTGCCCTGTTTGTACTGGATGTTAGTGGTGATGATGTGATGCTCAACACCATGTTTATTGACAGTGGAGTCAAAATGTGGTGTGAGTAACTCTGGAAACTGTTGAAGAAGATCAGAGTACGCGTTGTGGGGAAAAAGTGAAAGGCCTGCCACAGACAAAGGTTCATCTGTACTTTTGAGAGAAGTAGAAACATTGTCCAAGGACAGGAGACGTTTGCCGTTGAGATCAATGATGAGTGAATGAGTGATGAAAAAATCAGCACCAAGAATGGGACGAGTTACGTCAGCAAGATAGAATTCATGTGAATAGAGGTTTTTTGAACTGATTTCCAATGTGATGTTGCGTTTGCCCCAGGTTTTGATGGAAGTTCCATTGGCAGCAGAAAGGGGTGTAGAGGGTGGGTTAGTTTTGCGATCCTTTGCAGAGGCAGGATACACTGACACATCAGCACCAGTATCGATCAAGAAGGATTGGCCAGTGCGACGATCTAAAACAGAGAACGTGTTTGAGCTTGAGATGCCGGCCGCTACCACGTTTAGCGACCGGCTTTGCCGTTTCCCGCCAATGATGTGTCTTGTTTGTTCTTCAGAAGAGATGCAAACTTGCAGCCAGGCTGACAGCGACGGGCATCTTGTCCAAATCTCAGATGGTAGAAACACACAGAAGACTGTGCTGTTGATAGTGAAGCTGGATTTGAATTGCCCTGTTGAGGTGAGCGGGGGTTTCGCTGAAATCTTTTAGCTGCAGATACAGCTTCCACAGATGGGCTGATGGTCCCAGCATGTGTGTCAGATGGAACCATTGAAATCTGCTGGACACTGGCGGTGCGTGTTTCCCAGATACGGTCCGCAGCTTCAGCAAGCTCTACTATATCAGCAATGTTATGTCCTGCAAGGATGCTTCGAATGTCTGCAGGAAGGTTTGATAAGAACAATGCACGCTTCAGTGTCTGTGGGTCATCATTGAGTGCGTTGATCTTGCGCATGAGGGCAGTAGGGCGTTTGTCACCAAGTCCATTAAGATTGAGTAGTTCAGCATCTTTCTGGGCCTGGAATTTTCCAAAAGTCTTGATGAGAGCACTTTTTAAAGTGTCATATTTGTTCATAGCTGGTGGATTGGTGAGAATTGATTGCATTTCATCAGCAGTGTTGATGTCGAGTGCACTGACAACATAGTCATATTTTGTTTGATCTTGGGTGATAGCTTTGGTGCCAAACTGGGCTTCAACCCTCGCGAACCACACTTCTGGAGATTTAATCCAGAATTCTGGAAGCTTCACAGACACTGCATTCACTTCACTGGCTGGATGACTAGCAAGAGCCTGCATTTGAGTCACCAAGTTGGCCAGAATACTTGCTTCAGAAGAGTCTTGAGCCATTTCTTGCGTTGTTCTGCGTCGGGGTCACCAATGTAGAAATGCAACAAACAGTTCTTACAATTAAAAACACGGGAAACCCTTAGATAGGTCCCACAACTTTTAATGCGATCTTTTTGACGATCCGTTGAACAGGACGGAAGTGGTAACCATGTAAACAAAACAAGGGAAGTAACTATCTAGATAAAACAAGGGAAGTTAATCACTCACAAGAGTGAGACGCTACAGTAGTTTGATACCAAAGGGGTTGATTGCAGTGTTAATATGATTGGTGTTTTAGCCTCCGCATAGGCCTAAGAGATGGGCAGTGGTGAAGGATCTGGTTGCGGTTTGTTTGTGCGGTCGGGGTCCCTTTGCGTCCCAACCGACACGCAGACCAGCGACATCCTTCCGCTACTAACTGCCCTACTGCCAATCTCCTGCACATGGTCAGTCACAAATTGCTCTAAAGACAAGTGTACAGTGGGAGAGTGCGGAGTATTACTGATTTCAACTCGCTGATGGAGTCACTGCAGAGATCTGTCCCTGCGCCGGTATCCTGAACTCCTCTTCGCGTCTGGCGAAGCTGTGACAGCTTTCGCAGTGATGTTAGATCTCTTGCTTCCACCTGCGATGTCATTGTCAGTGAAATCGTCAGAAAATGCAGACTTCTTAAGAGCTCAGGATAACCGACCGTAGATGTCTCGTTTTAGTCATGATTTTATGTTATAGTGTTTACACGCAGCGGGGAATAAGTTTAGTCAGCAGCTATCGCCATGTTGATGTGTGTGTCATAATTTTGTGTGTGTATTCATATATACGTAATTTTGTGTGTGTATGGACTTGTGTGCAAATCAACAAATAATAGAGAGTTGACTTCCTTGGCTACGGTACGCGACGGCCGTAGCTAGGGACGTCACAATGCGAACTCAAGCATCGTGACGACCGTTAAAAATATGCGGAAAAGCTCAATCCAAAGGAGAAAATTTACTAAAGATACTACTGAAAAAATTGTGGATATAATGGAGTTTATCCATATGAAGTTCTTAGACAGTCGTGGTCTGCGC
>CM060305.1:102364250-102394250 GCA_030674185.1 Monoplex corrugatus | reverse complement strand
ATGGAGATGGAAAGGTTTAACATCAGTATTTTAGGACTAGGGGAACAGAGACAGAAGAAGGCAGGCTGTATGCCTGAAAAAGAGTAGGCAGGCATCATGACAGAAAGGGACAAGTCAAAATCAATCAAGAGATACTGGGCTCTGTCAGACTGATTTTTGCTGGTTAAGTTAGATGGTAAGCCTTTCGTATCAACGTCATCCAAGTATATACAAGTACTCAAGAAGAAATTGACTACTTCTATGAAGTATTAAAGACGGTCAAGGATCAATGCAAATCACGGAATATTATGGTAATAATGGGAGATTTTAATGCTAAAGTGGGACAGGAGAGGGGGGGGGGCATAGTTGGACCTCATGGCCGTAGCGCACAAAATAAAAGGGGAAAGAAACGTGTGGAATGGGCACAGATGAATGAGTTCATAGTAGGAAACACCTGGTTTGAGTAGCCTAACACAAGAAAATAGACATGGATGAGTCCAGGAGATAATACTAAAAATCAAATTGATTACATCCTAATAAATAAAAAGAAATTTATTACGGATAGCAAAAACACTACCAGGCGCAGATTGTGACAGTGATCACAATCCTGTAATGGGATGATTTAGGCTGAAACCAAGGACTACTCTAACCCCTAAAGAAAAGAAAACGGACCAAAAGTAACATCAAACTAAATCTTGGACCCTTAAGGGTAGATAATGCGACCAGTGAAAAATTAACGTACATGTTCAAAATAATTCAGTGCTCTGGAGGACGTTGGTGACAGTGAGGAACAATGGACAAGTTGAGAAACTCGATAAATGAAGCTTGTGAAGAAATCCGTAGAGTAGAAAGAAAAGCAAAAAATAACTGTATGACAAAAGAAATTATAGGCTTGATGGAAGAATGGAAGCAGGCAAAGGGAAAAGATGAGGAATACAAAAAGATAAACAAGAAAATCACGAATAGGTGCGTTTAAGCTAAGGAAGCTTGGCTGGAAACAAAGTGCAAATGAATAGAAAATCGACACAAAACAAATCATCAAAACATGTACAGAAACATTGAAGAAATTGCCCACAGGAAAAAAAGACATGTACATCAACTGGTTACTTAAAATCGAAAGATGGTACGCTTATCATGAAAAAAGACAAAATATTAGAGAGATGAGGAAATTACATTAAAAACCATTTTAAGGATGACACAAACGAAGAACACGTTATAAGAAAGAACGTTGAAGGACCATCAATAATGAAAGATGAAATTAGAGCTGCACTGAAAAAGATGAAACCAGGAAAATCCCCAGGACCAGACAATATTACTACAGAAATGATTGAGGCCCTAGAAGAACTTGGTATTTTGAAAAAATAACAGTCCTCCTTAATGAAATTTGTGACACCAGAAAAAATCCCCGAAGATATGTCAAAATCAATTTTCATTGCACTTCCAAAGAAAAGGGCTATAGAATGCGAACTCCATTGTACAAAAAGCTTGATGAGTCATATAATTAGCATCCTACTAAGGATAATCATGATATCATGATAAGGAACAGAATTAAAAGAAAAATAGCAGATGAACAGTATGGATTTGTGGAAGGGAAAGGAACTATTAATGCCATAGACATCCTAAGAACTATCATAGAGAGGTCAGTTGTGTTGAATAAGGATGTATGTTTATGGTTTGTTGATTATACCAAGGCTTTCGATCAGGTAAGACATGAAGAATTGATCAACCAACTAGAAAGGTTCAATACAGATGGAAACGATCTAAGAATAATCAGAAATATGTATTGGGAACAAACAGGAGCAATGACAATAGAAAACGATGTAAGCTCTTTCCAAAATATCAAAAGAGAGGTCAGGCAGGGTTATGTTCTGTCACCAGATTTGTTTTCACTTTACAGCGAAACTATCATGATAAACCTAGAAGAATGCCCTGGGATAAAGGTAAGGGGGAAAACGATAAACAACATTCGTTATGTAGAAGACACCGTTCCAATTGCAGAAAATGAAAAAGACCTACTAAACCCTGTGAATATAATAGAAATAGAAAACAAAAATAAAGGGTTGGAGCTAAATAGCAAGAAGACGGAAGTTATGGTAATCAGTAAAAAAAAAAAATTAAAAAAAAAACAAGAAATTCCCGCATGTAAAATAACAGCAAATTGCACAACTTTGAGACAGGTTGATAGATTTAAATATCTGGGAATGGTCGTCTCACCAGACCGCAGGTATACATCAGAAATAGCCAGCAGAATCAGCCAAGCCAAAACAACATTCAACAAGATGAAAAGCGTTCTTACCAACAAATGCCTATCAGTTAACATCAGGAAGAGAGTTCTTGAATGTTACGTACAACCAATACCGCGGTTGTGAGGCGCGGACAGTCAACACGCGAAGTCAGAACAAAATTGAGGCAACTGAAATGTGGCTTCTGAGAAGAATATTGACAGTTCCACGGACAGCAAAGAAAACAAACGAGACAATGTTGAAGGAAGTAGACACAAGAAGATCATTAATAAAGAAGATTAGGAAAAGACAAGCAGCATTTATAAGACATTTTATGAGGAAAGGAGAATTAGAGCACCTGGTCACAAAAGGAAAGTCAGAGGGAAAGAGCACACCAGGTAGATTCAGGGAAGAAATATTGGACAGACTTGCAGGGTGGCTGAGGACAGAGAGGATGGGAGATGTATATATAGTGGGTACATGATGATGATGATGATAATGATGATGATGATGATCATCATCATCATCATCATCATGATTCATGTGCAATTTTCAAAGTTGTTTTCGTCTATATGTGTTAATTTCATTATTACTGACAACTGAGCTTTCATTCCGTAATTTCAGTTTTCTTTATGGTATATCTTTTTCTATGAGGGCTCAGCTTGCGACTGAGAGGTTCTGGCCTTGCAACTGAACATAAATTTTCCCTCTTTTTTAATTCCTTCTTTATTAGAGAAGCCCAGCTGCGTCTTGCTACTATTTGTTTGTTTGTTTGTTTGTTCGTTTGTTTGTTTGTTTTTGTCTGTTTGCATTTTTGGGGGGTTCTTTTCTTCTTTTTTTTTCTTTTTTTTAATTGGCTGTTGGTATCAGTCTTATGCCTTGGTCATTTTGGATCTTATCTGCATGGTATCTGTGGCGTCAGTGTACATGGAATTCATTCTGAGCGTGGATACACCATCTTGTGAAACTGAAACTCAAATTGGATTACACTTTATTTTTATTGTTTCTCTGAGGTCACACTGGGTTTGTAACACAAGGCATAATCCATTTTCGGCGGTCAAGCATCTCGCATTTATGTTCAATATCATTCATTCAGCCTTCCATATTCATCAGATCAGTTCACCAGCTCATACATTTTCTCCACTAAGTTTTATCTAACTGATTGTCTGATCAATTCGATGACAGATTAAAAAATAGGAAACGTGCGGCTGGGTACCAAGAAAATGCAGATAGAATATTCTTAATTCATAGGAAGATGGAATGGAAACTAGAAAGAAGACAATATGACTGTATTTTTTCTATAAATCTCATACAAATTACAGAACTAAATGTACCTGACGAGTTCTTTGAAGCTAAAAAATCTCTTCACAATGTGATTAAAAGAGGCAGCAATACTTGTCTGTAGATTATCATGTATCTATATTATCAAAGCTTATTTACCTATAGATATTGCTCTCGAATCCTCATGGTTTCGTTATGAGACGATTGCAAACAGTATGTTTTGATTTCTTTTGGCAAAATATGAAACTTTTTTTTCTACAAAATCTGAACGGCTCTCCAAAAAATATTTCAGAATATGTACATGGAACTGCGCCGGTGCAAGAAAAACAACCCTTGAGAAATTAACATACGACTTTGAAATATTCTGTGTCTACAAGAAATTAGAACACACCAAGGAAAACCAACAGACTTTGAAGATTTTGCAGTAATTCAGAAACATGATGGTGTGTGACTGGCTATAGTCATCAAAAAGAACCTAAAAGGCAAGTGTCCATATTTGATCTATAACGATGGTGTACCAATTCATGTGAACTGCTAGGTATACGCCTTCAAACTCCAAACGAAAAACAGACGAACATCGTACTCATCAATTCATATGTGCACACAGGATCATGTACCTCAAAAACAACGTGTATGTGGTATGTGGCGATCTCAATGCAAGATCTGCAATGTGGGATCAGAATGAAACTAACGCCCAGGGACATGCTCTGGAAAAGGTGTTGTACGATTCCCAGTTCAGCCTACTCACAACAACGTCACCAACCCATATGGGTGCAAGACAAGGAGACACAGACAGCACCATAATAAGTGCAGAGACACAGAATACATATGGCAGCGACCATCTTCCAGTGGTTTTCAGTAAAATGAAACCTGTATCACCTAGAAACTCCATTCTAAACCAAGAAACACATTTCAATATGGCAGTATACAATCTGATACTGTTTCTAAACTGAGAACTATGAAACAAAATGGAAAACAGGAAACAGCCAAACATCTAGAAAACATCCTCCCTGGAGGGAGACTGCCTGGAAAGAAAAACGACCTGCTGTAAAAGCCTGGCAAAAACAAAAGAAGACATCACTCAGACCATGATAGCATTACAAAAATGGACGATTATAAAAGAAATATGGATGAAAAAACAGAACGGTTCAAAACCATAGCCCAGGAAGCAAAAGACAATAAATGGACGCAGGTATGTGAAAGACTCAGTGCTGATACAACACAGTCACAATTCTGGCAGCTCTATCAACAAATGGAAGTGAAAACCATCAACACCACGATACAGATATCACCAACACAGATGGAACCATATTAAGAACAAAGGAAGAGAAAGGACAAGCCCTACTTTTGCGTTTCATACAACAGAGTGACCAGGAAAATCTTGAAGAGAAAAGAAAATTCAATCTGAACCTAAACAAAAAAACTGGCACAGACTGGACTAGATGATGAAATAACTGAACAAGAAATGCATGAAGCACGGTGCAGAAAAGACACAGCTCCTGGTCCGGACAAAATTCGATACTTTGACATCAAAACGCTGTCTGAACACGACAAAACTGAATTGTACACCCTCTATCAACACAGTTTTGAGAAAGGTCAGGTTGGCGATGACTGGTCACACAGCTTCTTAAAAGTCCTACCTAAACCGGGTAAAGACCATCGCAGATTAAATATGTATCGCAGAAGACAGGAAAATATTCTCACCTAATCAAGGAGGCTTTAAAACAGGAAAAAGTATATGGGAAAACGCACCTGCCTTTGCTTACGAAGTCTACAAGGGTTTTCAGAACAAAGAAGAAACCCTAGCTGTAGCCATTGATCTAGAAGATGCGTACAATAAAGTACAATTCACATTACTCATGGAACTACTTCAGCTATAAGGTTCAGCATGACAGTTACAAAGATGAATTACTGCTACACTCCAAGAACGAATAGCAGTCCTACTACTGGTGCTCAGCACCACAAACCTCTCCATGAGACTCCGTCAAGGATCACCACTTTCCCCTGTTCTCTACAACATACATACAAAAGAGCTTGCTGACCTAAATAACAACGGACTAGCCTGTATCCTCACTTTTGTTAATGACGGACTTATCTACAAAATAGGTTAAAATGCTTCAGAAAGAAACAAAGCAGTCCAAGAACAGTTAAGCAGCGTAGACCAGTGGTGTCAAGAAACCAGATTGGCAATTAACCCCACCAAAGCACAGGTACTGTTCTGCACCCTTGACAACAAACCAGCAGGTGAAAAATGTCCATCAGTTATGTTAAGAGGAACCAATATCGAGAAAACAAACAACTTATGCTACCTTGACATCAGTTTTGATAGAACGTTAACCTTTAGAAAACACGTGGAAACCACTACACTCTAATGTAAAAAAAAAAAACTCCTTTCAATTCTGAAAGCAATGGCAGGTAAAGGCATTAAACAACGTCATCTCATTCATCTATACCAAGCTGTAATACTGAGTATCAGCGATTATTGATTGGGCCTCATACGTTGTCGCAGACAAACCTGCTAAAACTAGAAAGAAGACAAAACGAAGCAATGAGAGTGATCCTCGGAACCACAAAAACACACCCATGGAGACCATGCGATTCCTGCTCGACCTTCATTCAATACAGTCGAGACACAAAACAGAACAAGTAAAGGCATATTTCAGGACATTGGAGAACCCAGAAAACCCACTCCACCAGATAGTCGGAACAGAAAAAAGACAACAGACTCCAACATGGAAAATCATGGATGGGACAGGCAGAAGACTCCAGTCAGCATACTTGTCAGCTGACAGAACTCAAAGGGACAAAGGAATGGGAAACGCATCCAAACCATTTCAAAAATCTGTACAAAACTGATCATCATCATCATCAGGTGCCTTGCCACATGGCGTTGGCGATCATGGCTTTCCATCTGTTTCTATCTCTTGTTGCCTCAAGCACCTCTTCCATCCTCTTTGTCTTCAGCCACTCTGCAAGTCCGTCCAATATCTTCTCCCTGGGTCTACCTGGTGCTCTCTTTCCCTCCAGCTTTCCCGTTGTGACCAGGTGCTCCAATTCCCCTTCCCTCATAAAATGGCCTATAAATGTTGCCTGTCTTTTCCTAATCTTCCTAATGAGTGATCTTCTTACGTCTGCCTCCATCAAGACTGTCTCCTTTGTTTTCTTGCTGTCCATGGAACTCTCAACATTCTTCTTAGAAACCACATCTCGGTGGCCTCAATCTTGTTCTGGCTTTGCTTGTTGACAGTCCACGCCTCACAACCGTATTGGTTCTATATCACATTCAAGAACTCTCTTCCTGATGTTAATTGATAGGCATTTGTTGGTAAGAATGCTTTTCATCTTCTTGAATGCTGTTTTGGCTTTGCCAATTCTGCTGGCTATTTCTGATGTGCATCTGCCGTCTGGTGAAATGATCGTTCCCAGGTATTTAAACTTGTCAACCCGTCTCAAGGTTGTGCCGTTTGCTATTTTGCATGAGGGGATTTCATGTTTTTTACTGATCACCATGACTTCAGTCTTTCTGCTGTTTAGTTCCAACCCGTTACCTTTGCTTTCTATTTCTATTATATTCACAAGATTTTGTAGGTCCCTTTCATTTTCTGCAATTAGCACGGTGTCATTTGTGTATCGAATGTTGTTTATCATTTTTCCTCAAACCATTAATCCAGAGTCTTCCTCTAGGTTTCTCATAATGTTTTCACTCTAAAGTGAAAACATATGTAGTGACAAAACACAACCTTGCCTGACCCCTCTTCTGATGTTTTGGAAAGAGCTTATATCGTTTTCTATTCTCATTGCAGCTGTTTGTTCCCAATACATATTTCTGATTATTCGTAGATCTTTTCAACCAATATGGAGTCTTTCTAGTTGGTTGATCAATTCTTCATGTCTTACCTGATCGAAAGCCTTGGTATAATCCACAAAACATAAATACAAATCCTTATTCATCTCGATTTTGACCTCTCTATGATATCAACCAAAGGACATAACTCTTGAGAGTCACGTAGAAATTATCTCCCATGTTGTTGAACTTCTCAAATCTAACACAGTTTGCGCTACCCATTCAGCCATTCTCTATGATAGTTCTTACGAAGTCTATGGCATTAATAGTTCCTTTCCCCTCCACAAATCCACACTGTTCATCTGCTATTTCTCTTTTGATTCTATTCCTTGTCCTCATCATGATTATTCTTAAAAGGATTTTTGTTACATGACTCATCAAACTGATTGTACGATGGAGTTCGCATCCTGTCTTCTTTGGAAGTGCAATGAAAATTGATTTTGGCATATCTTTGGGGATTTTTCCAGTGTCATAAATTTCACTTAGGAGGACTGTTATTTTTTCAATACCAAATTCCTCCAGGGCTTCAATCATCTCTGTAGTAATATTTTCTGATCCTGGGGCTTTTCCTGGTTTCATCTTTTTCAGTGTTGCTCTAACTTCATCTTTAATTATAGGTGGTCCTTCAACGTTCTTTCTTATAATGTGTTCTTCGTTTCTGTCTTCTTCAAAAAGGTCTTTGATGTACTCTCCCCATCTGTCTAATATTTTGTCTTTTTCCATGATAAGCGTACCATCTTTCGATTTTAAGCAACCAGTTGATGTGCATGTATTTTTCCTGTGGACAATTTCTTCAATTCGTCTGTACATACCCTGAGGATCCGTTTTGTGTCGGTCTTCTATTTCTTTGCATTTTGTTTTCAGCCAAGCTTCCTTAGCTTCATTGCACCTATTCCTGATTTCTTTGTTTTATCTTCCTGTATATCTCCTCGTTTCTCTTTGTCTTCCTCCGTTCCTCCATCAAGCCTAAAATTTCTTTTGTCATCCATTTCTTTTTTGCCTTTCTATCTTCTTCGGGGATTCTTCGCAAGCTTCATTTATTGAATTTGTCAGCTTTGTCCATTGTTCCTCACTGTCACCAACGTCTTCCAGAGTATTGAATTTGTTTTGAAAATGTACGTTAATTTTTTACGTATCTCTTCATCTGTCTTTAAGAGTCCAAGATTTAGTTTGATGTTACTTTTGGTCTGTTTCCTTTTCCTTAATTTCGGCATAAATTTTCCCATTACAGGATTGTGGTCACTAATGCAGTCTGCGCCTGGTAGTGTTTTTGCTATCCGTAATGAATTTCTTTTTATTTATCAGGATGTAATCAATTTGATTTTTAGTATTATCTCCTGGACTCATCCATGTCTATTTTTCTTCTATTAGGCTGCTCAAACCAGGTGTTTCCTACTATGAACTCATTAATCTGTGCCCATTCTACACGTTTCCCTTCCCTTTCATTTGTGTATTAAGGCAATGAGGTCAAACTATATCCTCCACCCTGTCATGTCCCACTTTAGCATTAAAATCTCCCATTATTACTGTAACTTCTTGTGATTTACATTGGGCCTTGGTCATCTCTAATACTTCGAAGAAGTTGTCGATGTCTTCCTGAGCACTTGCAGATGTTGGTGCATACACCTGAATGATGTTCATATCAAATGGCCTGCCTCTTAATTTAACCAGCAAAACTCTGTCAGACACAACCCAGTATCCCCTAACTGCTTTTGATTTGTCCCTGTCTATTACGATGCCTACTCCTCTTTCATGTGAGTTTCCACCAGAATACATTACTGTGTACTCTCCTGATGTTTTCCTCTCCTGATGTTTTCCTCTCCATCTCACTTCCCCTAGTCCTAAAATACTAATGTTAAACCTTTCCATCTCCATTTTGATATTGTCTAATTTACCTTTTTGCATCAATGTTCTAACGTTCCCTGGTGCGATTTTGGTATTTTTTCTGAGGCTGAGGTTGATTGCAGTAGCTTGCTGACAGTCTGGTGTCACCTGCGCAGCATGACGGTCCCTCCCAGACGAAGATGCTCCATAGGAGCCCCTATTTACGTCGTTATCTTCATTTTTCTTTTGTCTGGCCATGATTGTTCTGGGGAAAATACGATGGTGGTTTCCGGTCTCTCCGCTAGTCTTTGTCGTTCCCACGACAACCTACAAGGCAGTAAGGTGATTTTTTCAGAATTAACTCCCTTAGCCTTTTTCTCTCGCGAGATGTCCACAAGGCAGTGGAGCTATTTACCCATAGCTTGGGGGTCCGGTTCGTGGGCACCAGGGCATATCCACACGCCAGAGGACGCCTGCCGCACGTCTGGGGGCCAGACCTCCTGCGGTCCCTCGAGATTTAGCCTGAGTCCGTGAGGTGCTCAGTTACCTCATGTCGCCACGAGGAGGCATATCGTAGGGCTTGCTGATGGAGAGGAAAACAAATGCAGAAATTCAGCTACTCATGGAACAGCTAAGCTGCAACCCCAAAGATATATGTAATCATATGCAAGGGATAGCTCATTCACCAATAACAAATTTGGATGGGGCTTCACTATAAAGCAGAATGGTAACACCAAACATGAAGAAAACGCTACATATGATATCACAATTTCCAGTTTATCAATGGAAATTGAGGCAGTCACACATGCACTACATTGGTTAACCTCACTGGATAATGACATGAAAGAAAGCCAAGCCTTCATCCTGACTGACCCGATGAATCTGCTTCAAAAAGTGCAAACTGGAGTCGAGACCCCAGAATGGCACAAAGCTATGAACAATATTGACCTAAAAAATCTTACGTGGATCTACTGCCCTTAATACGCTGGCGTTAAGAAAAATGAACGGGCTGATTAAAACTGCCATGAATATTTTTTGCTCGGTGAAACTATTGGCCAAGGTTTTTTTGGCTGTGGAGGGTAATAATTAACAAAAAATTCTAGCATAAAAACTACTGAAGGAAAGTATATAAAACCTATGGTTTTCTGAAAGGGAATTGAACACTTTTCATTTATGATAGTTGTAACTTTATTTTATCTAATGTTTTTATAGCACATGGCCTATGAAGTTGAAAATTATTTCTTTTCCCTTGCATTTTGTGATTTTGTGTCACAGCATGCCTGTTGTAACACCTAAAAGTCCTAGATGTAAGCATGAAACACACACACACACACACACACACTCTCTCTCTCTCTCTCTCTCTCTCTCTCTCTCACACACACACACACACAAACACACGAGAGAGAGAGAGAGAGAGAGAGAGAGAGAAATGCACACACACACACCACACATACACCTAAGTACAATCAGTACCTATTACTAGTATTTGTATCACACACACACACACACACACACACACACACACACACACACACACACACACACACACACACACACACACTGCCACGCCCACTTCACACTGGGCAGATTACACGCGCACACAACCTAACCGTCAGTCAACGAAGTTGGCCACAGCACAAGACAATAGGTTATGACGTCAGTCTCTGCCCCGTCCTCTCGCTCGGACTGCTGAGCTAGAAACAATCGTTGACCACGTGAAGGCGTGTGTTCGTGTGTTGGGCGTAGCTCGCCGAGTTGTCATTGTCGGTGCTCTCCGACGTCGGTTCTTGTATCTCTTCTTCATTTTCCCTCATTTCACTTGATTCACTGGACTGTCCGTCACCTTGATGGTGGTCTGGGTCATCTATATCCTCAAATTCTGTTTCTAGTTCTGCTCTTTCTTCTCTGTCAGCGTTCGCTCGCACAATCGGAGCGATGTTGACGTCGGCACCGACACGCCGCACTTCATCGCCTTCATCTTCCTCGTCCAGAGAATTATCTGACGATGCTTCGCCATACATCTTGAGAAATTCTGTATCTTTCATCATTTCTAAAACTACATTAGGATCTTTCCAGTGAAAATCCGAAAATCCTTGGGTGTACGCTTTCTTTTTCCCGAGCTTGGGCCTGGTTGTGATTCGTCGTCTGCCATCTTGAAAAGTCGAGTGAAAGTGACAGTTGGGTGGGTCACTTAACCGAGTTCTTTGACCAATGCCCATTGAGATACCACTTCAAACCTCATGAATATTTGAAGCTGATACACCAAACTTTCTGATTGGAGCAAATGGGGGAACCCCTGTCTAAAATTGGAGATGTGAAAAATCATGAAATGACGATGACTGACTAGTCAGTCATGGGGCACTCAAGAGGCTAACCTGCAGAAAATGCCACTACAACAAAAAGTCACCATCTTGGAAAGTAAGGTCCTTAGATGCTTTAAATCATGCCTTCGTGAACAAAATGTGAGTCATCATACCATCGAACGTCTTACCCAAAAAGGAAGATAGAGAAAGTGGCCAGAAATCTACTAATAAAGGGAAAACAATAGCTATCATTAATCAGACCAACATTGGTATCATTTCAAAAGTAACACTGCACAGACTCTTTCAGTATGAAATGGAAAGTGTTTGGGCTTTTCCTGAAACAGAGATAAATAAAAAGCAAAGAAAAGGAAAAGACAACTGGAGAACAAGCAAGTTTGCCAAACTGTCTGTGTGTGTTTGTGTTTGTGGATTGTTTGTTGATCGTTATCTAAATATCTCTGTAAGTTTGTCATGATATGTATATATGTGTGTTTTCTCTTTGCTGTTGTTGCTATTGTTGCTATTGTTGTTGTAGCTGTTGTTGTCGGCAATCATGCTGTGTGGATAAAGTGTGTATGCATGAATGTATGTGTGTATGTCTGTGTGCGGGCATTGGGTATATGCATCTCTTACCTGTTTATTTATCTACATACTCCTTTATTTTGTATTTATTTATTCACCTACTTACTTAATTACTGAGACTGACTGACTGACTGACTGACTGACTGACTGACTGACTGACTGACTTACTTGTCTATGATTAAGAAAATGTTGTCTTCACCTAGTTGATAGATAGCTGAGCGCTTGTGCATTGACTTGAGGGGGGGGGGGGGGGGGGTCTGTCATGTGAGACGAGTTTATACAGAATAGCTGGTTGTGTTGTGATTCAGACCTTTAACTATTTATTTATTTACTTTATATATGTGTTCCTTTTTCAAAGGTAAGTAAGATACATAGATACGTATGTCAATCATGCTGTGTGGATAAAGTGTGTATGTATGAATGTATGTGTGCATGTCTGTGTGCGGGCATTGGGTATATGCATCTCTTACCTGTTTATTTATCTACATACTCCTTTATTTTGTATTTATTTATTCACCTACTTGCTTAATTATGATGACTGACTGACTGACTGACTGACTGACTGACTGACTGACTGCTTACTTACTTATTGTCTATGATTAAGAAAGCTACGGAACTGTGATAGCGTTTTTACATGTTGGGAGACCTTGTTCTCAAATTGTAGATTAAGAAAATGTTGTCTTCACCTAGTTGATAGATAGCTGAGCGCTTGTGCATTGACTTGAGGGGGGGGGGGGGGGTCTGTCATGTGAGACGAGTTTATACAGAATAGCTGGTTGTGTTGTGATTCAGACCTTTAACTATTTATTTATTTACTTTACTTATATATGTGTTCCTTTTTTAAAGGTAAGTAAGATACACAGATACGCATGTCATTTGCATGAAACAAAGATTATTCCAACGATAGACTGATACGATACCAATGCAAAATATAGACTAGGTAAAACCTAGGCTAGGTAGGGCCTCAGGACTAGCTCATGGGTTTATGTGCAGGCTTAAGGTTGTGTCATGATCACCACACAAATGACACCTGTGACGTTAGTGCATATGGAATTCGTTCCGAGCGCGGAGACGTCATCTTGAGAAACTGAAACTGAAACATTTTTTAATCCCAATAGAAATAACAGACAGTACGCTGCGCACAATATCGAATATGGTGGTGTAGGTATTCCTAACACTTAAGTTTATATGAAAGCTTTAAAACTAACGAGAATATAATATATATACTCCTAAACAGAAACGGGCAAGTACACTGTTCTCTCTAGGCCCAAAAACTAAATTGATAAATTATTTTATTGCCACCAATATAATATTAAACACAATGGGTACAGCAACTACGATAAATGGTACATGGTGTAATAATGAACATTTTCTGTGGAACTGTTACTATGTCCGTAACTTTCGGAACTTAGCAGAATCAAAGCAAAAATGCGAATATACCTTCAACATCAAAATCACAAGAAACCTAGTGTTGTTCGGTGTTGATCAAAATGTAAAAACAAATAGAATAGTTGATCTTATAGTAATGCTTGCAAAATCATTTATCTATAAACGCAAAGTAGACAAATATGGTCCGAATGTATATGCCGTCCAAAGAATGTTCGATCGGATTCAACATTGAACAGTATAATGCCAAAATAAACTTTCACTTGTCAACTTTTTAATGCTCAATGGAACAAATAAATGCCATTGTTCTCCCCGTAGAAAACAGATTTTCTTCATGATATGTTCTTAAATCTTGATGTACTCAATAAAACCTTCATCGATTAGAATTGTCATCTATGTTTCGTACGTTATAGGTTGTTTGTTATATGAACAATACTTGTTTTATGTATATAGGGGCATAAAATGATATCATTTCTGTTATTACATTGTTCGTTGAAGCTTGATTAATATACAGCAAAAAGACATAATTTGAAAAACCAATTCATAAAAATGTTGACATGTGCTTAGATCTTGATGTTCATTTTTAAACTTCCAATGTATAAAATATTCTGTATGGAGCTCTTATGTCAACAATGTCTTTTCATATATGTATAATTTTGTCATTTTTGGTTGCCACGATGTCTATTTGGTGTGAAGCAAAAGATGAATAAAAAGGATAATAAAAATAAAAGCGCTTGGAGTGAATTGCGTACGCGAGGTACGGTACATTTTTGTGAAACATGACAAACATCTTGTTTCCATTCGCCAAGCTATGTCATGGGAGTCTGTGTGGGTGTGTGTTTGGATTACTCCTAATAATGAATACAGTACATGTGTTTGTAAGGCGCCAATTCTTGACAATTCAAATCAAAGCGCGCCCGCGCCCACGCACACGAAATACACATGCGACCAACGCAAACCACATTATAACACGTGGAAACAACTGACGGAAAGAGGCAGTTGCAGAATTCATTGTCAGGAAAAGAGGTGGATTTTTAAATTGGATCTAAAATCAGAAAGGGTAAGTGATAGACGAAGGAGAATGGATGTTTTATTCCAGGCAGATGGCCCCGAAACAGCAGAAGAAAGCTGGCCGACTTTAAATATAGGAACCTGAGGGCAAGGTGACAGTTGGCGTATTAACATTAATGTTGTCACAAAGGTTTGATGGAGCAGACTGGTGGGTGGATTTATAACAAGATATTTAACTTAAGTTTGGCTCTGTCTGTTCAAAACAGGCAACCAGTTAACACTGAAAGCGAAGGAGTGGACTGACATGATCAAACTTTTTCTTTCTGGGGACAAGCTGAGTTTTGTATGCGTTGCAGACAGAGAACAGAAGAAGCTGGTAGTCCAGAATGTAGAGCGTTACGGTAATCAAGACGAGACAAAACAAAAGACGTCATAAGTTTAGATGAAGCCTCTGTTGATAGATATCTTCAAATGTAACCAATGCACCAAATCTGATGGTAGCACGATTGGCAGGTCGGCGTTAGCAACTTCTGCACAGAAACAGGTTCTTGACAGAATCAGAGAGAAGGCTGATGTCGCCTAGATATTCAGTGTAACAGGCAAGTTTGTTTTTGGTGCCTACGAGCATGGCTTCAGTTTTATCATAATTTAACTGTAGTTTATTTTGTGTCATACAGTCCTCCATATCACTATAGCAGCTGGATGCTTCTGCGAGCAGGCAAGGCAAGTGATATTTTCAGGGGTGTTGCTATTCTGAAATTGTGTGTGTGTGTGTGTGTCTGTGTGTGTGTGTGATGTAACGGTAAGCTTATATAATGTGTGCGTGCGTGTGCGTGCGTGTGTGTGTGTGTGTGTGTGTTTTGTGTGTGTTAGAAGAGTTGTTTGTGTGAGCAAATGCACGTAGCGCGTGCGCGTATGTATGTGTGCGTCCGTGAGGCCATTATGTCTGTATGCGTGCACGCACGCGCATATGTGTCTGTTTTGTATGTGTGTGTGTGTTTGATTTTAGAGTTTCCATTTTTAACATGGGGTCGGCCCATAGAGCTGCAGGCCCAATATACACCAGGCCCATTGAATAGCGGTCCCATTGTGCCCAGGTCTATCATGCTATTTCCCTGTAATGCTTTTTCGATGTACGGCACACGCACGCGCGTGTGTGTATGTGTGTGTGTGCGTGTCTGTTTGTTTGTCTGTGGTAGGTGCCGTGTGTTGTGACGTGTTTGTGTAAATGTGTGTTTGTGTGTTGGGTGTGGGTGGGAGGTGGGGGTGTATGTGGGTGGATACACGTGTGGGTGGGTAATATGTGTATGTGGTACGTGTGTGGTGCGTGTACGTGTGATGTGTGTGTGTATGTGTGTGTGTGTGTGTTTGTGTGTGTGTGTGTGTAAGTGTAAGTGTGTGTGTGCGTTTGATTTTAGAGTCACCATTTTTAACAATGGGTCGGCCCATAGAGCCCCAGGCCCAATGTACACTAGGTCCATTGAGTAGCGGTCCCATTGTGCCCAGGCCTATTATGCCGTTTCTCTGTACTGCTCTGTGCGTGCGTGTGTGTGTGTGTGTGTGTGTGTGTGTGTGTGTGCGTGCGTGCGTGCGTGCGTGCGTGCGTGCGTGCGTGCGTGCGTGCGTGCGTGCGTGCGTGTGTGTGTCTGTTATGTGTCGTGTGTTGTGACACGTGTGTGTATTATGTGTCGTGTAATGTGACGTGTGTGCGTATGTGTATGTGTGTTTGTGGAGGGGTGGGGGTGGAGAGGTGTATGTGGGTAGATGGATGGGTGGGTGGGTAGTCTCTGCATGTATGTGGCACGTGTATGGTGCGTGTAAGCGTGGTGTGTATGTGTGTGGGCGGGGGGGGGGTATTTGTGTATGTATGTGTGTTGTAATGTGTGTGTGTTGTGTTGTGTTGTGTTGTGTGTGTGCGTGTGTTTGTGTGTGTGTGAGTGTGTGTGTGTGTCTGTCTGTGTGTGTGTGTGTGTGTGTGTGTGTGTGTGTGTGTGTGTGTGTGTGTGTGTGTGTGTGTGTGTGTGTGTGTGTGTTTTATGTGTTGTGTGTTGTGACATGTGTGTGTATTATGTGTCGTGTGCTGTGATGTGTGTGCGTATGTGTGTGTGTGTATGTTTGTGTGTGGAGGGATGAGGGTGGAGGGGTGTATGTGGGTGGATGGATGGGTGCGTGGGTAGTCTCTGTATGATTGTGTTACGTGTATAATGTGTGTAAGTGTGGTGTGTGTGGGGGGGGTGTAATTGTGTATGTATGTGTGTGTTGTGTTGTGTGTGTGTTATGTTGTTTTGAATTGTTTGTGCGTGTGTGTGCGTGTTTGTGTGTGTGTATGTGTGTGTGTGTGTTGTAGGGTGTTGTGTGTGTGTGTGTGTGTGTGTGTGTGTGTGTGTGTGTGTGTGATGAGATGGCAACTTTCTGTCACTGTACGGTTCGTATCTTAACTGGCATGTGCATGTTATCTCATGTCATGATATACTTAAGAACATGTTATGTAGCCATAATCATGACAGAAAATGTGATTTTAACAAGTGTACGTATGTATATTATTACATACGTGCGCATTCGAGTGTGTGCGTGTGTATGTGTGTTTGGGTGTGTGTGTGTGTGTGTGTGTGTGTGTGTGTGTGTGTGTGTGTGTGTGTGTGTGTGTGTGTGTGTGTGTGTGTGTGTAAGCGCTCGTGTGTGTATGTGTGTCCGAGCACGTCCTAGTCGATGGAACTACAATGCATTTTGTTTCTAAGAGGAATAATGCCAAGGCAGAAAAAAGTCATAGATAGAATCGCTGGCATGATATTGTCACGGGAAGAAAATGTGTTTTAATGCAACTTTTGCTTGTTAGAAATTCGGGATATTTTATGTGGCTCTCATATTTTAGCTTATACATAAGAAGAAAAGACAGAAAGAGAGACGAGTAGAAATACACAATTGTGTTACGTTGTACGTGGCTTGATAAATATTGTCTAGAAACAGAACACACGTTGGTAAATCAGATGCAAAAGATACGCTTTATTTTAATTAAAATTATATGAATGACTGAAAATCAAATTAACTAAAGTTTCAACTGGCATGAATGATACACATAATGATACTCAAACATAAATTTAATTATGACGCTTTAACTGGCAAGAGCTCTCTCTTGCCAGTTAAAGCCTCTCGTGGTCTAGTGGCTGTGCCGGACCTGGTGGGTAAACGAATACCAACTGAATTGTGAAGTTTCAACGGGCATGAATAATACACATGACATACAAAGAGAATAATCAACATCAGAATACTACTAACAAAGTTTCAGTACCTTTACTTGCCTAGAAGCGCTACAGTTCTGAAGGTGCTATAGTAATTATGACTAAAATTCATACTCACAGTTACCTGTCTGGGACAAGAGGTCCCAACCCTCCCAACCCCGAGGAGGACTCCTAAGAAAATTCAAGCTCTCAATTCTACTTTTTTGAACTATGAACCCAGTGATTGTTAACAACAACCACCTGAGGGTGCAGATGGAACCCAGAGCACCAATGTCTCGCCACTTTCCAGACAATCACTTCCCAAGATCCCGATGCCACTCCATAGCCATTTCATCAAGCAAATGGGGGCTGTCCATGTGTTGCGAAACCCATTCAGACCCAGTCAACAGTCCAGCCCAGTCACCAAGAGAGAATGAAAGAGCCCTCCCTGTCTTGCCCTACTCTGAGCATTTCTCTCTCTTCTGGGCAGCCTCCCTTGCCACCAGCTCGTATAGCTGCCAGCTCCCTTTACCCTTACTATAGTCTCGGCAATTATAGTCAGAAACTCCCAACGTTGCTACCCAATGACTGAATGTTTCTCCATTGTATACTTTCTTAAACATAGAGCTCGGAATGTATAGCCGAGTTCCTAGAACTGTTTCTATTGGGTAAATACAGAAAGACAACGCTTTGGATTAAGCAGCCAATCAGAGAAATATGCCTAACTGACAAGATGCGTTATTGTGTGCCTAGGCCTACGCGATGTAAAAGTGGAAGTGAGGTTCTGTGGCACACTAAGAGAATAAATGAACAAAGGGAGTCGGGCAGTTAGATGCAAATTAAGCACTGGTCTTCTTATGTACCCAGAGTGCTACCACACGAAATATTTGACCGCCTGAGGGAGGGGGGATGTGCAGACAGCAAGCCTCGACTGGTATGTAGTAAGAGTGGGAGAGAAGGAGGGAACAACGATATGAAACGCCTGTCCGTATACGTAAAACTGGTGACTATTACATGAGTGTTTGGCTTCCACTCTTACCTCTCTCTGAACATTTAGGGGAAGAAAATTATGACAAAGAAGTATGGATCTCTTGATATTTTCGCGCACATAGTAGTAAAGATTGTGTATTTCACAGGAGAACATCGAACGAACATGGAGGAAGGCAGAGTTCATGTAGCACAGTCACGATGATGGTCACAGATCATACATAATGTTCTCTGGTGATAATTTTCCTTGTGCATGAAGACATCACTAATCGATTTTGTGTGCGCGCACGCGTGCGTGTGTGTGTGTGTTGTGTGTGTGTGTGTGTGTGTGTGTGTGTGTGTGTGCGTGCGTGTGTGTGCGTGTGTGTGTGTTTCACTGAGCATCAACTGGGATCAGTCATGTTCTTTTGATATATTTGAAGTAGTTGAAGTGAGCGATGTTGACGTTTCTGTTTGATGATCAGTTGTTAGCATGCACATTTGGGCTGTGGTGGGCTTGGGAAAATATCATTTCATCAAGAGAACAAAGATATTGCTTGTCATCCCTGTGAGAGGATGTGAATTCATATTAAGAATATGTATGAATTTTTCATAGTTCTAGTCAATGTCATGCAATTTTGTGGGAAGGCTTTAAATACAAAGCATACTAAATGTGAATTACAAGACATACAGGACATGAAATACAAAGTATACGAATCATGAACCTCAAAAGACATTTACAAAGCATACCAAGGATGACTTACAAGACATATTAGGAATGAACGACAAAGGCACAAAATGCAGAGCATACAGAGCACGAACTTCAAAATACATATAAGGCATGGAATAAGGCATGAAGTTTATTAAGTACGATGTCAGTGAATGTCACACTGACTCAAAAGACTGAGTAACGTAGATCAACACATGGAAAATGATACAAGTGACTTAACGTAAAATGAATGATATAAGTGACATGGATGAAAGTACTAGTGGGTACCCCGGAGCTGCATGAAGTAAATGAGTATGAGGATGCGATTTTGCTGATGAACATGTAATGAAACTATGTTAGTATTTTGTTGATGAACGCTGGGTGGACGCATAATGAGCGTTAGATGAACGCTAGCTGAACGCATGCATAATCATGCAGATGAGAGTTGAAACCACACAGGCTATGCATAAAACAGGTGAGCTTTTAGGCGCGAGCAATGATCAAAAAAGGTGCTTGTCGCTAATTCGATGACTGTATACAGTGACATGGCACACGCAAAAGAATTTGTTGGGGAAAACAGGGTGATGGAATTCCATTGCTTAAAAATGCTCATGTGAGTACAAATCTGGAAGTGCAACGCGTTGAAGATCTCGTTTTCACCACGAAAGAGATAAAGAGTAATAAACCGACAATCATGACGCAACCGACTACTCTGAACACACGTGTGAATTTCATTGTTCATGATAAAATGGTCACATAAACTGCATGTTATGTTCCTGCAACAAAAAGAGGCGCATTAGTATCAAAACACATACAAAACAATAAAGAAACTGAGTCATAAATGTAATGCACATTAATAGGTCATGTACATAAGGTATAGTAGTGTCAACGTAGCATCTGAGAAAATGTTTATTGCCAGTAACCATATATATTTTTCTCCATGAATTAATCTCATTAGAAGTAGTCACAAAAAAAGAATGTCTGCATATATAGACTTTCTTTCCTAATTGATAATTAATTGTGTCCGCTCAGTAACATACTTTTATCAGTCTTTGATTATGTGTGCCGTATTATGTGAATTGAAGAATCCCCTGATCGAAGGATCGACACATTATTATGCATTATTAAGCCCTCAAGCACCTTGTGACGCTTGTCTCTCAATACACACACCTAAAACAATTGAAAAAAATAGGGCAATGCCGAGGGCTGCTCCCCTCTGCGTTTAAATCCCTATCGTGGTATGTCAAGTATGCCAGTATGTCAGTAATAATTGGCAACGGACATTATGAATGACTTTTAAAAGCAGTAGAAGTGAGAAGTGAATGGAATAGTGCAGAGCTTCTGTTGACATATGTGAATAATACTTAACCGTCTGTAACACGCATTTCAAATGATTTGTCCAAAGAGACAACATCAGTATTGTTGATCAAGCTTTACTTTTACATTTCAAAGCGTCAGAGACCAAGTTTGCCAGGGGAAGAATTTTTAAAAAGAAAACATCTCAGAAAACAAACATCGTTCAGTCATATATATAGACTACTACAAATTCTCAATTAAAAACAGACTATACTTTAAATTGATTTTAAAAACATTGGAATAGAGTTATAACCAACATACTCTAAGCTTTTGTCAGGTCGGCTAGATATATCTGCTACTGGTAACCTGGAACCCAGTACTACCTGTTACAGGGTCGAATTGCTGGCGACTAAACCAGCACCCCCACCAGTCCTCTCAGGAAGATGGTGAGGAGGGTGGCTAGAAACCTTGGTGGAAATAAATAGATCCATCAAAGGGCGCCAGCTCTGGAGAGCTACCCGCGGCCGTCTAGCTAAGGGAGTAAACCCTGACAGTAAATCCGGTGTGGGGCCCCTAAGGCGGTTGGATGGCAAACTTTGTCACTTTCCGGCAGCTCCTGCGGCCGCGCTGGCACCAAAACGTAACAGCCCTGCTGTTCCTTTGAATCTGTCAGCGAGGTGGAGAGGGGGGACAAGCTGCACCGACAACAGCCTGTATTCCATATTACACTGCCCAGGCTTACATCCGTCCATTCATCCACAAACACTCTGCACCTACGACTTGGAGAGGACACTCCAGCTTCGCTACTAGCACTAGTGTCGACACAACACGGGAAGCAACAGTTACCGGTAATAAGTCATTGCTCAGTTGGCATAGAGCTGACGCCAGGGGTTGCTTTTGACGATGGGAGAGACCCTCGAGTCTTACTGGACAGCTACCGCCCGCCTAAGCTGGGCAGCCCCCAGCCAATTAGGTGCTGTCCCTCCACGACCTGCCTTCTTCATTGGGTGCATGAAGATTAGGAGAAAATGTGACAAGCATGTCGTTAATTACCGCACCAGGCAAAGGAAAACTTCAAATTCAAGAAACGGATCAGGAAACGGATCAGCAGTGAAACTGGGCTGTTGGAATGTCCGAACAATGATTCTTGGGCTCTCCCAAGATCTGCAAGACATCAGCGACGCCAGAAAGACGGCCGTCATAAACAGCGAGCTAAAGAGGCTCAATGTGGACATTGCCACTCTGCAGGAAACATGGCTGGCTGACTCAGGAACACTAACGGAAAGGAACTGCACCTTCTTCTGGCAAGGAAAGGGTTCTGATGCCCCAAGAGAATACGGAGTAGGATTTGCAGTAAGGAACAGCCTGCTGAACATGATTGAACCAGGCAGCGGCGGTTCAGAGCGATTCTTGACTCTCCGCCTCAACACCACCGAAGGCTATGTGACTCTCATCAGCGTTTATGCTCCAACTCTGTCCGCCTTTCCAGACGTCAAGGATGAGTTCTACGAAAATCTTGCATCAACCATAAGGAACATCCCCAGGACAGAACAACTTGTTCTCCTGGGCGACTTCAACGCCAGAGTGGGTACAGACAATGACTCATGGCCCTCCTGCCTCGGTTCCTTTGGAGTGGGGAAAATGAATGAGAATGGACAGCGATTGCTTGAGTTTTCGCCTGCCATGAACTGTGCATCGCCAACTCTTTCTTCAAGACGAAGCCTCAACACAAAGTCTCTTGGAGGCACCCGCGCTCAAAACATTGGCACCAACTGGATCTGATCGTAGTAAGACGCACCGATATCAAAACCGTTCTCCACACTCGCTCTTATCACAGCGCAGACTGTGACACAGACCACCCTCTGGTATGTTGCAAGATCAGGCTGCAACCAAAGAAGTTCCACTGCTCAAAGAAACAAGGGAACCCTCGCATCGACGTCAGCAAGATGTCTCAGCCAGATCTTGTAGAACAGTTCGCAGAGGCCTTTGAGAGAGAATACGATGCATTGCAGCCCAGAGACTCTGCCACAGAGAGATGGGAAACGCTACGAGACACCATGCGCCGCATTGCTATGGCCACCTTTGGGAAGAAAACTGTGAAGTCCCACGACTGGTTTGAGGCCAAATCATCAGAGCTGACTCCCACTATTGAGGCAAAGCGCGCCGCGCTCACCGAGTATAAGCGGTCACCCAGTGAGAAGAACCTGCAAATCCTCAGGGCTGCCAGGAGTAAGATTCAGCTTAACGCCAGGCGCTGCGCAAACGAGTACTGGAGTACTCAGCGAAGAGATACAGAGTGCTGCTGAAAGAGGCAACATCCGAGGAATGTATGATGGCATCAAGAAGGCACTGGGACCAACACAGAGCAAGACCGCCCCCCTCAAATCCTCCACTGGGTAAGTAATCAGCGATCCTAGCCAACAGATGGAGAGATGGGCGGAACACTACTCCGACCTCTACTCCACAGAGAACACAGTGTCCCCCTCAGCCCTCGATGCCATCAAATGCATGCCGGTCATGGAAGAACTTGACGCAGAGCCAACTGTGGACGAACTCAGCAAGGCCATTGATAGCCTGGCATCAGGCAAGGCACCTGGCAACGACAGAATTCCCCCAGACCTCATCAAGCACTGCAAGACTTCTCTTCTGCACCCTTTGCACGCAGTCCTCTGTCAGTGTTGGAATGAGGGAGCTGTACTGCAGGACATGAGGACGCCAGATTCGAGCAGAGAGATCCACGGTAGACATGGTCTTCTCCCTCCGCCAAATCCAGGAGAAGTGCAGAGAGCATCGGATGCCCCTGTATGTAGCATTCAACTTGATCAAGGAAATACGGTCAACAGAATTTGTCCAAGGTATTAATTTCAAATCACATCTTTGCGTGTGCCAGCTACATGCCATTTCCAGCGTTTTCAGGTGCAGCTTGCGGTCTGTCTGTCCAGAATTCGGAGGGGCCACAGAAAACACATGAACCGTTGATTGTCGCCTTTCTGCAAATCGTCGACTGGAGATCTGTCAGTTCTGATACCAAAGTCACCGATTGCCATTATATGAGCATCCACACAAGAATGTCGAAGAACGTGACTTGAATCGCTTTGAAGTGTGTTTGACAAAACGGTGATGGGATTGCTAAAACTGGCATGTGCATAGCACAATGAATGACCTTTATTTCCACTTTATAACTGTCAACTTTGCATGAGTAAAGTTTTGACTTGAAACTCAATTCGTGCAAAGGCGGTATGTGGAAAGACGAAAAATCGCTTGGTTGAATAATAACTTTATATCAGTCAGGCAAAAGCATTACGCATACTTAGTTAAGTGAATCTTAACCCGAGTTGATCTTTTGAAAGCAAAAATTGCTTAGTTTAATTGCAGCTTTCAAGTGTGACTTGTGGAAAAGCAAAACCAGTATTTGACATCTAGCAAAACCACTATTTGATAACTTTACTAGCTTCTTCTGTTTCTAATTGTTTAATTCAAACAAAATCATTGGCTGATCACTTTGGTAGAAGATTATTTTCATTTTGCTTTAAATCTTAGCTTATGTTTGTTAAATTCTGATTTTCTTTGCCAAGATAAAGCCTGTAAGCTATTAAATTTTCGTTCGTACTACAGCGTCTGTGTCGGGGGAGGGAGGAGAGCGGCTGGTGGGGGTTCCCTTTCTTTTGTTTTCTTTATTTTTCTTTTGTTTATTGTTTTTGTTTATCCGTTTATTTGTTTATCTTTATTTGTTTCCTTGTGTTCTTTTTGTCATATATTGCATGATCTGGTTAATAAGGATGACAGAACATATTATGGTCAGTAGGAAATTGTGTACATCATACACTTCACTATTCCATATAGTGACAAGAAACCCAGAGCACAAGTATCTGGTACCCCTAAAAATACACATAGTGATCGCTCAGAAAGACAGCTAGCCTGGGATCCATCTGTGGCATGTTCGACCTAGCTGAAAATCAAAATGGGCTGTGTCTAGAACATTATGCCTGGCCACTTTTGCGGTCATACGCACACCCCTGTGGATGTGAAAAAAACAACATGGGAGCTTCCGACTGCTAAGTATCATGACTATAGTAAGGAGAGAAGAGCTGGCAGTTATGCAAGCTGGCGGCTGGGCAGGCTGCGCAATAGGAATGAAGGCCCAGAGTAAGGCGAGGGAGGGCTCTTTCATTTTCTCTTGATCCAGTAGTATCTATAACGTCTTTTGTTCGGGCACTTGTGTGGCTATATCCCGGGGTTTATCATCTTCCCACTTAGCCATTCCACTTGTAAACAAGGTAACTGATGACTGGGTCCGAATGGGTCATGCAGCGCATGGCCACCCCCCTCTTGTTTGGTGAACTGGTTACCGTGTGGCGTCGGGAGCTGGGAGGTGATTGCCCGGACCATGGTAAGGCGTGGGTGCTCTGTGCTCCAGCAAGTGTGCTCGGTGTGTTTGTTTTTAACACTTTTTTAATGTTAAGTCTGTTGTTTGGCGGTACCTATATTAATTGCCAAAATTATGTCCATTAAAAGTCATATTGCTTTAAAACCATATACTGTATGTTACATACATTTTACCCTGGATGAGATGAGTGTGTGTTTGGGGTGGCGGGCTGTACATCATATAGGGTCACGGTACATGAAACAGTACGTATAGATGTGGGTTGACGGTTTTGGGTGGTGTTTTACACACATGCACGCCCCCCCCCCCTCCCCTTACACAGACAGATACACAAGCACAGAGATGAGGGAGAGAGGAGAGAAAGAGAGAGAGAGAACAAATTTCATCGCACTGCCTCCGCCTCTCTCTCTCTCTCTCTCTCTCAGTCAAACATTGGCCTTTTAACATGTTTTTGCACCATGGTGCAATATCGTAAAAAAGTACTTATACGTGTTCTGGATTGTCAATATTATGTCACAAACCCGTTTCGTTTCACTGCCGCTATGATGAACACAGGAAAAAGAAGAAAATACAAAATCCCCCTGGACTTCATTGTAAGAGTATTCGACTATACAGTTTAGTAGGACAATACATGGACATTTTGTCGTGAAACAAAAGGAAACTGATCATACAAACAATTCAAAAACGAACAGGAAAAACAAAAGAAAGAAAGAAAACTCGAGGAAAGGTTGAACCCAAAAAATGGAGCTACACTTTATGTTGAAAAAAAATTCCACACAGTCACACAGAGCTGCAATAAAGACAAAGAAAAAAGGGAACGGTTTGATGATACATTCGTATATTCAGATTGTTCGCTAAAATAACTGCTTTGTTTGTTTGTAAGGAGTGAGTGGACTCAAACGTATCATCTTATCATGATTTGATCTGATCATGCACACAAAAAACAGCTGCGAAAACACACACACACATACACACACACACGCACACACACACATACATACACACACACACACAACACACACACACACACACACACACACACACACACACACACACACACACACACACTCACTCACTGTGATACACCGCATGCACTGTTGAAGCTGGATATTGTGACAACTTCTATCAAAGGTCAAAAAGCCAGAACAGCTCAGAAAATGAATATTTTTCACGTTAGGGCCGCCTCAGATGATTTCCGTTTCCGCTGCGGGACTTCGCAAATCAACTGATTCCAGGCGAAATTAGACTTCGCTCTGAAAATGGATTTATGTGAAACAGCAAGACATCGCAACTCTCTTCTCGTTCAATACTGGCAACAGAAGAATGGCCAACAGTGACAGTCCCACAGAGGTCGTCAAATTGTGCACAGCGCAGCTAGCTCGCAATCAAGCTTTTACCTAAACAAAAGTTTAACGAAGAACAAAACGCGACGTGTTCTAATTAGCATCTATCTCCCTTGATCATTTCAGAAAAAAACGAGTCTATCTACCTACTGTGTCTGTCTTCTTGCCTATCCATCTTTCTGAACAAAAAACACATGTATCAAATATATTATAATGCCTACATCAAATCCTACATTGGCTTTGCATCAACAGTTTAAGATGGTTGCAACGAAGTCCTAATAAAAAAACATTATTTCCAAAGAACTACCAGTAACAGAATGTCCCTAACCACAGACCAAACATTTAACAAAAGAGAAATATTATCCCTTAAAACATAATGCAACAAAATCACACAAATGTTCAAAATTATACATAGATACCTCTCTAATGTTTAATTGAGCTATTTTTCTGTCAGATAAACTAGTTACACAGGAAGCTGTGTGCTTGATTCGTTGTTTGATGAGCAGCCAGATTAACTGCTTAAGAAAGGTGTGCGCAATCTTGATATCAGCCTTAATTTCACAAAACCAAGATTATACATATTCATAATGATAATATAATGATGCTACTACTATTACTACTACCTACCACTACTAATAATAATAACAACAATAATAATAACAATGAAGTCAATGAATGATATATATGATATAATAATGATAATACTGGGGAACATTGTCAGTCTAGATCTAGCAAGCACCAGGAGAAGTCAAACACTCCAACCCAACGGGTCCCCAGGTGGCGGGAATGCCCTGTAATGGGGTAGCTGCAAATATTCAATAAGCAGCCCCGGACCAAATCATGGGACGCCCTTTGGCAAGGCCGAACACCCATCAGCCACCCTTGCTAGGGTTACAGTGAAACCATGGAGAGCAGCATGGCGGATGTGCACATCAGCGGAGGAACTTTGTCTAGTCAACGGTGAAGTACACAAGACGCTGGACAGAGACGCCCAGGGTCACCTAATTCAGTTAGCGAACTACTGCTCACACTTGTATGGAGTGGCGACCGCAAGTGCTCATATAGTCAATAAAAGCAAATAGCCAAGCAAGCTCGACATGATGATGATGAATGATAATAATACATGTAATAATAATTTTAACTGGACTTTTATCGAGCACAAAGCGCTTTACAAATTACTTTTTATAACTATACAGACTACACGCTCACGCGCAAACACACACACACACATACACACACACGCACGCACATGAGTGCACATACGTAGAGATATACATGTACAGACGCCCATCACCCAGAAGACACACTCACATACAAGTACACATATGCGCATGCTCATAACACATCAAAAACACAAATTAGAAACAAACGTAATCTACAAAAATACATTAGCAGCACCGGAGAATTGAGGGAGTGGGCACTAATGTAAGGACTGCTGAAAAAGAAACATTTTGGGGCCGAGTTTCAATGAAGACAATAACATACTTTCAAACAGTGAAAGGCAAATTTTAACAGCATTGTTCTGCGATCATGCTTGTCTTTTATTAAGTCTCTGGACACAAAAAAGTTCTGCCATCAGCAGTGGAACGGAGAGAGCGAAATGGAACATTGATTTCCAAAACTGAAATTTACTGGGATTTAATGCGGTTCCAGAAATACATGTAATTACACAGGAAGCTGTGTGCTTGATTCGTTGTTTAATGAGCAGCCAGTTTAACTGCTTAAGAAAGGGTGTGTGCATTCTTGATATTGTTTTGCTCTAAAAATCAGTTTAGCGGCAGACTTGCTTTAGTAGTCTGAGAAATGCTTCGGAGAGCCAGTGAGCAGGGATTGCAATAATCTGATCTTGACAAAATACATGCACTAACCAGTGTCTTTTGTTGCATCGAAGGTGAGGCAGTGGTGTATGGAGCTGATTTGTCAAATTTCAATGTATGCGGCTCGACACGTTTTGGTGATGTGCTGTTACACGGAAAGATCGAAGGTTGCGGACATGGTAAGAAAGCGGAATAATAGTTTCATAGAGCAACAGTGGGAGGCATTGTCCGGAAAGTGGCGAGGTATTGGTGCTCTGGGTCCTGTCCCCACCATCGTGGTGTTTCTTGTTAACTTCATAGGATGTAAAAAATTGAGGGCTTCAGTCTTTCGTCACTAAATTTCAGTTGATTTCCTAATATCCAGATTTTCATTTGTTACAGTCTTGAAGAGTGTGAATCAGATGAATTTTACAGTGATAGAGTAAGGTATAATTAACATACATTTCATGGTGGATAGAATACATACATGGATCAGTAAGAGGAATCACTGAAGTGGAATAGAACATAAACAGAACAGGGCCAAGCAAACAGCGTTGGGAAATGCCAATATCGAGAGATGATTCGGAGGGTCTGTTTCCACCTGCAAGAACAGTATGGGTTTTTTTCTCATAGTTAAGATCGAGCGGTAGTTGTGATTCCAATCTCTCGATCCAAACGGAAGAGGAGAATATCGTGATCTATCAAAGACCTTTACTCAAAACAAGTATCTCTGTTTCTAGAGCATGTCTCACGAATGATGACAATGGACTCTCCCGTCAACGGACGAGTAGGCATAATGGTCTTCAGCACATGTTGTAAGTCTTCATATGAGGTAGAAGACCAACCCTGGAGGCACATGCACGTGAGGTACTGGGTCCTACTTCCACCGACACTTGCTTGGAGACAATGTGTTAGAGACTTTAGATAAGTAATTCATATTCATCTGCCGAATGTGTGGTGCACGATCGAAATCATAAGCATTGTGTGGCTGAGAACTGTGGGACTTAGGTGCTATTTGTATTTTTTGATAAATTTGTTGTTTGTGTAGTCCAGTCGTAGTTGTGTCCTGCATCTATGTTGTGTTTGGGAGGTTGAGTGAGAGACAAAAGAACGCGCACACGCTACGTACACTCCACTTTTCTTTTTATTCCTATACATTCGTGCTGCGTGACGTTATCTTGTCTGCGCAAAGGCACAAATGTTTTTTGTACCATGAAAAAAGTCTGTTTCCTTGCATAAATATTCGTTCGAAATATTCGTAAATTCGGCCGGCTAAGTGTCTGCAAGTTTCAAATTTCTGTCGTAAATATAGCTTTCGTTATAGCAGTACTAACACCTTAATTGTTTAATTGTCTGACAGTCGGATTGCCCCTGTAACCAATTTCAGAAAGCGTCATACTAAAAACAGTTAGGGAGAGGGGGAGGGGATTTGGCCAGTTATTTGCACCAGATATAGTTTGCTGAGCCACAGCTAATGTACTCGTCATTAATCAATCAGTCCAACAATTTTAGAATCTTGCCATCATATCATGACCACATGCGATTCTCGAGATCCGTACCTGGTCAGACAGATGCAGATTCAATGATCGTAAGAGAAAAGCCAATAAAAAAAAATCCGATTTGCAGGTGACAATGATAGCCGATGGCCTAGCAGGGTTTAAACAATAACCTCCGAGCATGCTGGCATTGACTACAAAGAGAAAGATAGAGAGAGAGGATGAGACAGAGAGACAAAGGAATTGATTTGAACTGAACTTTTTCAGTTAATGTATGTTTGTACTGACCATATCTCCGCCCTGTTTTAGTGCGTTGCCGTAGTAGTTCTCGGATGTCACTAAGAGTGTGTGCATAAACTT
>CM060305.1:102271750-102359250 GCA_030674185.1 Monoplex corrugatus | reverse complement strand
TTTGATTAACCTTCGCAAATCAGTGTCATCGTGAAATTAAGAAGCGACTTTAGTGGCATTAGAAGCTCACCGAGCCAGTCCTGATGGATTTTGTGTGTCTGGTTCTCTGGGAGCTTGCCTTATCTTCTATGGACAATCTGAGACTGGTGTTCAGAGAAAGAATTTCCTTTGCCTCTGTAATGTAATTATAGCACAAGCTGAAAACATCACTGCATTAGAAACAGATCTACAGTAATCGTCAGCCTGAAAGGATTGTGGACGAAAGCTCTAAACAAGCGATTGATAAACTGATAGATCCAGGTAGCTTTGTGCTGTGGTCTGTTCATAGTCAGAGCTAAACTTGGTTGCCAGTAGCACGTGAATTATACGCCGATCTCTATTTCTCTTGCCAGCGAATTATTTATCTTTCTTGGTAGATAAGTCATAGTTTCACGACAGTTCCTTTAAAATCATAGTTTCGCTAGAGTTCTTTTAATATCTGAACAAATCTCCATCCACTTTAAAACAAACAAACAACAGCATGGCTTGAGTGGATAATGTCCAAAATGACAGTTCAACATCACTGTTTTCGATGATCTGGAATGTTTTGTCCCATCCATATCACTGTATTGTACCGTGTTGTATTGTATTGTATTGTTTGTATCCTTTGTGCATGCACATATGTTTATAATAATGATAATGCCATTTGTTTAGCGCATTCCATATCAACGCATACCTGTTAATATAAAAAAAAAAGTCGAGCCGTTTTAACAATCGGCATTTTTCATAGACAACACACACAACACACACACACACACACACACACACACACACACACACACACACACACACACACACACACACACACACATACATATATATATACATATATATATATATTGTTGTGAGTACTTTTACAATCACAGCAATACACGAAAAGGGGCATGTGCGTACCTGTTAGTGTATGTGTGTGTATATGCGTGTGTGTGTATGTGCGTGTGTGTGTATGTGCGCGCGTGCGCGAGTGAGTGCTTCAGATTTCAGATTTCAGTACACTTTATTATTTATGGATAATATAGCATTAGGTCCCACTGGACCTGTCTTACAGTTAGTCCTTGCTACTCTACAAACTTTATGCATAGAAACATAAATAGACTGTGAAACAACATAACATGAATTGAGATGAAATATTGACTTATTTAAGCCAATGGGTCCGATGGAGCACCTTCGTCCGGTAGGGACCGTCATGCGGTACAGGTGACACCAGACCATCAGCCAGATACTGCGACCAAACTCAAACTCAAAAAATACCAAGATTGCAACATGGAATGTGAGGACATTGCTGCAAAAGGGAAAATCAGAGAATGTCAAAAGGCAGATGGAAAGGCTTAACATTAGTGTTTTAGGACTAGGAGAAGTGAGATGGAAGGGGGCAGGCATGATAACATCTGGAGAGTATATAGTGATATACTCTGGTGGAAACTCACATGAAAGAGGAGTAGGCAAATCAAAAGCAGTTAAGGGATACTGGGCTATGTCTGACAGAGTCTTGCTGGTCAAATTGGGAGGCAGACCATTTGATATCAACATCATTCAGGTGTATGCACCAACATCCACAAGTACTCAGGAAGACATACAATACAATACAATACAATACAATATTTTATTTATATAGCGCAAAATCTTGATAAAATCAAATCTAAGCGCTGAAACAGACACACACGCACGCACGCACACACACGCACGCACGCACGCACGCACGCGCGCGCACACACACACACACACACACACACACACACACACACACACACACACACGCACACGGCTATAATTGGGGAGAAAGAATAAAAGCAATGGAAAATTATAGAGAGCATATTATATACAATTATATATTACAATGTGATTCCCCTCCGAGTGGAGACAGGTTGCAGACGGGATTGAGTGAGGTCAGGATTTTATGCAGAGGAGAAAAGGTGAGTTTTGAGAGCGGACTGAGACAAAAGTAGGTTGCTGACGGATTGAGAGAGGAAGTTTGTTCCAGGAGAGTGGACCAGAAACGTGCGTGGAAAGCGAAAAGTCAGAGGATCGGAGGCAGAGCGAAGGGTACGTAGGGGAACATAGATCTCAAGTAGGCTTGACAGGTAATCGGGGGCTGCGTTATTGAGGCTTTTGTAGCACATGGTGTCTAGTTTGTACTGTATGCGCTTTGATACAGGGAGCCAGTGAAGTTGTGCCAGGAGAGGAGAAATGTGGTCAGCTTTTTTCTTTTTGAGTACAAGGCGTGCAGCATTGTTTTGAATGCGCTGTAGGATGTGAATGGTGGAGGCAGGAAGACCAGACAGGAGTGAATTGCAATAGTCAATGCGAGACATTATGAAGGAGAGAACGAGTTTTGCAGTTGTTTCCACAGACAGATACTTCCTGATCAGGCTTATACGATGGAGGTGATAATAGCAAGATCTGGCAGTTTGAGAAACAAAGTTGTTCATGGAGAGGGTAGAGTCAAGGCAGACACCAAGGTTTTTAGCTGAATCAGAAATTGGGACTGAAGTGTTACATAATAGGAGAGAAAGAGGAGGCAGCTGAGAAAGTTTCTGACGGGTGCCAATGAGGATAGCTTCTGTCTTGTCGTCATTAAGCTGAAGTTTATTGTGTGTCATCCAGTTCTTAATGTCCGAGTAACACTCAGTGGTGCGAGTCAAGAGGCGCTGTATATTGTCTGGTGAGTCACTGTCTTGAAGTTGGGTGTCATCAGCATAGAAGTGGTGTTTTATAGAGTGGGAGTTGATGATGGTGGACAGGGGGGAGGTGTAAAGAGTGAAAAGAACAGGGCCAAGGACAGATCCTTGTGGAACACCACAGGTCAGGTATGCAGGTTGAGAGTAAGTGCCATTAATGAGAACAGTTTGTTTTCTGTTTGATAGATATGAAGTGAACCAGGAGAGAGCAATGTCAGAGATGCCAAAAGTATGATGAAATCTAGAAAGGAGAATACCATGATCAATGGTATCAAAGGCTGCAGACAGATCAAGGAGTGTGTGGGGAGAGACTTTGCCAGTATCAGTTGCAAGGAGGAGATTGTTGAGAATGTGTAGCAGGGCAGTTTCAGTGCTATGGCACTGGAAAGGATTGAGGAGATTGTTGGCAGACAGGTGAGAGTTCAGCTGGTTGAGGACAACTTTTTCGATGAGTTTTGACAAGAAAGAGAGATTAGAGATAGGCCGGTAATTTTTCAGTTCATTTGGGTCTAAATTGTATTTCTTGAGGAGAGAGTGAACAATAGCAGACTTGAAAGAATCTGGGACAGTTCCAGTTTGAAGAGAAGTGTTGATGATGTCAGTGATGAATGGGAGGAGAGTAGGGAGACGGTCAGAGTAGAGAGAACCTGGAAGAGGATCCAGTTCGCAGGTTTTGAACGACATGGATCTGATTGTGTTGAGAATTTCTTCTTGTGAGACTGGGGTAAAAGTAGTAAGAGGTGTGCCAGAGAAGGAAGGGTCAGTGGGCATGGTTGACAGGGTGTCCTGTCAAGCCTGTCAAGAAGAGTTTGTATTTTGATGGTGAAATACTTGGAGAATACAGATGGGAGTTCTTCATTTTGTGTGTTTTGTTGGGAGAGGTAAATCTCTTCGTGTGCCAAGGAGATGATTCATGGTTGTAAAGAGTTCTTTTGAAGAAGCGGCACTCAGGATTTTGGTTTGGAAATAGCTTGTTTTTGCAGATGCAATGAGGGTGGATACTTTTGTTTTAGAGGCTTGGAAAAGTTGCCTATGTATAGTGAGTTTGGATTTGCGCCAGCGGCGCTCTGCTCTGCGGCGTGCACGTTTTGCACAGGCAATCTCATGAGTGAGCCAGGGGGTAGGGGGGGCGGTCAGGTAAAAGACGGATTGTGGCTGGAGCATGAGTGTCCAGAAGATGGTGAGAGTAGTATAGAATTCATCGGCAAGGTTATGACTTTTCAGAAAGGAGACGGGAGGCATCAGATGAAAATGTGGAGAGATCGATAGATTTGAGATTGCGTCGAGTCACTGTGCGCGTGGTACGGGAAGGAGGAGAAATGTCAAGAGAACAGAGAATTGCAGAATGGTCAGATGGAAAGGCTGAAGTTAGATGGGTAGAAAGAACTAGGCAGTTGTCAGTAGCTGAATTGTAGTGATCACGAGAAATGATCCAGTCAAGAATGTGACCTTTTTGATGGGTTGGTTCAGAAATGTGTTGAGTCATATTGTGATTGGACAGAGAGTTGATGATATGCCTTGTGTCATGACGGTGAGTGTTGTCATAGTGGACATTGATGTCACCTAGAATGATGAGATTTCCAGGTAAGAGGCAGTAGTAGTCAAGTAGTTGGTCAAAGTCAGAGAGAAACATGGATGTGGTGAGCTTGTTGGCAGAGCTAGGTGGAGGTCGATAGACACAGGAGAAGGTGATGGGGTGAGGGGTGGATTGGAAGGATACTTCAACGTGCTCGAAAGAAGGATGGGAGAAAGGCAGAGACTGCGAGAAAGATAGGCGGGAATGGAGTGAGTCGTTGTAGAGGATGGCGATACCACCATCTCGGGATGAGCGATGGAAAGAAGCAAGCCTGTAACCACTCGGAGTGAGACTCGCATGTATAGGTTCATGACCAAGGGGGTTAAGACATCAACAACTTTTACGAAGTATTAGAGATGGCCAAGGCGCAATGCAAATCACAAGAAGTTACCAGAATAATGGGAGCTTTTAATGCAAAAGTGGGAAAGGATAGGGTAGAGGATATAGTTGGACCTCATGGCCTTGGTACACAAAATGAAAGGGGAGGGAAAGTTGTAGAATGGGCACAGACAAATGAGTTCATAGTAGGAAACACCTGGTTTGAGCAGCCTAATAGAAGAAAATGGACTTGGATGAGTCCAGGAGATAATACCAAAAATCAGATTGGGTACATCCTGATTAATAAAAGATTTAGAAGTTCTTTACTGTCAGCAAAAACACTACCAAGCGCAGACTGCAACAGTGACCACAATCCTGTAGTGCGAAGATTTCGGTTGAAATTACGGAAAAGGAAACAGACCAAAAGCAACATCAAACTAAATCTTGGACTCTTAAAGACAGATGAAGTGATACGTCAAAAATTTAAAGTACATGTACAAGACAAATTCAGTGCTCTGGAAGACGTTGCTGACAGCAAGGAACAATGGACAAAGTTGAGAAATTCGATAAATGAAGATTGTGAAGAAATCCCTGTAGTAGATAGAAAAGTAAAAAAGAACTGGATGACAAAAGAAATTTTAGGCTTGATGGAGAAACGGAGGAAGGCAAAGAGAAACGAGGAAATATACAGGAAGATAAACAAAGAAATCAGGAATAGGTGCAATGAAGCTAAAGAAGCTTGGCTGAAAACTAAATGCAAAGAAATAGAAGACCAACACAAAACGGATCCTCAGGGTATGTACAGACGAATTGAAGAAATTGTCCACAGGAAAAATACATGCACATCAACTGGTTGCTTAAAATCTCAGACAGATGGGGAGAGTACATTAAAGACCTTTTTGAAGATGACAGCAACGCAGAACACATTATAAGAAAGAACTTTGAAGGACCACCCATAATGACAGATGAAGTTAGAGCAGCATTGAAAAAGATGAAACCAGGAAAAGCCCCAGGACCAGAAAACATTACCGCAGAGATGATTGAAGCCCTGGAGGAATTCGGTACAGAAAAAATAACAGTCCTCCTAAATGAAATTTACGACACTGGAAAAATCCCCAATGATATGTCAAAACCAATTTTCATTGCACTTCCAAAGAAGACAATAGCTATAGAATGCGAACTTCATTGCACAATCAGTTTGATGAGTCATGTAAGCAAGATCCTATTAAGAATAATCATGATGAGGACAAGGAATAGAATCAAAAGAGAAATAGCAGATGAACAGTGTGGATTTGTGGAAGGGAAAGAAACTATTAATACCATATACATACATATACTAAGAACTTTCATAGAGAGGTCAATCGAGGTGAACAAGGATTTATATTTATGCTTTGTTGACTATACCAAGGCTTTCGATCGGGTAAGACATGAAGAATTGATCAACCAACTAGAAAGACTCAATATTGATGGAAAAGATCTGCGAATAATCAGAACTATGTATTGGGAACAAACAGCTAGCTGCAATGAAAATCGAAAGCGATATGAGCTCTTTCCAAAACATCAAAAGAGGAGTCAGACAGGGTTGTGTTTTGTCACCAGATCTGTTTTCACTTTACAGCGAAAACATCATGAGAAACCTAGAGGAAGACCCTGGATTAAAGGTTGGAGGAAAAATGATAAACAACATTCGATACGCAGATGACACCGTGCTAATTGCAGAAAGTGAAAGGGACCTACAAAACCTTGCGAATATACTTGAAATGGAAAGCAAAGGTAAGGGGTTGGAACTAAACAGCAGGAAGACTGAAATCATGGTGATCAATAAAAAAAAAAAAATGAAATCCCCCATGCAAAATAACAGCAAACGACACAACCTTGAGACAGGTTGATAAGTTTAAATACCTGGGAACGATCATTTCATCAGACGGCAGATGCACATCACAAATAGCCAGCAGAATCGGCCAAGCCAAAACAACATTCAAGAAGATGGAAAGCATTCTTACCAACAAATGCGTATCAATTAACATGAGGAAGAGAGTTCTTGAATGTTATATAGAACCAATACTGTTGTACGGTTGCGAGGCGTGGATAGTCAACAAGCAAAGCCAGAACAAGATTGAGGCAGCCGAGATGTGGTTTCTAAGAAGGATGTTGAGAGTTAGATCATTCATAAGGAAGATTAGGAAAAGGCAGGCAACATTCATAGGCCATTTTATGAGGAAAGGAAAATTGGAACACCTGGTCACAACGGGAAAGCTGGAGGGAAGGACAGCACCGGGTAGTCCCAGGGAGAAGATACTAGACGGACTTGCAGAGTGGCTGAAGACAGGGAGGGTGAAAGAGATGCTTGAGGCAGCAAGAGATAGAGACAGATGGCAGTCCGTAATCGCCAACACCATGCGGCAAGGCCCCTGGCCCAACAAACTCTACCTCAGGAAACTTAAAACTACACGCAAACACCCCTTATAGTCGACAGAATCTTCACAATGATGGGATTGAATTTACCTCAGGAGAGTTAAAAGCGGAAAAATCAGATCAAGCATGAAATGTCTGCTCCATACTCTATGCATCAAAATGGGACTGCAGAGAGGCAATTGCGTTCAATCTTTGAAATGGGTAGATGCATGCTCATTGAAAAGAGTCTTCCAAAAGAGTTGTGGCCGTATGCAGTACACACAGCTGTATACAATCGCAACAGATGCTTCAGTGCTAGGGTAAAACAAACACCTGTCAAGGCACTGACAGGCCGCAGACCAAATATTTCCAATATGCGAGTTTTTGGTTGCAACTGTTATGTGTACTCTCAGCAGAAGCAGAAACTGGATGAAAGATGCAAAAAGGGAATTTTTGTGGGCTATGACAGATGCAGTCCTGCATACTTGGTGTATTTCTCTGACATTAGCAAGGTTATGAGATGAAGAGTGGTACATTTTGTCTCAAGGAAAATGCATGATTGTGTTGAAAGGGAAACTCAGACCGATTACTTTTCAGATGATGATGTTTTAGTAAAACGTCCTGTCGTTGAAAAGATTCCTGAAGAGAGGTCAGAATGTAAACCACGAGAGTATGTACCCTCTGGTGAGCAAACGAGGGATACCCCAAAAGAGAGAGAGAACCCCCTTCATATCTTTCTGACTATGAAACAAAATTTGAAGAAGAAGATAAAATCATGACGAATGTTGATTTATGTTACAAATTTTCTGGTTTTCCTCAGACTACAAAGAAGCCATTGAGTCGTCTGAATCAGATTGTTGGAAAGAAGCGATGAATGACGAAATCAACTCCCTGAAAGAAAACAGTACTTACACTCTGACCACTCTTCCTGAGGGTAGGTAAGCAGTGGGGGGAAATACAATCAAAGAAAGTGCAAATGGTTCCAAATCCTACAAGGCTCGCTATGTGGCAAAAGGGTATAGCCAAAGAGAAGGACTAGATTACCATGAAACTTTTGCACATACTGCAAATTTGACTTCTGTCCGTGTTCTCATGCAACTTGCGCACAGCATGATCTAACTTTGCATCAAACAGATATGAAAACTGCATATTTAAATGCTCCCATTGATTGTGAAATCAACATGGAACAGCCTGAAGGTTTTGTAGCTAAGACTGAAAGTGGACAGAAACTGGTGTACAGATTGAACAAATCTTTGTAAGGTTTGAAGCAGTCTGGCATGTTGCACAAGTTTTTGGAATACAATGACTTTGTGGAGTCCCCTTTTGAAAGTTGTGTTTATACCTAAAAGGATGAGAAAGAAATGGTTGTGTTCCTTGTTTGGGTTGATGATTTTGATTGTTGGTGCAAACAATGACAGTCTTTTGTGTGAAACAAAGCAGATGTTCAAAGACAGATTCAAGATGAAAGACATGGGAAAACTGTCATACTTTCTGGGTATTGACTTTGAACAAGGGCAAAGCTTTGTAAAGATGAACCAAAAGAGGTACACTTAAAAGATACTTGAAATATATGAGATGTCTGATTGTAAAGCTAGAGGTACTCCATGTGAACAGAAACTAGTTGACTCTCACAGATATCGTGAGATTCTTGGAAGTCTGATCTATCTGATGATGGGTACTCGGCCTGATATCTCTTGGGTTGTTACCAGACTATCTCAGTTCTTGTCAAAACCCCTTCAGTGTCATTGGATAGCACTGAAATATGTGTTGAGGTATCTAAGGGGAACTGCACACTATGAGTTGTGTTTCAGAAAGTGTGAAAAAGGCTTGAGTCTCATAGGGTACAGTGATTCTGATTGGTCATCCAGTGTTGAGGATAGACGCAGCACATCAGGCTACTGTTTTAGTTTGACAGAAGAAGGTCCTCTGATTTCTTAGATATCGAGGGAAACAGTCAGTTGTGGCATTGTCAACTTGTGAGGCTGAATACATTGCTCTCACAGCCGCAGTTCAAGGGGCTTTGTATCTCAGTCAGTTTCTGGATGACATTGGCATTGGTCATCAAGATCATATGCCTGTAATCTTTGAGGACAACCAGGGCACGATTGCTCTAGCAATTAACCCTGTGAACCATCAGAGATCGAAGCATATTGATGTTCGATACCACTTCATACGTTCTGAGCTGAACAAGGGGAAATTCGAACTGAAATACTGTCCGTCTGGTGAAATGTTAGCAGATTTGATGACAAAACCTGCTATCAAATCCCAGCTGAACAGTTCAAAACACTTCTTTTCGGAAAGTAGAGATTTTTGTAAAACCAGATGCTGTAATGTGAAAACAAATGTTGTGCTCGAAAATGTTTTATTACTTAAGATGTAAAACATGTATTTCCTTTCAGTTTGATGTTGCAGTTTTGATCTGCTTAGACAATGTTTAGTTAGTATTGATCTGCTTAATTACTGTACGGTTATTGAATGAGTGACTGAAATCGTTTCGATCAAGTGGGGATGTCGAGATTGTGATCTTACGATATTCACGTGTCAAGTAAGAAGACGATATCTCCTCATGAATTTCGATTGAAATAGGGGAGATCACTCTCGCCTTCCGCCTGAACGGTCGTGTTCGTCTGCTGCTCTGTGCAAGTGTGTTTTTGCTTGTGTCGGCTGTTCACCTTTTCTTTTGCCTCCATCATGTCTAGTCGCTGTGTTCACTCAACATTCTTTCTTTCTTTCTTTCTTTCTTTTCCTTTCTTTCTTTCTTTCTTTCTTTTCATTCATTTATTAATTTTTAATTTTGGAGTTTAAGATTAAAATTTTTGAGCGGGGATTGACACCAGCACATTAAGCACACTATGGCATGACATCTGTATTCAATTAAACAGTCGTGATTTGGAGAAATTTCCTTAAAACAGCCAAATTAAGAGAGGCTGGGGTGGGGTTAAGATTGCAGCACACATGCGTGCGCGCACGCACATAACACACACACATACATGCGCAAACCACACATATCTATACATCGTATGATATATCTATATGACACAATTATCACTTCGATATCAAAATTAATGTGTTGAAATAGAGTTCCATCATGCAAAATATCCCAGTGACAATACATGTAATTCCATATTCAAGCCACGATTCCAAAAGTGATCATCCATGAAAAAAAAATGTAACCTATTAGGGTCAAGAAAAAAGGCACGTATCAACCAAGACTAGTCGAGCTAAGACGATTTCCTATTAATGTATAAAGTATATGTCAAGTACTAGGTCTCTGTTTACACATTAGACTCAGAAATACATCTTACGTCAAACAGACTTACAATATGATATGGGAGTGAATCTGTGTCAGGAATCAACAAGTATGTTCAAAGACATCAAGACTACTTTTCCATCATAAATTTACAACCAACTACATTTTGAACCAAATTCTATTTGTAAAATATGAAAAAAGAATATCATTGTGCAGACTTCGAGTTAGTGCACAGACGTCTTAACTCAAAGAGGCAGATACGCAAACATTTCGACAGAAAACAGAAATTACAGATAAAATCAGGCTGCCAATGCTCACAACGTTTTGCTGTCAGTACAGGTTAGTATTCATGTGGACAGTTACATTCTGGTTTTGTTAATGGAAAAGAGATGACTGTTCTGAGAGACACAGGCTGTACAGTTGCAGATATCCGAAAGTTGCTGGTGACGGAGGAGCCGTCCATAGATGTAGCGTAACACTACATCTCTTTTGGTGGTCAAACTGAAGCCTTTTCATAAGCAACGGTTGCAATCAAACCCTTTTTTTCTGTGATGATGTTGTCTGTTGTGTCATCGAGAATCCGGTGGCAGACCTCATTTAGGCAATTTACCAGACATGGCTGGTGTACCTGGAGAGGACTTGACAGACGTTGTAGCTAAGGTTACGACAAAGTTACAGCAAAAGCAGGAGAGTTCGGTCAATCCTCTTCCTGCACCACTTTAAATGCAAATCGAGCTGCTCAAGGGCAATTGCAAAAAGAGAATGCTTTGCTCAAAGACCAATTCAAGAAGGCAAAAAAATGGCATTGTTGACAATCTAGCTGCAGCCATGATTTCACTTTTTTTAATTTTATGTGGGATATGAAATTTCATGCCATTTCTACAACGACAGGAAAGATATGATGTTGCAGATTATCGTACCAAAATTGTTGCGCAGGCCTTTGTTGACAGTTACCACTCTACAGGACTTGTGGCACTTATCAGAAAACACTGCCAAAGGGAAGAGCGCTTCTTGTTCCTTCAAGAAACATGCCTGTCGTTGAAACCCCTTTTCAAATTCGCCATAAATCTCATAAGTTTTTAAAGCCTACGTAGAAAATGTTTCATTGGTTACTTGCAATTGTGGATATAACAACTCGGTTTCCAAAGGCTGTTCCTCTGAGAAACATTGATAGCTGTTGCAAAATCTTGGATGGGATGTTTTTTCTTCCAGAGGCGACTATTCAGACTGCGGTACGCATTTGTTCTGATAAGATGGATCTCATCATATCATCATACATGTAAACTGCTGTCTAATTGTTCTCCATTTCATCCTCAGACTTGGTGGAAAATTTTAACCGTATGTTGAAAGTTATGCTGAGAAGAAAGGAGCATTACATTCCATCCCTGTTGTTTGAGAGCTTCCTTGCGAGTGTACAGGCCTTTTGAGCCGATTTTTGGTCACCGACCTGGAGGTCTCGTCGATTTATTGGATCAGATGACAGGGATACTGACAGCTCGAAGCTACAATGTATAATGTCGAGCTGAAGAACCTCTTGGCTGAATCCATTTCAGAGGCTCAGGAATGTTTGAGGCAGTAAGCAGACATGAACAAATATTTTCATGACATTAAAGCTGGTTAGAGGAAAAGAGCTTGTCTAATTGCCTTCAGATACGAACAACCTTCGCATGTCTTGGAAGGGGCCCTATCCTGTGGCTGAATTACTAGATTTTGACTACACAGTTCAGATGGGAGAAAAACACGAGACTATTTCATGAAAACATACTGCAGAAATATTTCATGTGTAACAAGCACACAAATGTTTTCTTGATTTCCAACAGTTTCCCAGCAGACTCCTGTCAGAGGCAGTCGAGTTATTTCCCTTTGCAGGACTCGATAGTCCGGAATAATCAGACACAGATTTTGTTCAGAAACTGCTAATGTGGGTGTTGTATAGTCATACACAGATGATAATATGAATTTGTTCATGTTTACTATCTGTTCAAGATTAAACATTTTCAGATATTCATACTTAAATGGACGACAAGCTTTCTTTCAATCAGCGTCATTATTTGGAACAGATGCTTTACAATTTTTCTCATATTCTCACTAACTAGGTGCTATTCATGATAGTGTTGCTCATGAGATCAGTTTGACGTGAGATGCTTCCCTCCATTTGAAACTATAACCTTTACCTTTTGCATGTAGGTAATTTATTTTTTGCATGTAGGTAAATGTTGATAAGAATGTCAAACAAAGCTGGTTTGCATATCATTGAGCCATCTCAATCTCCCTACTTTGCTCCGTTTGTCCTGATAAAAAAGATAAGTCTATAGATTTTGTATAGATTTTCATGCATAAAACAACATCACACTTTTTGATCCAGAACTGATTCTACGAGTGGAAGAGATGTTCTGTCAACTGTTAGAAGATCGCTACTTTTCGAAGTTCAGTCTGGCTAAAGGCTAATTGCAGAATCCGCAGTAGATATCTCATGTTTTGGGCTTTGGTTCTGCAGGAATTTCGTTTTCAGGTGAAACTGACTCCCGAGGGAAATACTATTTTTGCATACAGTTCATCTCATTCTGCACGGAATCAAGAAATCCCATAATTTCATGCATACTGTTTTGCTCCACAAGGAACCTGTTGGTTTCAATTGGAGAAAATGGGTATGTAAGGCTACTAGTTTTTCAGTATGATTTGGTTTTCTTGCTTGTGACTTGCAACATATCACTTTACACACGTTTTCCTCTTGGACAGTTGTCTCACGCGTGCACGCTGAGAGTATGAGAGTGTTTCTATGAATTGTTCTTGCAAATTGGAGTCAGCTGGATCGTGGTCTTCACAACTGTCTCCAGTGCTTACTTGGAAGTGCTCTGCATTATAGTAGATGCGTGTTTTCATATTATTAATTCATTTTAAACACATAATACTGACAAATGCAGAACAGAACAACAAACCATAAATATGATAGCACTGTAAAAAAAATTCCAAATCATACGAAATATCCACAAGTATATACACATTTGGAGCATAACTGACAACAGAAAAATATATATGCTTAAACAAAAAACAAACTAAAAGAAATTTGTCATTATAATCAGGGTAGATTATTAAGAATTCAGACTCACTATCGTGTTACGTACATTGACAAACTGAGGAAGCAATATCAAGTTTAGGTTGTTATTAATTGTATATATGGCAGCCATTTTATTCTAAAGATGTGCAAGTTCCATGTCAGTTTTCCATTATATTCATCTATGTGACATTTTGCGGCATGATATCTTTTAAAAGAAGTTATGTTTGGTAGTCTTTTCAAATTTTCATTCATAAATGTACACTTTTCCGAGAAGGATAATTAAATGAGATACCGAATCTGTATGCACACCAAATAACACCAATTTCTAACTCAGCTGAATATTTGCACAGAAAATGCTTTCTGCTTTTACGATTTTTTTTATCTTTCTGCAGAATCGTTTCATATGTAAATAATTCTAAAATGTATGATCGATAGTTAACAAGAAACACCACGACGGTGCGGATGGGACCCGGAGCACCATTGTCTTTCCACTCTCCGGACAATCACCTCCCAAGCTCCCAACGCCACTCGATAGTCATTTCATCAAGCAGCGTTGCATAACCCATTCGGACCCAGACAACAATTACCTTGACTACAAACCGAATGGCAAGGTATGGAGATGACAAACCCTCAGACATAGCCACACAACGTGCACCAACCAGGTCCAGCCCAGTCTCCAGACCAAGAGAGAAAGGAAGACCCCCTCTCTCACCCCAATTGGTCTTCATTTCTCTTTCGGGCAGCCCGCCATGCCACCAGCTCGCATAGCTCCCGGCTCCTTCCCCCTTACTAGTCTCGACAGTTGGCAGTCGGAAGCTCCCAACTTTGCCTTACTTCAACCACAAAGGTTGTTTGAACGGCCGCGAAAGTGGCCAGGCATGATGCTCCAGACACAGCCCATTTTGCTGTTCAGCAAGGTCTGATATGCCCCGAACGGGATCCCAAGTTTGCCGTCTTTCCGAGCAGCCAACAGGCCTTTCCCTGCAGTCATCAGGCCTGATTCCCTGAAGTCAGCAGCCAAGCTACTATCTTTCGTTTATTGCTAATCCTGCTTCTTCCGAGGCTACTGCTCCTAATCACTCTCTCCCTTTTCAGTTGGTAACTTTGGGCATTCTGTTATTGAATCGGTTATTTCACAAACATCTACTACTTTCTTTGTATATATTTTTTTTAATAAAATGCGTTTACCTCTTGTTTGTTTATTATAGGTTCACTAGTCAAAGTTCCATTATGATCAACCAGTTTTGTCATACTTATAATAATGATAATAATAATAATAATAATAATAATAAAATAACAACAATTATAGTATTTATATGGCGCCAACTCTTGACAATTCAAATCAAGGCGCACCCACGCACCAGACATACACATGCGACCAACGTAGACCACCATACAACATGCAAAAAAAATCACACAAATTAATGGAACGAGGCAGCTGCAGAATTCATTCTCTGGAAAAGAAGTGGATTTTTAAATTAAAATCAGAAAGGGTAGGTGCTAGACGAAAAGAGAATGGAAGTTTATTCCAGGCAGATGGTCCCGAAACAGAAAATAGAACGCAGACCTACAGCTGATATTTAAATCTAGAAACCTGAAAGGAAGCTGGGTGCAAGGTGCGAGTTGGCGTATGATATTATCAGAAAGTTATTATGGGGCAGACTGATGTAGATTTGTAAAACAAGATCATCATCATCATCAGGTGCCCTGCCGCATGGCGTTAGCGATCATGGACTTCCATCTGTCTCTACCTCTCGTTGCCCCTAGCATCTCCCCCACCCTCCTCGTCCCCTCGTCTGCAAGTCCGTCCAGCATTTTCTCCCTGGGTCTACCTGGTGCTCTCTTTCCCTCCAGCTTTCCCGTTGTGACCAGTGAAACAAGATACCCAGCTTATATTCATTTCTGTTCAAAACAGGCAACCAGTGCAGAAACCGAAGTTGGAGCCTGACATGGTCAAACTTTTTCTTTCCGAGGACAAAACGAGCAGCTGTGTTTTTTATGCGTTGCAGACAAAGGAGAGAAGAAGCTGGTAGCCCAGAAAGGAGAGCGTTATAGTAATCATGACGAGACAAAATAAGAGATGTCATCAGGTTAGATGCAGCCTCAGTTGAAAGATATCTTCCAATGTAATCAATGTGCTGAATATGATAGTACACGATTAGCAGGCCTGCGTAAGAAACGTCTGCATAGAGAGAGTGTTGATCAAGGCCATACCAGGTTATTGGCAGAATCAGAGAGAAGGATGATGTTGTCACCTAGCTGAATGGTATTCGGTGTAATAGAGGCAAATTTGTTTTTGGTACCTACGAGTATTGCTTCAGTTTTATCATCATTTAAGTGTAGTTTATTTCGTATCATCTAATTCTGGATGTCAAAGTAGCATCTGGATGCTTCTGAAATAAGGCAAGTGATAGTTTTAGGGGTGGTGCTATTCTGAAGTTGTGGGTCATCTGCGTAAAAATGTTTCACGTCATGCTGGTTGATGATGTTTGGCTAGGTATAAAGTGTGAATAGGACAGGCCATAGCACAGAACCCCGAGGAACTCCGTAAGAAAACCTAAGAGGCTCAGACTGACTTCTGTTGATGAGAACTGATTGAAAGCGATCAGAGAGATAAGAGAAGGACCAATAAAGAGCAGTACTGTAAATTCTAAAAGTTGGTTCAAGAGAGAGAGAAGGATAGAATGGTCAGAGGTATCAAAGCAGCAGACAAATCGAGGAACATTAAGAGAGAAATTTTACCAGCGTCAGAAGCAAGAAGTTCATTGACTATATGAACAAGAGCTGTTTCTGTGCTGTGGTTAGCTCGATAGCCAGACTGGTAAGGATAGTGGAGATTATTTAAATAGAGATGCTCATTCAGTTGTCTTGGTACCACTTTTTCAAAGAACTTGGGGAGAAATGGGAGGTTTGATGCAAGTTTATAATTTTCAGATCTGTTGGATCGAGATTATTTTTCTTGAGAAGTGGCCGGATGAGAGCAGTTTTGAAAGCAGAAAGAAAGACTGCTGAGACCAAAGAAGAATTGACGATGGACGTGATTGATAGACGTTGCTGGTAAATTTGTGAAAACAGAGAGGCCAGAATGGGGTCACGTTTGCAAGATTTGAAACATTTCTTTGAGGATCATTAAGATCTCAGGGAGGATAGAGAGAGAGGAGAGGAGTACCAGTAAAAAAAAAAAAGGGTCTAGAACAGTGAGGTGGAAGGGAGCTGATTCACGTTTCGTAGAAAGATTGGAAATCCTCGTGGAGAAAAATTGGAAAAGGCAGAGGGGAGATCATCTGGACTGATATTTGATGGCAGGGGAGTTGATTTTTCTCTGTCAAAGTGGAGAACAGAATTTTTGTGTTTTCAGCTTCAAGAATTTATGAGGAAAAATAATCCGTTTTCGTTTTAGAGAACAACTCAGTTACTTTGTTGCGCATAGATTAATAAATCTGACAGTGCACTTCTAGTTAAGAAGACTGCCACTAGTGCTCCGCGTTCGACATTCTCATTTTGTTTTCCGTAACTCAGGCGTGTACCAAGGCGCACATGATATTTCTATCGATATAGTGCCTTTTTTCTAAATTACAAAAATAATGTGTTATCTTTCCTTTTCTGTTTCCCATTTTGCTCTTGATTTCAAATATTACCACCTTTGTTGATGTCTTCTTTTAATTTTCCGTAAAATAAATGGTAATCTTTCTTTGGAACATAAACATTTTATCAAAGTGATATTTTCTCCTTAGTAGTCAAGGATTTGATAACAAAATTGCCACTATCATCTTCGAGATACTTTGCTGATTTTAAATTCAAAGGTATTATCAAACAATATTGCCACTCCTCTTACATGGATTGATATCATGCAAAGAAACAATAATATCCCCAATCTGATGAGACGTGCCTGTCTAATTTTGCGTTAAAATGGATATTCTGTGGACAATAAATATTAAGTGACTTTTTTTTGACATAATGGAAAACATCCTGTTGTTTTTTAATGTCTCCAAGCCTGACAACTCATAGAGGATATTGTGGTATTTGTCATGTTTAATATAACAGGTTTTAAGTAAATTTCAATAGTAATTTAATTTTTTATTCATGCGTGTGCTTTGATACGCTTCTACGTGCTACATGGACAAACACTTGCAAATCTAAAATACAAAAATGCCTACTGATCTGTCACTACTAATGCCAAAGCACTAATTGATGATGTGTATGGAATTACACATGATACTGACTGCATGCAGACAACTGATGTATCCGCAAAATGTAGGGCGTATATATGTTTCTGATAGTAAAAAACTTTGCTTTTCGTGTATGTATCACATTTTGCATCATTAACACAAATAATCATACCACAAATACAAAAGCCATCAAAATAAGAAGACGAAAGTGAAATGTGGGGACGTGGGTGAACTGTGCACGAATAGCAATTACTTTATCGTATAGCTGTATGCGTGTGCAAGCAGGCGCGCGCTGATGCCTAAACGCATGCGCAAACACAAGTACGGCTTCCTGAATCCACGTTTTGTGGAGTGAAACTGAAGAAGAGGTTAAATACCAATCATGCGGCTATTAATCAAAGGTAAATGCGCAATATGTTATTCACGCGCGCGAGCATACACACACACACACACACACACACACACACACACACACACACACACACACACACACACACACACACACACAACACACACATATATATATATATATATATATATATATATATATATATATATATACACATATGTAGACATCTTCTGTTGTTCTTGTTCTTGTTGTTATTCTTGTTGTTGTTCTTGTTGTTGTTCTTGTTGTTGTTGAATATTTACGTCCCAACGCAATCACTGTCTTGGAAGTTGAACCATGTCCTATAACTGAAGAAAGAGAACGGTGTCTTGGAATTTCCATGTCTAAGATAGGAGTTTCAAAAAATTGAAACTGAGGACTAGTCCGGGAGGAGCTAAAAGTATGGACCAACTGACGATGAATGAGAAAGATTGCCTGCCAGGACCAGAGTTGTCTTAGTTAGTTGAAGCATCTGAAAGGGGTATGTTTGCCTTGTAAAGAGAAATTCTTAGAGGCTGAAAATGATTATTTAAAGTCAGGTAATCAAAACGACAGTGCTAAAAGGAGATGGTCTCCCTCAGAGAGGGACACCTAACTGGGGTGAACTTGGTTCTCTATGTATTAACCCGAATTCTAGACATCAAACGAGCCATTTGTGGCGGCTGACTTTGGTTTCGCCTTGACAGCCTTGAATTGGCAATTATGTAGAATTGCATTAGTTTCGGTCTTCTAGAGAGTCCATGCTGCCTTTTTAATTTTGTGGATAATGTCACTGATGGAGAAAGAGAGTAAAGTGCCAGGGTTGCCGATCTTTGGCTGCTCTATTGGCCTTTTCAGTATGGGAGGGAACCCACTGATACCGATGTTTGACATTTTCAGTTTGAAGACATAGGACTATTTTGAATGGCATGGAGTATGTCCGGTATGGAAGCACAGTATTCCTTAGAAAGAACATCCAGCACGAAGATTTTGAGCCTGTGAAAACTGTGATGTTTTGGGGGTATTTTCTACGTAAGTAAGAAAGGACCGTCAAAATGGCAGACAGCTCTGCCCTGAGGATGTTGGTTGGAGAAAATTTCCTGAAGATTATGGCATTTGTTGAAACAAGATTATTATACTCCTGCATCAGTATTTCCTTCACTTAAAACAGAACCGTCTGTATAGATTTGGTAGTCGTTGATGAAGGGTCCAGCAAGATGTTCACGGACGATGTTGGTGAGGAGATGTGGGTTATCATTCTTGTAAAAAAAACAGGCAGATGGTCGAAGATATCTGGCAGTCCACGATCCCAAGGTGGTACAGGATCAGTCGGAAATTTCCCAAGGAAATACCTATCCTGGTTGAGAAGCTTAGCTTTAATTCATAGATCTTTGGTGAATGTCGATCGAAAAGTTCAGTTCAGTTCATATTGCTTATAGCCCAGCCGACTACTAGAGCCATATCAGGGCTAACACCACGTCCCAAAAGACGTAAAATGACTTCAGGTGAAATATGTTGATCTTTTGCAAAAACTGGAAAATTGCATCAGGAGGGACGTCTCGGAAGAGACTCTATATTGAGTCCGCCGTGTAGTGCTTTTGTCTCACATCGTACAAGTCCCAGCAATCGAGGAGGACGTGTCTGATGCTCAGAGGCTTGTCACACGGTATACATCATGGTGCTTCTTCATTTTTTTAAAAGGCGGGAATGAGTGTAGGATGTGTGACTCGTGTGTAACCTACATAACACTGTCTCTTTCTTACGGTTTCCTGCAGCAGATGGGAGAATTTCTTTCAGGCTAGGGCGGATCTGGAAAAGTTTGTTTATCTGTCTGTTCATTCCAATCCTCCTGCCACACATTTCTCACGTAACTGTGTACTTTCAATTTGACATCTGCGTAAAAGATTTAGACATCTTTTCTCTTGTGGCCTTCTTGGCCCTGCTGTCAGCCTTTTCATTGCCTCCAATACCAACATGGCCAGGAATCCAAGCGAAAACAATCTCATAACCTTCATTAGTAAGAGTAGAATACAGTTCGAAGAACTTCACAAGTTCAGGGTGACTAATATTTCGGCCAGCAATTGCCTGCAAAGCGAAAAGGGAGTCAGAAAAAATGAAAAAAATCTTTGTGTTTAGATTTGGACACCATTCTTAGTGCCAAAACCAGCAGTTCAGCAGTACAAACAGAACTGTCAGACGGAATATATTTTGAAAATGCTCGATCGGTGATCTCGGAACAGAAGGCAGCGGCAACAACACCTTCATCAGACTTGGATCCATCATTGAAGATTCTGTGGGATGATGGAAATTTCTCACACAGTTCCGCATAAAACGACTTGTACATCAGTAAACTGAGGCAATCTTTACGGAACGAAGCAAGATCAAAACAAATCTTCGGTGTTTTCAAGGTCCATGGTGGGCTATCTGGAAACTTCGAGAAGTCGTTAACAACTGCTAAATTTATATCTGCCTTTTCCATATGGGGACGGATACGGAGTCTTAAATGAGGAGTGAATTTTGGATGTTTTTGAAATTCACTTTGAAATCTGGGGTTGAAGACACAGTTGTAGGCTGGATTTTTCGGTTCAGAGAACAGTTTCAAACATAATTTTAAAGTTAGTTTCAGTCTACGATTGCTCAGGAAGGACTCCCCTGCCTCTGCATACAAACTATACACAGGAGTTGTTCTGAAAACACCAAGACAGAGGCGTAGCCCTTGATGGTGAATGGGATCCAGTGCTTTTAGTGTACAACGGTCTCGCAGAGCCGTATACTACGCAGCCATAGTCCCGTTTAGAGCGAATTAAAAGCTCTATACAAGTGAAGTAGCGTTTTCTTTTCGGTATCCCAGTCTGTATGAACTACAACTAGAAGAATATTCGGAGCTTTCTGGCACGAGGTTTTCAGATGTTGGATAATACTGAGAAAAATCAACTTTTCATCAAAGATTAAGCCCAGAAATTTAGCTTCTTTTACAGCTGGAAAGATGGACTTTCATACATGAATTTCTGGAGCGGCAAAAAATTGTCTCAGTTATGAAAGTGGATACACTGTATTTTGGTTGCGGAAAAAGTAAAGCCGTTTGTCTCTGCCCACTGCTGGATCCTACCTACGCACAGCTGCAGCCGCTGCTGAACGCTTGCATAGAAGCTTCCACTTGCGTAAACTGCAAAATCGTCCACAAACCGGGAAAACAGTCCGAGCCCTGCTGTACAGACTTGACTATATTGTTGATCTTGATAAGTGGAGTTGAATTACAGTCATTTGTCAGTTCAACACCAGTGGAGGTAAGAACGCGAGATGAGTGGAAGATGTAGTTATCACTTGCCTGAAGGAAGAGTAAGGCGGACGCTCATTTCTGAAGCGGTTAAATTGGTGAAATAGAGTAACCACAGTATAGTCATTGTGACTGACACCACCACGGAAGGTAACACAAGCTCATCACGAAACTTTTTACCAACACGTTACAGTCAAAAACGAAGTAGAAATATTGAATAAATGAAAATATAGAAACCAAGTGCATTCAACCTATATAGTGTGTTTCTAGTGTCTCAGCGTCCACTCCTTGAAAGGTGAAATCGTGTAGGATGCGAATTTGTGGGAGGTCTGGATCACCACACAGGTTGTTAGTGTCAATGCTATATGTATGTACTTGTATTACCGACTGACTGACCGTCAAATTAGAACGGGGCAAAGTCAGTCATTCTTTTCAGTTTTATTTCTTGTTCTAATTTCAGTCGCCCTATCGACCATCGTGTGAAATACGTATATGTGCTCGTTTTCACGCACATGAGCAAAGAACTGACGTCCTGTTGCCAAGCAACGGCAGCATTTAACAAGCTGTTAAAAATCTGGAACTGCAAGAAAATCACCCTCAACAATTGCGGTTCTACAACTCCAACGTTCTCTCAACTTTGCTTGCACACCTGTGAGATGCCGCACCTTTATAACGAGCCAGGAGAAGAAACTTGACTGTTTTGATTTAAAATGCCAACGCAAGATCTTGGGCATCAAATGGAAAGAATATGTGATAAAGGATGAAGGAAAGTCGAGAAGCAAACAAATCTCAGTTAAAGCCTATCCATATGATTTGCAAGCGGCGGCTATTGGTTGGGCCATGCCGCTAGACTGCCGTCTTCAAGACCTGTCAACCAAGTCCTGAACTGGAACAAGGAAGACAGTGAAGGAAGGAAAGACCAAAACAGAACTGTCGCCAGATGATTGACTAAGACCTATAACTGATGGATAGACGCTGGAGTGATGCCGTCACTCTCTGCCAACCGAACCTGCTGGAGCGCTCTTGCGGCCTTAGGTGTGGCACGACGCGGAAGCGTCTACGCCAGTAAATACAGGCGTGCATGTGTATGCATGTGTGTGCTTATGCTTGTGTGTACAAGTTTGCCTGTTTATGTGTGCATATTTTAGGACAAGGAGAGGTGAGAAGGAAAAGAGTAGGCATGATTATATCGGGCGAGCATAAAATGATATCTTATGGAGGGGTAGGCATCACAATGGACAATGACAAGTCAAGATCAGATTGGAGGGCAAGCCATTTGATACCAACATCGTCCAAGTATATGCACCAACATCTGCAAGTAATGAGGAAAAAACTGACAACTTCTGTGTACAATTAGAAACAACCAAAGCTAATGTAAATCACACGATGCCACAATCATAATGGGATATTTTAATGCTAAAGTAGGACAGGAAAAAGTAGATGACATGGATCTTATGGCCTTTGCACGTGAAATGATACTTGTTGAGTGGGCACAATTAAATGAATTTATAATAGGAAACACTTGGTCTCAGGAACCTAATGGAAGAAAACGGACATGTACGAATCCACGAGGCAGCACAATATATCCAACTGATTACATCCTGAATCTCTTTAAGATTTAGAAATTCTTTACTGATAGCAGAGATATTATCAGGCGCAGATTGCAACGGTAACCATAATCCTGTAATGTAATATTTAGGCTGAAACTAAAGAGAAGAAAAAAAATCAAATTAAATCCTAGACTCTTAAAGACAAATGAATCAACTCCTTCAAAATTTAGCATATATGTGCAAAACAAATTCAGTGCTCTGGGGATAGTGCGGAACAGTGGACAAACCTGAAAAACTCAATAAATGAAGTTTTTTTTAAGAAATCCCTCCATGAGTTGAAAGAGAATCAAAGAAGAACCGGATGACAACAGAAATTTTAGGCTTGACGGATGAACAGAACAAGGTAAAGGGAAAAGAGAAAGAATACAAAGAGATAGATAAGGAAATCTGGAATAAGTGGGGTGAAGCTAAGGAAGCTTGGCTAGAAACAAAGAGCAAAGAAATAGGAGACATGCACATCAACTGATTGCTTAAATCAAAATGTGGTACGATTATTATGGAAAAAGCAAAATATTAGACGGATGGGGAGAGTACATTTAAGACTTTTTTGACGATGACAGAAATCGAGGAACACATCATTAGAAAAATATCTGAAGGACCACCAATAATGAAAGATGAAATTACAGCAGCGATGAAAAAGATAAAACAGGAAAAAGCCCCAGGACCAAACATTATTTCTACAGATACGATTGCGGCTGTAGATGAATTTGGCATTCAAAAAGTAAGTCCTCCTAAATGAAATTTACAGCACTGGAAAAATCCTTTAAAATATGTCAAAGTCAATTTTCATTGTATTTCCGAAGAAAGCAGGAGCTATAAAATGCGAACTCCATCGTACAATCGGCTTGATAAGTCATATGACGAACATCGGCAAGGAATAGAATCAAAATAGAAATATCAGAGCAATGTGGATTTGTTAAGCCGAATGAATTGTTGATGCCCAAGAATTCTCACAGAAAGATCAATGGAGTTGAATAAGGATTTATATTTATGTTTTGTTGATTATACCAAGGTTTTGATCACGTAAGACACGAAGAGTTGCTCAACCAACTGAAATAAAAGTTCAGTGTTGATGGAAAATATCTAAGAATACTAAGGTATACGTTCTGGGAACAAACAGCAGCAACGAGAATACAAAATGATGTAAACGTTTTTCAAAATATCAAAAGAGGGGTTAGACAGGGATATGTTCTCTCACCGAGTTTGTTTTCATTATGCAAGGAAATCATCATGAGAAACCTAAAAGAAGGCCCTAGGATAAAAGTTGGGGAAAAACGTGTTAACAACCTTCGTTATAGAATTGACACCATCCTAACTGCAGAAAATAAAAAAGACCAACAAAATACTGTGAATTGAAAGCAGAATTAAAGGGCTGGAGCGAAACAGCAAAAAGACTGAAGTTATGGTAATCAGTAAAAATAAGAAGTTATGGTAATCAGTAAAAATAAAGATAAAGAAAACAAGAATTACCCTCATGTAAAATAACAGCAAATGGCAAATGCACATTAGAAATATCCAGCAGAATTGGCCGAGCTAAAACAGCATTCAAGAAAATGAAAAGCGTTATTATCAGCAAATGTCTATCAATGGACATCAGAAAGGGAGTTCTTCGGTGTTACATAGAACCAATACTTTTTAACGGATGCGAAGCCTGGCAACTGAAATGTGGTTTCCGCCCGGACGTGACCACCACCTTGTCGTGGTGGAATGGGGGGGGGGGGGAGCTTGAGGTCCTTGAGCTATGCCGACGGGGGCTACTTGTTAGAAAGCTTTGGTTTTTCACTACTGACAGTCCTGATAACCAAGGTAGTTAAAATTGACTAGACTTAACAGCGTAAATTGAAGCCCCTGGTAGGGTTACCCGTGTCGGACAGGTCAAAGGGGAGGGATGAGACAAGCGTGGATCCACCCTCATTTCCATTTTGATCGTCTCTATCTTCATATTAACGAATGATTGCCGTAAGCAACCCGTAATCCCGAGCTCGAGTAACCTGGCCACGGGATGGGTGGCTATACGTGGTCAGTCGTGAAAGTAAACTGTCTGGATTCATGCTGGACGGTTCCAGGCGGATAGATGCCAAGAGATTGACCATCCATTGTCCCTTCCTCAGCACGGCAGCTCTCCTGGGCGACCGACAAATTTCTGCCATCGTTGAGCCTACGCTCATTTCAAAACCCAACAAACCAAAAAGGAAAAGAGACAACCGTGATGCTGATTCGAATTTGGAGACATGCTTTTGACAACATGGTTAATTGTGGCAGGCACGCAGGACGAGAAACCGCTGTCCTCGCTCAGTCCGTTTGCAATACACAGGGGTTTTCACGCCCTCATCGGCAAAAGGTCTGAAGTTTGCTGAAATCGTCCATGCTGGTAGACTGTGGAATTAAAGTTTGTCCACATAAGGCACTAAACAGCAGTAGGATATGATCAAGTGCCCCGAGCTGAGGGGAGTTCCCGAGGAGGAGATCAGGACGGAACTGAGGAGCCAGAGCGTTGTGGAGGTACGCCGGGCCATGTTCCGAAAGGGTTCGGAGAAAGTCCCGACGAACACATTCTTCTTGACGTTCTGCTATCCCGTGATTCCTCAGGATTTAAACATTGGGTATCTGAAGGTTAAGGCGTCCTCGTATGTTCCATCACCGATGCGGTATTTTCGATGCCAAAAGTTTGGGCATCTGAAAGACAGATAGCAAGAGGAACAGACAATACAGCGAGTGAAAACAGAAACATGGACACCCTTCAATGAGACCAAACGATTAGTGGAAGCCAGCAGCTCGACAACGAAAAGCTACGCATCAGCCGTCAAGAAAGTGAATCAAGTCCCCATCGCCTATCAAACAGTCCAGTTTTAAAACAGTGCAAGACATAAAGGTCCTCAGCGGGGGCGTTAAACACGTTGCTTCTCAGGCTGCTCAGCAGTCCAAACCAGCTAGTAGTAGACAGCCTGGGAAACCCAGCTCCCTGGGAAACCCGCCCTCCCGCCCTGGCAGCCCGGGAACAGCTCCAGGGTGAGTGGGGAAGGGCCAAAAGTAATGCTGGTGGAGATGAAAAACTCTCCTCCAGCATTTTAAAGGGCCTACCGCCTGAAAAAAAAAGCAGAAGAAAACTAGAAAATAAATACGCTCCATTGCAGGTTGAGGATGATGAAACGGATATGGACTGAATTTGCCTACTATTGTTTCCGCCAATAACGAAGAGTATTGTCCATTGGAACTTAAGAGGTGTGAACTCTAATTTAGAGGAGCTCCAGCTGCTTTGCCGCAGCCTGCAGCCTGTTGTACTGGCTCTACAAGAAACGTTACTGCGTGAAGGGAAAAGTTTTCTGTAACGGACTTTTTTGTTGTTTCGAAACCAGCACAACCTAGAGATGGGGGAGTAACAGGTGGAGTGTGTTTGCTCCTGCACAGGTCTGGGTTTGTTTGGTTTTTTTGTTGTTTTTTTTTAGCCCTGTTAATCTGAACACTATGGTCTGCAAGCAGGAGCAGCAAGGGTATCTCTAAACAAAACCATAACCATTTGCTCTCTGTATCTATCTCAATATGTTCCTGTTACAAAAGAAGAACAGGCTGATCTGACTGAGGAACTTCCAAAACCTTTTCTGTTGTAAGGCGATTTGAATGGCCATTCTCTGAATTAGACTTATGCTATCTAAACGATGGATCTCTGACTTATATTCATCCTGCAAACGGTACACTTTCCTGTTTAGATCTATCAATGTCTGATGCTTCACTGGTCTTGGAACTATGAGTGGAGAGTTCTGGATGATATGCATGGAAGTGACCATCTTCCAGTTGTCTTAACAATTACAAATGTCGAAATGAATCCTTACCAGAACGCCTGAATTTTCACAAGGCTAACTGGGATTTATTCGCAAGGACGACCCAGAGCGATTTAGAGGAAGAGAAAGTCCTGCAAAGTGATGAATTGTGCCAAAAAAGCAATTCCCACGTCGTCAAAGAAACTGCACATGCCCATAACACCGTGGTTTATTTCTGAATGTAAACAAACAAAACAAGACCGCAAGAGAACTCAACGTCGACTCTTCGAAACTCCATCAGCGGACAACGTTCGGGCTCATCAAAAACTCCGAGCGAAGTCGAAGTATGTCTTTGAAACAAGTAAACGACAGTCGTAGAGAGACTTTTGCTCCAAACTGACGTTCGGAACTCCAAAAAAGAAAGGGTGGAAAATTATCAAACAAATTAAAGGGAAAGGCACCTGTCTCTCTGTCAACCATCTGAAACTATCAGATTGTCTGATTACTGACAATAAAAAGCTGTTTCTAACCTGTACGATGTGAGACAAAAGCACTACACGGTGAACTCCTTAAAGAACCTCTCCAGAGACGTCCCTACTGACGCAAATTTCCAGTTTTTACGAGAGATCAATAGATTTCACCCGATTTTACGGCTGTTTTTCTTTAACTGCATTTTAGACTTGCAAGGTTAACGGTGAGCATGGTTTTTAACTGTTGTCTTTTATCTTAACCAGGTTGTCATTTCTGACGTGGTGTTAGCCCTGATACGGCTTTAGTAGTCGGCTGGGCTATAAGCAATATGAACTTGAACTTGAAATGTGGTTTCTGAGAAGAAGGTCCTAGAACAACTAAGAAAACAAACGAGACAGTCTTCAATGAAGCAAACACAAAAAGAACATTAATGAAGAAGATTTGGAAAGGACAAGCGGCATTTTATGAGGCAAGAGAATTTGAACGCCTAGTCACAGCAGGAAAGCTGAGTAAAAAAAGAGCACCAGATAGATCCAGGAAGAAAATATTAAACAGTTCTGCAGAGTGGATGGGGACAGAAAGGGTAGGAGATATACTTAAGGGATAAAAGATAGATTCGTACGGAGGACCATGATCGCTAACGTCATGCGGTATGGCTCATGATGATGATGATGATAATGATGATGAAAGTCTGACATGCAAAAGTCATGACGTCATACATATTGCGTCTTCTCATTTACACAGGGACACAATTGTTAGTATTTGTTGATGAGACATGTTTGTGTTTGATCGGAGTTTTATTAAGACTAATATTTAAGGAAAGTACAGTGACTTCATTTTTATACTAAGGTGTATGTTTATAACAATGGGAGAAATTCTTGTATCTTGGAGTAAGTCATATAGATTCTTAACACTGGATTCACAGCTAGGGCTTTTCTGCATATCAGTGTAGACAGTGGATAGATCAGCCATTAAATATGGAAAATATAATGGATTTAGAAAAATGAAAACAAATGAAACAAACAGAAAAAGATGGTTGAGCCATCCTAATGATCTCCTTTTGTCTTAAAAAAAAATAAAGCAACCCTCTTTTCCATTTACTTTTGTGGAAAGAAAGAGTTTAAAAATAAGGTCGCGTACGCGCGCGCGCACGTGTGTGTGTATGTGTGTGTGTGTGTGTGTGTGTGTGTGTGTGTGTGTGTGTGTGTGTGTGTGTGTGTGTGTGTGTGTGTGTGTGTGTGTGTGTCAAAATGTTCATATAGACAGGCTTGCATATGTGCGCATATTAGTGCGCGCGTGTATCTGTGTGTGTGCATGGCAAGATAGGAGGTAAGGGGGATCGCATGCGCCTTTGTGTTTGCACTTGCGTCCTTATTTTCATAAGAAACGATGGTATGAATACGAGCTGACCATGTTTAGAGTCAATAGATATCATCAGCCTATTTGATCTGTATCATTATCGGTTGCTCGCAAACATAGCGTCCGTTGAAAGTTCGTCAAAACTGAGAATTTATCAGGGGAATTGGACCATTCACATAAAAAGGCGCTTGTCACGATTGCACAGAGACTACAACTGTGTTGCTGCAGGTTGGCGGGTCAGAGTCTAACGACAAGGACCAGATTAAGCGAGTGAGTGATGTATTCGTTCATCAATTGTCTCCAGTTTTACGACGATCTGACCAAATTTAGCAGCTACGCCAATCTCTTTGCAACTCGATTTTGGTAATTCCAGTAAGCCGTGGTGTGCTGCGCAGCACAAGTTGAGAGGAGGGCGAAGCGTGCAGTGAGAAGGATGTAAATTTGATATCGCTGGCACAGGGCTTAGCGAGCACATAAATCAGCCTTTCCATTTGTCTCTGCTACCGTCTTGACTCCCATTAAATGGCCATCGAGAGGCTATTTAAATGAAAATGACGGTGCTTCCCTGCTGTTGAAACCGCCGATGGGAAACACTGGTGTCACATTGTGCCGCTAGAAAGCCAAAGACTGCCAACAAGAACTCAAGAAACCGTTCAGAAATATGTTTATGCGATTGTCTGTCCAATCATGATTAGATCCTTGAAAAATGTTACTACTTACAACAAAATCAGACATAATGAATTAGAGGATCCAAAAACCTGAAGGAAAATGAAAGCTGTCCAGCATTTCGATGTAATTTCAATTCATAGGCCTATATAGATTTTGCCACCTGTATTCAGTTTATTCTTCAACACCTGCATTAAACAAGGAAAATCATTAAATCACAAACATCCTTTGCCAATTTTATTCTTGCTTATTATCCATTTATCAGACTGATTGATCTTACCTTCTCAAATCCCTTAAGATAACACGGATTTCAAAATCCCAGACAAATATTTGAATATGTCCAGAGCAACGACTTGTATACAGAAAGATGCACAAAATGTGACTGCACGAAGCTTTAATCCGGCTCAAGGAAACTTCATGCGTGTAGTCTTTACGCCATCCAGATATCAATGGAAACTGATCTGTTGAGGGTTAAGAAAGTAATACAGTGAGGGAGAAAAGACGGGCATACCTTCATAATGCCGGTCCGAAAAAAAGTTAAGGTCTCTATCATATCACCTCTCCCATACGACCGCAGTGTTGTGGGACAACATTACAGGCTGCAAAGCATACTGAACTAGAAGTCCTAAGAAACAACAAAAACGTGCACAAAGTTGTGGGCAACTGGATCTTTGCAATTGTGAAAGAATACACAATGAAGAGTAAGGTTTCTTTTAATGACCCGTGCTGAATCGTATCTTATTTTAAAGATTCGTTTCTTGAAAGTTCATAGATTTATTCCTCATTTACCACCAAAAAAAAATTTAAATACGTCTATTTTCGATGCGATAAAACAGAATCATGATTGTAAACTTTAAAGTTCAAAGGTCTTCACATACACGCACACACATACACACGCACGCATACGCACACGCACACACACACGCACACAAGCACAGGCACACACACAGAGGCACACACACACACACACACACACACACACACACATACACACACATACACACACACAAACACACAAAAAAGAACTGACATTTATAAACAACTTAAAGCTTTTGATAATTCAAGGAAAATCAAGACTGTGTACTTCTTCATTTAAGGCTATGTTCACTGCTCTCTTAATTTTAAAGTTTGCAAAATAAACACGGCAAAGTGTTTGTCACATTATTGTTTTACTACCATTAAATTGGTGTCTTCATATTGAAAATAAAGGTGTTGTCATAGTAGAAACTGAACATCAGGGGAAAAATTCTCAGTGTAAATTGGAATCGTAGACTCTTTTAAGGCCAACTGGCATTTCACTTTCAAGTAGATATTTTTTGTGTAAACTTGAAATCAGGTTTTCATATAAAAACTGGAATTTTTCCTTTCTACAGCGTGTACACACACACGCACACACACACACACACACACACACACACACACACACACACACACACACACACACACACACATACACACACACACACACACACACACATCACACACACACACACACACACACACACACACACACACACACACACACACACACACACATACACACACACACCTTATTTATTATTATTTTATAGGCTGAAACTTCTTTCTACACAGTGAAAAAGTTGTACGACTTTCCTATACACACTGACAGTTATACAACTCACTTGTACGCACACTAAAACCTGCGATCACAATAACAAAAATTTTAAAACTCCACTTGTACTAGTACATAACCAGTCTTCGTTCGTGCATTAGTACAATAGAGTTTTATATTTCCTCCACAAAGCAAATACTCTTTCTTTGCTCATGGTAATATCGAAACAAATGATCGAGCTATCTTAATAGTCTCTCTTTTCTGCTGAAAATCATTCATTCTAACATCAGCTGATCTATCAGGTAATTCACCTTCAGTACGTGTGATTCACCCCCTTCGTCCTCATGGTTTATTTCCATCCAAGTCTTTTTTTAACGAGCTTTAACGACAAATGTCCAGATTCTGCGCTTTAGATCCTTTGATTTCTTGCCATATGGCCATCGTTATCATCGATATCATCGATAATAGAAACATTTCGAATCGAGACTTTTGTTTCTTTGAGAATGAATCAGAGATCTTTTTTCAATAAATCATCAAAATTCTCTATGACTGGTACGGTTGCCATATTTCGCTTCAAAATTTTGACACCCAAATACTAAAATGAATTATTTCTAGCCAAAGGATTACTTAGTCTGATTTTTTAATTGTAATTCCATACTCCGAAATATTTCAGATGCCCTTCAGTACACAATTTAATTCTTTTTAATAGTGTTACAATTCTTCCACTTGAAGCATGGAGAAAGCGGTTGACCTATAAACTCTGCACACGGCTCACATCCAAACATGTCACGATGATGTGAGAAAATCAAAATATAATTCGTTAATAAGCAAAAGTAGCAGCGAGGTCGTGTGCACAATCGTCAATGTGTCCCGCATTTGAAAAACTAGGATCAGCGTGCTGATCCCCTAGAACGCTTTGTTCGTCTTCTGGTTCAGAGTCCCAAGCTGTCCACTACATAAAAGGCAACAGAACATTCTAAAATCTCACAGAACACAATTCGGAAGTGAATGTAGTAGACTGATTCTAAACGTGAACAGTGTGAACAAACTTGTCCTAGAAACTTACAGAAAGTACTGACACCAGAAAAAACACGAAAAGAGAATCAGAATGCGTATATAATACAACCAGGCAAGGCAGGAGCAAATTTTCGGCCAACAGGCTTTTGTAAAGCATAGACGTAAGATCACAAACGAGCAAACACCAAATAAAAAAAGAATTAGGAGAAAAAGACTGAAACTTCCCTGCTGCTTCGTCCAGTGTGAGAAAAAGACTAAAATGATTAAAATGACATCACAACGTGTTTGTGAGTAAAAATGTGACCTGTTCTCACGAATGGGGTCACAACTTAATTTTTGGGGGTATAGAGATATTTATATCACCGGAAAGCAGAAAAAATGCTCTTTCCAATGATGTATAATTCAACTGTCTAACTGGAAAATTGAGCGAGTTACATTAATTTAAAGGGAGTGGGTGATGGGACGGCCATTTTGAGAAAAGCGGAGTTAAAGAAGGACAACAAAATTCTCTGCTTTTTTCCTTAGCAACCAGTATTCTATCTTCATCAAACTTAGTGAAGTGATAGATAAAGTGGTTCTGCACTACATACTAGCTATTTCGCGAGCTGATTCCAACGGTATGCGATATGCTGAGGCCCTGTACGGTTTCATGGCCTAAATTAAAGCTCAAACACACACGCATTTTCACGGAAAAAATCTGCACATTCTCGATGGGTTATCACTTTAAAATGTTATTTTAACACTCTTTCAGCCCAAATTTCACTTTAATCTTTGCCATAATTGATAGATTAATGGTCAGACAATGTGTAGGAACAAAAATCTCAAATCACCCAGATCGACCCTCACCACCTTTTCAGGCCCGTATCTCAGTTCACACGTTGCGACTTGTGACCCCGTTCGCAAGAACCAGTCACATATGATGTCAGACCGGAAGTGAGATGATTTCTGCAATTTGAAAAGTGGTCATGCCATATTAATATTGTTTTATCCTCAAGAGGGTCCAGGGCTAAAACTAAAACTATGATGCAGTAGCTAAGAGTAGTTTTTGGAATGTAAAGTATCTTACTATTAAATAAGAGAAGAGACAATAAGAAAATGATCGACTGAATGGGAAAATACATAATCAAGAGTTATGGCTGATGTAAATGAATCATGCCTAGTGCAACCAATCCGGTCTGACCTTGGAATAGGAAGAAAAACATCCTACACCAACAGCTAAGGGGCTGAAGGGAAAACCGGAGTCCCCAGAGAAAAAAAAATCCTTAGTCAGACGCGGCTGGGCCAGTCTTGTGAAAGGAGAATTAAAAGAGATTTAGTTAAAAAAAAAAAAAAAAAAGAATAAAACTAAATAAAGACATATGTACAGCTGCAAAGCCAAAACCTCACTGAAATGGGAAAATGATGATAATGTGGTCTATTTCAGTAAATCATCATCAAGGTAAAATGTACATGGACTCAAGGGCACAATAAAAAGATTGTGTGCATAAATTCATCCAAGCAGTGTAAACATAGATTATGCATGAAGGACAAGGAAGTTGATACCTATACACTCGAGCGAATACACACGCACACGCACACGCACGCACACGCACACGCACACGCACACGCACACGCACACGCACACGCACACGCCACACACACCGAGGTACATCACAAAGAGCCATGTCCGAATAAAAGTACATGAAGTGGCATGATACTGGATTCTGTTGAGGAAATCTTTATGGTTTGTCATTGAGACCACGTAGCTTGCGTTTATCTATGAGAATGGATTCTCTTACTTTCCTGTCTATGGTGCTGTTACTGTGTAGAAACCACAGACCTTTCACTCGGATGTTGTTAATTGATGGTTCAACTGGTTGAAATTATTTGAGACAGTTTTATCTCTGATGACGGCTAAATGCAAAAGTTACACAGAATCTAGTCTTTTGACTAACTTTGTTGACGACTCTTGTCTGACAAGAATAATTGATGATGATGACTTTTCTGGTTACAAATAAGAAATTGAGAGGTTTGTAAGCTGGTGTGATCACAATTTTTAGAGCCAAATGTTGGAAAGACAATTGATTTTGGGAGAATGAAGTCTTTCACAAATGAAATTATTATTCATGGTAAGGTAGTTGAACAAGTAGACAAAGACAAGTTTGTTGGTGCGGATCTCAACAACAAAATGTATTGGACTGAAAATGAAAACAAAAACTGTCTCAGAAAAATGAAATCATTCAAGGTTTGCAGTAAAACATCCCAAATATTGCACACATTCACAATTAGTACTGTCGTAATATCATGCTGTGTGTTTGGGTGGGATCATGTCTAAATATGACAGGCTATTATAAGAAAAGTGGATGGGGTAGTGGGACTTATTTGAAGACATGTTCGCAAAGGCAGACAGACTGAAAACGATCAGACCTATCCTTTATACAATGAGTTAAGTGGATGTGCAGAAAGAAACGGAAGCGGAAGAGCTATAGCTCCACGTGCAGGTACAACTCGCTTTACGGGTCACATCTTTTTGATTCTAACAATCATACATGTTTTTAACAATGACAGATTTAACATACAGCGGACTGACATCTGCTCAGTTTGTCTTCTTTTTCTCCTTCCTTTTTTAACCTTGTGATTTTATCAAGGTGTGCTTTTTGTATGGAAGGCAAGGGAGGTGAGAAGACAGAGGTTAAGCTGGAATTGGCGGTTCCATGAGTTATGACATATCTATGAATACTGGCTGCTGTATTTTGTTGATGATTTGACATATTAGCTCTTGTTTAGTTGTGAGTGTTTTATGAAATTTTGATTGTATTTTGCACAGCCTGAACAATCCTAGATATTGAGCTTTAAATGTCAAATCAAATAGCAGACATGAATTCATGGTGGTTGAACAAATCATTTGGCTTTTCCAGAGGCAGTAGCTCATACTTTATAGGGCATAGTCTCATCCGTGACAGGTGTCAAACGAACGCCAAAAACTCAAATAGTTTCCAAAGTATCCATTTGATTGCAATGCTGATGAGTTCTATTCAGACAGTTTTATGCATAAAACCTGAAAAGCCCTATTTCAATGCAGTTTTTAATAATTTGTCCCACTGTGATTGATCAAAGAACTATAGGCCTGTGACACAAAAGTGTCACGAATGAAACCTTATATTTACACTTTAATATTGCAGAACATATGGAAAAATAGGAAAAAAAACAAATGAAATTATAAGCTAGTGAGTAACCTTGATAAGAAACTAAAAAAACATATATAGGTACAAACATTGGTTTAACACCAAACTTTATTCTCAGCCTACTTACACCTATCTGTAAAAAGAAGGCTCAAATTTGAGTAAAAGTGTAAATATAAACTTGATTGGCCAATAAATGATTTGTTCAACCTCCATGAATTCATGTCTGCTAGTTGATTTGACATTTAAAGCTCAATATCTAGGATTGTTCAGGCTATGCAAAGGCAAGAAAATTGGTTGCAGTGATTTGAACTAGGAAAGTCACCCCAAAGCTTCTTTTGACCCTGACTCAAATGCGCAGTAATGGTAAATGAGAATGGTAAACTATGTGGCTCAATGAATGGGACACCCATCTAGTTGTTTTTTTTAACTTGCAATAACATTTTTCCTATGAAATCACGAAACATGACAAGCCCAGCCAAACACAAACCTAGTACAGGTGGAATGACCTGAACGTATCATCCCAGATAGACTTTATCTTAAAAGAGCCCACAAGAATAATGTCGCAGACTCAGTAGCCATTTCAAAAGCAAACCATTGTCTAGTATCAATGACAACATGACGGTATAAATCAAGAGCGCCCGAAACATCACGGTGAACTTCAAACAAGATAAACTAAGAAAACTCCAGAAGAAGTTTCAGAGGAGGTAACACGAAAAGGCATAGACTGTACGTTCACGAAAAGGCATAGACCGCACAGACATCACAGTAGAAAAAAACACGGAGCAAAACAGATTAAGCAGACTGCCTGGTGGAATGACATGGTAAATGAATCAATCAGCGGGAAGAAGAACCCAATTCAAGATATTATGAAATCAAAAAGGGATGAAGACTGGATCAAACAGAGAATTGCTAGACACTATATAACAAAGTGTAGTAGTAGAAGCCATGGAGCAACAATGGAAGAAGTATGGAGAAGAGAAGTGAGGAGAAATGCAAAACATTCACATAAACATTTATAAAAGCGACAAAGTCATAAGCTGAATAATCAAACAACAATCAACAACGACAAAGATGGAAATCCCTCGGTGACGAAGGCGGCATGATTAACAGATGGCATGTCGGATGATTACCGCCAATGAATCGCATGGGCACGTACTGTTAGAGTCCCCTAGTCTCTGATGGTAAGTGTACTACTAGAAACGTAGTTCCAGTCGAAAATGGTACGAATGACTTGTAAAAACGATTTTGTAGATGTATTTTTGGTACCTTTCAGTATAATATATCAGACTTAGTGGCTTAGACGATATTTTCAACTTGGGGTCGCACTTCACTGTGTTAATATTATGTGTTGGACTTGCGAACTGTGCATTATACCGATTGCTTGCTGTAAAGTCATGGTGTGAATTTGATACGACGGAGAACGATTCTGAAAAAGAAATATTACACCAAGAGTCAAACATAATCCTGGTTCTTTGTATGAGCATAATTCCAGAGTATGTCACAACCAATAAAGGTATAGGAGAAAACAATCGTCTATCTTCTTTGCTAATGGTAAAGGTTCAGTTCAGTTTAGTTCATATTGCTTATAGCCCAGCCGACTACTAGAGCCATATCAGGGCTAACACCACGTCAAAAAACGACAACCTGTTAAGATTAAAGACAACAGTTAAAAACCATGCTCACCATTAACCCTGCAAATCTGAAATGCAATTAAAGAAAAACAGACGTAAAATCACTTCAAGTGAAATACATTGATCTCTTGCAAAACCGGAAAATTGCATCAGGAGGGACGTCTCGGAAGAGGCTGTATATTGAGTCTGCCGTGTAGTGCTTTTGCCTCACATCGTACGAGTCACAGCAATCGAGGAGGACGTGTCTGATTGCTCAACGGTTTGTCACACGGTATACACCACGGTGCTTCTTCATTTTTTTTAAAAGGCACGACTGAGTGTAGGATGTGTGACTCGTGTGTAACCTACATAACACTGTCTCTTTCTTACGGTTTCCTGCAGCAGATGGGAGAATTTCTTTCAGGCTAGGGCGGATCTGGAAAAGTTTGTTTACCTGTCTGTTCATTCCAATCCTCCTGCCACACATTTCTCACGTAACTGTGTACTTTCGATTTGACATTTGTGTAAAGAATCAAGGATTTAGACATATTTTCTCTTGTGGCCTTCTTGGCCAGGCAGTCAGCCTTTTCATTGCCTCCAATACCAACATGGCCAGGAATCCAGGCAAAAACAATCCCATAACCTTCATTTGCAGGAGTGGAATACAGTTAGAAGAACTTCACAAGTTCAGGATGACTAATGTTTCGGCCAGCAATTGCCTGCAAAGCGAAAAGGGAGTCAGAAAAAAATGAGAAAATCTTTGTGTTTGGATTTGGACACCATTTTTAGTGCCAAAACCAGAGCAGTCAGTTCAGCAATATAAACGGAACTATCAGACGGAATGTGTTTTGAGAATGCTCGATTGGGAATCTCGGTTCAGAAGGCAGCAGCAGCACCACCTTCATCAGACTTGGATCTATCAGTGAAGATTCTGTGGGATGATGAAAATGTCTCACATAGTTCCGCATATAAACGATTTGTACGCCAGTGAACTGGTTTTGTCTTTTCAGAAGGAAGTTCTTACTTCAAGACAAATCTTTAGTGTTTTCAAAGTCTATGGTGGGCTATCTGGAAACTTCGAGAAGTCATTAACAACTACTAAATTTATATCTGCCTTTTCCATATGAGGACAGATACTGAATCCTAAAGGAGGAGTGATTTTCGGATGTTTTTCATATTCACTTTGAAATCTGGGATTGAAGACACAGTCTTAGGCTGGGTTTTCCGGTTCAGAGAACAGTTTCAAACAGAAATTTAAGGTTACTTTCGGCATACGGTTGCTCAGGGAGGGCTACCCTTTCTCCGCACAGGAGTTGTTCTGAATGCGGTAAGACAGAGGCGCAGCCCTTGATGTGGTGAATGGGATCCAGTGCCTTTAGATACGACGTTCTTGCATAGCCATATACTACGTAGCCATGGTCCCGTTTAGAGCGAATTAAAGCTCTGTACAGGTGAAGTAGCGTTTTCTTGTCAGCACCCCAGTCTGTATGAGGTACAACTCGAAGAATATTCAGAGCCTTCTGGCACGAGGTTTTCAGATGTTGGATATGACTGAGAAAATTCAACTTTTCATCAAAGATCAAGCTCAGAAATTTTTGCTTCTTTTACAGCTGGAATGATGGACTTTCTCACATGAATTTCTGGAGCGGCAAAGAATTGTCTCAGGTTATGAAAGTGGGTACACTGTGTTTTGGTTGCGGAAAAAGTAAAGCCGTTTGTCTCTGCCCATCGCTGGATCCCATCTACGCACAACTGCAGCCGCCGCTGAACGGCTGCATAGAAGCTTCCATTTGCGTAAACTGCAAAATCGTCCACAAACCGGGAACAGTCCGAGCCCTGCTGTACAGACATGACTATATTGTTGATCTTGATACTGAACAGCGCAGGAGGGGGAATGCTCCCTTTTGGTACACCCAGCTCTTGCTCATGGATGTCCGACAGAGTAGTACCAACCCACACTTCAAACTGTCGATCGGCCAAATAGTTTTGGATAAATGCAGGTAGGTGACCCCGAAAACCCAATTCGTGTAGATCCATAAGAATTCCTAATTTCTAGGTGGTATCATATGCTTTCTCCAATCAAAGATAGCCACTACATGCTGTTTCTTCGGAAAAGCATTACAGATGGTCGTTTCAAGGCGAATTAAAATCATCTACAGTGGAATGGTGCTTGCCAACATCGCATTTTTCTTTAGCCAAGATACCGTCATTCTCCAGTTTCCATATCAGTCTGTTATTTACCATTTTTTCGATCACTTTGCAAAGACAGCTAGTTAGGGCTATTGGCCGATCATTGGATGGATTGGCTAGATCTTTTCCAAGTTTAGGTATAGCGACGATCAGGACTTTCCACCACGAGGGAGCAAAGAATCCTGTCGTCCATATGTAATTGTACACTTTCAACAGAATTTCCAAACCCTTTTCCGGGAGATGCTTCACCAGTTTGTAATGAATTTCATCTAAGCCAGAAGAAGAGTCAGAGCAAGTCAGAAGAGTATCTTTTAGTTCTCCTAACGTCAGTGGAAGATTGTACTCTTCTGTGTTATTAAAGACGAAGTTACAGGCTCTCTTTTCTTTCAGGGATTTGTGTTTCCGGAAAAGCGCCGATCTATTGGCTGAGGAAGAGTTCTTTTCAAGGGTGGACGCCAACATGTTAGATACGGCTTTTTTGTCAGTAATCAGACAATGCGACAGTTTCAGATGGTGGACAGAGGGACAGGTGTTTTTCCCTTTAATTTGTTTGATAATTTTCCAGATTTTCTTTTTTGGGGTTCGGGATGTCAGTTTGGAGCAAAAGTCTCTCTATGACTGTCGTTTATTTGTTTTAAAGACTTACCTTGACTTTACTCGCAGTTTTTGATGAGCCCGAACATTGTCCGCTGATGGAGCTTGGAAGAAGCGATGTTGAGCTCTCTTGCGCTCTTGTTTAATATGTTTACATTCCGAAGTGGCATGTGCTCTTTCTTTGACGATGTGAGAATTGCTTGTTTGGCACAGCTCAGGATGACTTGTGTTAGAGTGTCTACCGAGTCATCACTTTGCAGGACCCTTTCTTCCTCCAAATCGCTCCAGACAGTCCTGGCAAACAAATCCCAGTCAGCCCTGCGAAAAAACAAGCATTCTGGTAAAGACTCATGTCCAACGCTTGGTTTCGTTAAGACAACTGGAAGATGGTCACTTCCATGCAGATCATCAAGAACTTTCCACTCATAGTCCAAAACCAGTGAAGCATCACACACTGATAGATCTAAACAGGAAAGTGTACTACTTGCAGGATGAATATAGGTAGGAGATCCATCGTTTAGACAGCATAAGTCTAAATCGGAGAAGACGTTTTCCAGCAAGAGACCACGCGTTGACCACTACTCCAAAGCGGGAAATGGCCATTCAAATCGCCCAACAACAGAAAAGGTTTTGGAAGTTCCTCAATCAAATCAACCAGTCATTCTTTTGTAACAGCAACAGGTGGAGGGAGGTACACAGAGCAAATAGTTACGGTTTTGTTCTATACAAAACCGTAACTATTTGCTCTGTGATACCCTTGCCGCCACTGCTTCCAAACCAGTGTTCAGATTAATAGAGATAAGCAAAACGGACCTGTATCGGAACAAGAACACCCCATCTGTTACTCCTCCATCTTTAGGTTGAACTGGTTTTGAAACAATGTTGAATTTCATTAAGGAAAAACTTCCCTTCATGCAGTAATGTTTCTTGTAGAGCCACTTCAACAGGCTGCAGGTCACGGCAAAGTAGCTGGAGCTCGTCTAGATTGGAGTTGATACCTCTTATGTTCCAATGGACAATCCTCCGCATTGTTAGCTGAATAACACAAGGCAATTTCAGTCCATATCCGTTTCGTCATCCTCAATTTGCAATGGAGCGTACTTTTTTTTTTCAGGCGGTCAGACCTGGCAGCTGAGCTGCCTGTAGGAAGCGTGGGCTTAGGCCCTTTAAGTGCTGGAGGAGAGTTTTTCATCTCCACCATCATTACTCTCTGCCCTCCTCCACTTACTGTGGAGCTGCTCCCGGCGGCCGGGGCGGGAGGGCGGTTTACCACTGAGACTGGGCTTTCCTGGTTGTCCAGCATTAGCTGGTTTCCGCTGCTGAACAGCCTGGGAGACAGCGGGTTTGACGCCCCCGCTGAGGGCCTTTATGTCTTGCACTGTTTCAAAACTCGACTTATACCATGTTAGGTCTGTTTGACAGGCTATGGACACTTGAGTAACTGTCTCAACTGCTGATGGACAGCTTTTTGTCGACGAGCTGCTGGCTTCCACCAGTCTTTTGGTTTCATGGAAAGGTGTTATTTTTTCCGTTTTGATTCGTTGTATCGTTTGTTCCGTTTGCCATATGGGGCAACCTTTGGATGATGACGGGTGGTTACCTCCACAATTTAGACAACTTGGTGGACCTTCACATCTCCCTGCATGTGCCTCCTTGGCGCACATGGCACACTTTTCTGTTTCGGTACACCTGTCCTTGATGTGCCCAAACTTTTGGCATCGAAAGCACCGCATCAGTGATGGCACATACAACGACATTTTCACCTTCAAATAGCCAGTTTTTAAGTCTTGACGTATCACAGGGCAACAAAACGTTAAGAACAACGTCTTTGTCAGGATTTTCTCCGACCCCTTTCGGAACATGGCCCTGCGTACCTCTACAACGCCCTGGCTTTTCAGTTTCGTCCTGATCTCCTCTTCCGACACTCCTCTGAGCTCGGGGCACTTGATGATATCCTTGTTATTGTTAAGTGCTTTGTGTGGTGCAACCTTGATGCTTACGATCGACAAGTACTGATGATCTGAGCAGACGTTCTGATTGTTTGTGGTCTTTAATTTCTGCATTTTTAATGGTTTTCGGGTTTCCAATGAGGGCTTTAAATCCCTTTTGTGTGACAAAGGGGCTCAGTGTGGATATGGGTTTCTCCTCATCAGTTCCCGTCACCACCAACCATGCTGGCCAAAAGCCTGTTTCCTGCCGTATTTCCTCCTCTGAATCAGAGTCATATTCATTATCTCTCTTTCGTTTTGGTTTGTGTGGTTTGAACATGAGCGTAGGCTCAGCGACGGCAGAAATGTGTCGGCCACCCCAGGAGAGCTGCCGTGCTGTGGAAGGGACAATGGATGACCATCTCTTGGCGTCCGTCCGCCTGGAACCGTCCCGCATGAATCCAGACAGTGTACTTTCACGACTGACTAACGTACAGTCACTCATCCCCAAGTGGCCAAGTGACTCAAGTTCGGGATTACGGTTTATTAACGGCAACCACTTGTAAATAAGACAATGAGGATGAAGAAAATGTAAATGAGGGTGGAACCACGCTTCGTCTCATTCCTTCCCTTTGACCTGTCCGACATGGGTAACCCTGCCAGGGCATGAATTTATTATACTGTTAAGTCCAATCCACGTAACTGCCTTGGTCATCGGGACTGTCACTGAAAAAAAATAAAGCTTTCTAACAAGTAGCCCCCGTCGGCATAGCTCAATGGATCATTGGGACCTCAACCCCCCCTTCCCCAACCATGGCAAGGTGGTGACCCGTCCGGGCGGAATGGTAAAGGTAAGAGCCTGGAATTATACACCGTTGAACATGCAGCCCGTGGTCAAAAGGGAACCCCATAGTGAAACAATACTCAGTTCAATGGCACTTGGACGAGAGCCATTTTGAAAGTCGTACGTGCTACTGCTTCCTGTGGTAGGCATTGCAAACTTACTACTTCCAGGAGCCGCATTTTCAGTCTCTGCTTCCAGCAGCCATGATGATAAGACCACATGGGAATGGTGGGGGGGGGGGGGTGGCAGTACCACCAATAGGACTGAAGATATCTAGTTATCTTGACATTCATATATTCATGACTGAAGCTTGCAGGCAAGCCAACAGCCAAGAACAGATCCAGGTCAGATAAATATTCAATATAGATATAAGGGTTTTTTTGTTGTTTTTTGTTGTTGTTGTTGTTGTTGTTGGGTTTTTTGGGTTTTTTGTGGTTTTTTGGTGTCAGGAGTAATTACACAGAAAAAGTAAACTAAATACTTCAGCATATTAAATATAAGTACACTGTATTTGGTGTCAAGAGTATTTGGACGGAAAACAAGCAAAACATCTAGACAGCAAATCCAAGCGAAAATATTTCATTTGGACAGAAAAACCGGTCTGATAAATCCCAAAAACACTTTAGTTCTGAACTTAGCAAAACAATGAACCAGCTTTCAGTCTTTGTTAAAACTGCCACCATCAATCTCAATGCCTCATTGCACAAGCACCTTACAAACCATAAAAAATTTAATTAACTTGAACAAGACTAACTCTGTGAACCTGGATCCCGTTGCAGATACATCACCGCTTGAACTCCTAGTCAGCTCTCTTCTTTCCACCTCCTCTGAGCCCACCACTTCCACATCCACTACACCTATCGACCTGGCTACGACTCCATCTTCATCGTTCCCGGCACCTGCCAGCAACGCAGTCCTGGTCAACAACACAGATGCAGTTCCCTCTGCCTCCTTTACGTCTACTATTTCAACATCCACCACACCTTCTGCTCCATCTGTTTAACTCAACAATGCTATCGAGCTTCCACAGATCCTACATACTCAGTTGCAACATGTACGGATATTGATGACTCCCGGGAAACCACATGCGTACCTTTAACTTCATTTCAGGACAACCTTTCCTGCAGTCCAACACCAGAAAGTAGTTCTTCCTCTCCACAAACCTATAGCTCCTGATGTCACGTTCTCATCATCATCATCATCAAGCGCCCTGCCGCATGGCGTTGCGATCATGGCCCGTCATATGTTAGATTGCTTCTTGCCGCAAGCACAACTTCCACCCTGTCTGTCATCAGCCACCCTGTAAGTCCGTCCAATATTTTCTCCGTGGGTCTACCTGGTGCTCTCGTTCCCTCCACCTTTCCTGTTGTGACTAAGTGCTCTAAATCCCCATAAAATAGGCCATAAATGTTGCCTGTCTTTTCCTAATCTTCCTTATGAATGATCTTCTTGTGTCTGCCTCCATCAAGACTGTCTCGTTTGTTTTCTTTGCTGTCCCTGGAACTCTCAATGTTCTTCTTAGAAACCACATCTCGGCTGCCTCAATCTTGTTCTGGCTTTGCTTGTTGGCTGTCCACGCTTCACAACCGTATAAGATTATCGGTTCTATATAGCATTCAAGAACTCTCTTCCTGATGTTATTTGATCAGCATTTGTTGGTAAGAATGTTCTTCATCTTCTTGAATGCTGTTTTGGCTTGGTAACTGCTGCTAGCTATTTCTGATGTGTATCGGCCGTCTGGTGAGATGATCGTTTCCAGATATTTAAACTTATCAACCTGTCTCAAAGTTGTGCTATTTGCTGTTATTTTGCATGAGGGGATTTCATGTTTTTTATTGATTACCATGACTTCAGTCTTCTTGCTATTTAGCTCCAACCCTTTATTTTTGCTTTCTATTTCTGTTATATTCACAAAGTTTAGTAAGTCCTTTTCATTTTCTGCAATTAGCACGGTGTCATCTGCGCAACAAATGTTGTTTATCATTTTTCCTCCAACCTTTATTCCCGGGTATTCTTCTAGATTCCTCATGATGTTTTTGCTGTAAAGTGAAAACAAATCCTGTGACAGAACACAACCTTGCCTGACTCCTCTTTTGATATTTTGGAAAGAGCTTATATCGTTTTCTATTCTCATTGCTGCTGTTTGTTCCCAATGCATATTTCTGATTATTCGTAGATCTTTTCCATGAGTATTGAGTCTTTCTAACTGGTTGATAATGAAGCTCATGGTGACTGGCGTCTCCTCTCTTGGACATTACGATGGCACAATGTGCAACATGAAGTTTCCGTCCCTGGGCGAGTCAAGTTGCACAGAAAACCACTGAGTCAAATGCAGCTGTCGTAATTTCTGACTTTACTTGCGGATTGTGCATAGGTGTGAAGGCACTGACATCTGTTTAAACCGCGACGTGGAACATCTGGAAACTGATCGATGAATGACGGGAACTGATGATCACTAGCTGGTCTACTCTGCGTTGGCAGATTACATTGTTACCAAAAACCATCCATGCTGGCCTTATTTTGCTAAGCATGGGGGCGGTGGCTGCTTGATAAATCTCCGCAACCGCTTTTTTAATCTTCACAATCTTTTTCTTAAATCTTCGACTTCGTTCCTGACATTATTATAGTCAAGAGGTTTGCTGTGAGCATGGGGGAGAGTCCCACAGTCCTCACGCAAAGCCCACAAGATGTGCGGCACGCTTGGGGCCTGTTCCGAGGAAACAGGCCGTCATTTCCAGCTCTGTTGCTGTATTTATATTTAAGACATACTGGGACCAGAAATAAAAGAATCAGAACGCGTATTTAATACAACCAGGCGCAAATTTTTGGCCAACTGGCCTTTGTCAAGCTTAAGATCACAAACGAACAAACACCAAATTAAAAGGACTAAAATGACTAAGATGACATAATAACGTGTTTGTGAGTGAGATGAATTCTGCAATAAGAAAAGTGGTGATGCCATATTGATATTGTTTTATCCTGAAGAAGGTACAGGGCTAAAATTAGAACTATGATGCAGTAGCTAAGAGTAGTTTTTGGAATGTAAAGTATCTTACTATTAAATAATGCATAAGAGAAAAATAGGTATATGATGGACTGAATACAATCAAGAGGTATGGTTGATGTAAATGCATCGTGCCTAGTGCAAAGAACCCGGTCTGACTTTGGAATAGGAAGAAAAACATCCTAAACGAACAGCCAAGGAGCTGAAGGGAAAAACGAAGTTCCCGGAGAAAAGGATCCTTAGTCAGACGAAGCTGGGCCTATCTTGTGAAACGAGAATTAAAACAGAGTTAATAAAATAATGAAATAAAAACGAAAAGGCATGTGTGCAGCCGCAAAGCCAAGGCCTCACTGAGATGGGGAAATGGTGATAATATGGTGTATTTCTGTAAATCATCATCGAGGTAAAATATACATGGACTCGTGGGCACATCGAAAAAAGATTGTGTGCATGAATTCATCCAAGCAGTATAAACATAAATTATTAATGAAGGACAAGAAAGTCAATACCTATAATTTGAGCGAATACACACGCACACACATACACACCAAGGTAAAAGTACATGCACAAAGAGCCATGTCCAGAAAAAAGTACATGAAGTGGCATGATACTGTATTCCGTTGAGGAAATCTTTATGGTTTGTCATTGAGACCATGTGGCTTGCGTGTTACAAGTTTATTTATGAGATGGGATTCTCTCTTTCCTGTCTATAGTGCTGTCACTGTATAGAAACCACAGACCTTTCTCTCGGATGTTGTTGATTGAGTAGTCCGACTGGTTGAAATGATTTGAAATACTTTTATCTCCATAATGTTGGATATGAGCCAAGTGTTCTTTGAATTGTGTATCAAGGTTATGTCCAGTTTCACCAATGTACATTTGGAAACATTTACAGCAGCTGATAACGTAGGCTTATAGGTTTGACAGTTAAAATGTTTTGTAATTTTCATATGAGATTTGGGCCTCTGACTCTTGTGTCTGAGCACATGAAAGAACATGTCCTGCATTTAGGTTTGTTACATGGAGAGGTTCCTGGAGGTTGGCTGGCTGGTTTTTCTGAGTCTTGGTGTTCCAGCAAGTCACGGAGGTTCGTGCCTCTTTTGTAGACAATTAAAGGAAGCTGGTAAAAGATTTCAGCTACAGTAGAACTGGATTGTAGAACGTCCCAGTTGGTCAAGATGATCTTTATCACACAGGACATAGAAGGGTGAGAGACTAAACTGAAAACTGGACGATCGTCCGTGGCAGCTTTAGGCTCTGAATGGAGGAAGTTTGATCGACAGATAGAGTTGACTTTTTTACGAGTTTCATTGATGGTACTGAGTGGGTAATGTCTACGTAGGAAGAATTGGGTCACAGCATCTGTCGTGTCATGGAAGTCATCATCAACTGAGCAGAGGGGTCGTAGTCGCAACAGCTGAGAGTAAGGGATGCTGTTTTTGGTGTTGGAAGCGTGGAGTGATAGATAGTACAGATAAGAATGAGTCTGTTGATTTGCAGTGGACTGTATAAGCAGTTTTTCAGATCGAAGTGAAACTTCGATGTCTAGAAAGCTCTCGGATGTGTTTGAAATTTCATACGTGAACTCGATGGATAGATAAAAAGTCTAAACGTAATGAATGTATTCTAAGAGTTGGTCATGATTGAGGGATGTCACACCAATGCCATTATCACTGTATCTTTTATATATGTCAGGTTTGGGTTTCTTCTATTATTGTATGATTTGTTGTTCCAAGAACGCTAGCTTGGGGCCCATTTTCGTGCTAATTGCGATTCCGCTGATTTGTGCAAACATCTCCTCATCAAATGAAAACGTGTTTATTGTCAGGACCAGTTCTGCAAGTCGAATGAGGGTTGATGTAGACAACGTCTGATCAGGTCGTTTGTCTAAAAAATGTTGGAGAGCTTTTAATCCATCAGAATGGGGTATGCTTGTGTATAGAGAGGTGACATCTAAAGTGAATAAGTATTTGGATTTTGTTTAGCATTTCAATCAAGTTCAACGTGTGTTTAGTACCTTTGATGAAGGCGGGCAAAGACTGAACTATAGGTGGCAAAATGGTTTCAAGAAACTGAGAAATATTTTCAGTTGGGCAATTGCAAGCAGACACAATAGGACGGCCAGGGTTGTTGGCTTTATGTATTTTGGGAAGTAAATAGAAAAGTGATTGGACTGGAAGTTGTTTAATGAGTAGTCTGGCAGTTGCAGGCAGCTGCTTGAATGATATTTGGTTGTTGATAAGTTTAGATATCTTAGCATGATTGATCATGTGTGCAGGTTAGTCCATTTTTTTGTAAAAAGCTTGATGATGGAGCTGTTTCTGGGCTTCCTGTATGTACAGATTTTTGTCCCATACAATTGCGCCACCTTTATCGTCTGTTTTTGAGAGAGTGTAGCACGTCACTTTCTTCCTTGGCAATGTTGGAACATTTCCTTGGCCGCATATTCAGTTTATTTCTTTGTGGCATTTGTTAATGTAATGTTCGACTTCAGGAAAGGTGTTGTGAGGAGGTTCCCGATGAGCAGGCTCACGGAAAAACGTTGTAAACAAATCTGTGTCTGAATCTAATTTTTGCTTGGGAGGATGTCCGAGTACTGCCATCCAACGCGGTGATTTAAAAATTCGTTTGCAACTGTTGATTGTTTGGTATTTATTGGCAGAGGGTTTTAAAGGAAGAAATTTCATACCTTTGGAACCCCCATGGGGATGCCGGGGGCTCTTTCACTATAAATATATCCCCACCTTCTGGAAATTCTATGCTAGAGACACTGAACACACATGACAGCGACCACCTTCCAGTGGTTTTCAATATAAGGAAACATACATCACCTAGAAACTCCGTATGTCAACCAAGAAACACATTTCAATATACAATTTGATATTGTTTCTAAACTGAGAACTATGAAAGCAAAACGAAAAGCAGGAAACAACCAAACATCTAGAAAACAGCCTCCCTGGTGGAACACAGAGACTGCCTGGAAAGAAAAACGAGCTGCTGTAAAAACCTGGCAAAAACACAGAAGACATCACTCAGACATTGAGAGCATTAGAAAAACGGACAAGTATAAAAGAAACATTGATGAAAATCCAGAACGGTTCAAAACCACAGCCCAGGAAGCAAAAGACAATAAATGGACACAATTCTGTGAAAGATTCAGTGCTGATACAACACAGTCACAATTCTGGCAGTTCTATCAACAAATGGAAGGGAAAACCACAAACACCGCGATACCAGATATCACCAACACAGATGGAACCATATTAAGAACAAACGAAGAGAAAGGACAAGCCGTACTAAAGCGTTTCATACAACAGAGGGATCAGAAAAATCTTGAAGAGAAAAGAAAATTAAATGTGGACCTAAACAAAAAACTAGCGCAGACTGGACTAGATGATTTAATAACTGAACAAGAAATGCATGAAGCACTTGCACGGTGCAAAAAGACACAGCCCCTGGTTCAGACAAGATTCGATACTGTGACATCAAAACGCTGTCTGAACACGACAAAACTTAATTGTACACCCTCTATCAAGACAGTTTTGATAAAGGTAAGGTTCCTGAGGACTGGATACACAGCTTCCTAAAAGTCTTACCCAAACCGGGTAAAGATCATCACAGACTAAGTGGATATCGCATCCTGACTATGCAAAACGTAACTGGGAAAGTGATGGAAAACATAATAGCAAAGAAATTAGCTAGAGACCAAGAAGACAGGAAAATATTCCCACCTAATAAAGGAGGTTTTAGAACAGGAAAAAGTACATGGGAAAACGCAGCTGCCTTTGCTCACGAAGTCTACGAAAGTTTTCAGAACAAAGAAGAAACCCTAGCTGCAGCCATTGACCTAGAGGATGCGTACAATAAAGTACAATTCACATTACTCATGAAACTACTTCAGCGATATGGTGTCAGCATGACGGTCACAAGATGGATTGCTGCTACACTCCAAGAACGAACGGTAGTCCTACGACTTGGAAACTGGTACTCAGCACCACAAAAATTCTCCATGGAACTCCCTCAAGGATCACCACTTTCTCCTGTTCTCTACAACATATATACAAAAGGGTTTGCTGAACTTACTAACAATGGACTAGCCTGTAACCTCACTTTTGCTGATGACGGACTCATCTACAAGACAGAAATGCATCAGAAAGAAACAAAGCAGTCCAAGAACAGTTAAAAAATGTGGACCAGTGGTGCCAGGAAACCGGATAGGCAATCAGCCCCACCAAAGCATAGGTACTGTTCTGCACCCTTGACAACAAAGCAGCGAGTGAAAAAATGTCCATAAGTTACGTTCAGAGGAACCAATATCGAGAGAACAAACAGTTTTGATAGAATGTTTACCTTCAGAAAACATGTGGAAACCACTACACTCAAATGTTAAAAAGGCCTTTCAATCCTGAAAGCAATGGCAGCTAAAGGCATTGAACAACGTCATCTCTTTCAACTCTACCAAGCTGTAATACTTAGTGTCATCGATTATGGATTGGGCCTCACTGCGTTGTCACAGACAAACCTACTAAAACTAGAAAGAATACAAAACGAAGCAACGAGAGTGACCCTCGGAACCACAAAAGACGCATCCACGGAGACTATGCGATATTTGCTCGACCTTCCTTCAATACAGTTGAGACACAAAATAGAACAAGTAAAGGCATAGGTGCAATGAAGCTAGTAAGCTTGGCTTAAAACAAAATGCAAAGAAATACAAGACCAACACAAAACGAATCCTCAGGGTATGTACAGACGAATTGAAGAAATTATCCACGGGAAATATACATGCACATCAACTGGTTGCTTAAAATCGAAAGATGGCACGCTTGTCATGGAAAAAGACAAAAATATTAGACAGATGAGGAGAGTACATTGAAGACCTTTTTGAAGATGACAGAAACGAAAAACACATTATAAGAAAGAACTTTGAAGGACCACCCATAATGAAAGATGAAGTTGGAGCAGCAATGAAAAAGATGAAACCAGGAAAAGCCCCAGGACATTACCGTAGAGATGATTGAAGCCCTGGAGGAATTTGGTATTAAAAAAATAACAGTCCTCCTAAATGAAATTTACGACACAGGAAAAATCCTCAAAGATATGTCAAAATCAATGTGCTTTGCACTTCCAAAGAAGACAGGGACCATAGAATGCGAACTCCATCGTAGAATCAGTTTGATGAGTCATGTAACAAAAATCCTATTAGGAATAACCATGATGACGACAAGGAATAGAATCAAAAGAGAAATAGCAGATGAACAGTGTGGATTTGTGAAAGGGAAAGTAACTATTAATGCCATATATATCCTAAGAACTATCATAGAAAAGTCAATTTAGTTGAACACGGATTTATATTTATGCTTTGTTAAATATGCCAAGCCTTTCGATCGGGTAAAACATGAAGAATTGATCAACTAACTAGAAAGACTCAATACTCATGAAAAAGTCTACGTATAATCAGAAATATGTATTGGGAACAAACAGCTGCAATGAGAATAGAAAACAATATAAGCTCTTTCCAAAATATCAAAAGAGGATTCAGACAAGGTTGCGTTCTGTCACCAGATCTGTTTTCATTTTACAGCGAAAACATCATAAGAAACCTAGAAGAATACCCTGGATTGGAGGAAAAATGATAAACAACATTCGTTACGCAAATGACACCGTGCTAATTGCAGAAAATGAAAGGGACTTACAAAACCTTGTGAATATAATAGAAATAGAAAGCAAAAATAAAGGGTTGGAGCTAAATAACAGAAGACTGAGTTCAGGGTAATCACTAAAAAAAAAAAAGCACGAAATCCGCTCAGACAAAATAACAGCAAACGGCGCAACCTTCAAGAAGAAGAAAAGCATTGCTACCAACAATGCCTATCAATTAACATCAAGAAGAGAGTTTCTGAATGTAATAGAGAACCGATAATGTTATACGGCTTTGAGGCGTGAAACAGTCAACGAGCAAAGCCAGAACAAGATTGAGGCAGCCGAGATGTGGTTTCTTAGAAGAATGTTGAGAGTTCCGGGGACAGCAAAGATTACAATCGAGACAGTCTTGGTGGAGGCAGACACAAGAAAATCATTCATAAGGAAGATTATGAAAAGACAAGCAACTATATATAGCCCATTTTATGAGGAAAGGGAAATTAGAGCACCTGGTCACAACAGGAAAGCTGGTGGGAAAGAGAACACCTGGTAGACCCAGGGAGAAAATATTGGACGGACTTGCAGGGTGGTTGAGGACAGAGAGGGTGGAAAATGTGCTTGCGGCAACAAGGGATAGATGCTTATAGAGGGCATGATCGCCAACACCATATGATGTGCCAGATCACAGTTCTCATCTACAAACTGATAAATTATAATCTACATTTGCACGTCGCTGACGTAAACATGAAGGGTGTCCCAAGGACAGAAGAATCCACCATTGAAGAACTAGTTCTTCCTGATCATCTTCCACCGCCAAAGGATTCCCGAAGACATAATGGATTCAGATCAAGATCAGGATGTCATCATCAACACAGACAACATGATCGGCAGCAAACGAAAAAGATCTCGCTTGTATTTTACTTCGGAGAGTAACACTGACCAGACCTCTTCAGCAAGTCATCACTCTGGAACGTAGAGTGTACCCAAACAAGCTGCTGAAAAATCTGCGGTATAATAATGGAATGTCGAACTGGCTGTCCTTCATGTAGAAATCTGACAGTTACAAAACAGTTCGTGGTTGGATGGATTCAGAATGCTGTGATTATCTGGTAAGGAGTCTGGAAGGAAAGGCCCCTGATTTTTCTCCCTGACTATGAAAACAGGAAATGACTGGTCTTTCAGACAAATCATGAAAAGATTGGAATTGCGTTTTAGAGCCAAGAGCTCGTCGAAACAACTAAAATAAAGTTCCAACAAGCGTGTCAATATTTGGATTACTCATATGAAGAGTGGGCAGATATGTTAGCAACACCAGCCTTTTCAAATCTTCCAGAAAGCCATTGCCACCTCGAAGCCAAGGTGTCTTTACGAAGAAGTTAGAAAGCTCGCCTGTCTCTAGAAGCCCGAGTCCATGGAGAAAGCTATTAAACAAGATAAAGCAGTATCAACATATCTCCATGTCCACTGATGGAAAGAAAAGAAGACATTGCTAAGATATCCAGGTGAACACGGTTGACTTTGCAGAAGATATAATAGACAAGTTTCTCAAAGATGCTGTAAGCAAACTAACCAACAAGTTGTAACCACTGATAATCAGCCAACCTCCAGCGTAAACAAGCAAAGATAAAAAAGACTCCAGAAATGTTACTTTTGTTAACAGTCGGGACGCATAAAACAAGAGTGCATCTGGTAAAAAATGACAGTCAAAAAAAGCAGAAGGAACCGTTGCTAAGAAGGATATCAACTCCTAAGGCTCAGAGGCAGAGGCCAACCTCCTGAGCCAAAAATCTTCAAAGGCCCTGATAAAAAAAAACGCAGATATCACCAGAAGGAATCTAGAAGTCTAGACAACGATAGGCTTTTTTTTTCATATTGTTATACTAGAAGATCAAACTAAAATTGCCAGTAATACAGCGTTAGATGGCACTTCCTGTGTCAGTCTAGTTAAAGCAGGCACTGTTGACACTTCCACTGTTTGTAGTACACCACAAGCCATACACATTGTTGCCAATGCTGATCAGCCAAGTAAAGATATGTAACCTGAGGTCCTTCGTATAAACACAGTTTGGGCAACTTCTTCGGCAGTCCAGCTGTTGGTCAACGATAAACCTGTCAAGGCCAGTGTGGATTCCAAAGCTGAAATTGCCATCGTATTCACATCTGTATACGACAGAATGCCCCAGAAGCTGCAGAAAGTTAGAGACGTGGAAATGTATTCGGTGGATCAGAAAACTTCTCTTCGTCACAACTCCTGCTCTCTTCAGTAATGATAAAGCCATGCTTAAGGAGAGGGTCTGTTAGGCTCGCTAAGGCCTAAACTATAGAAAGATAGACGGAGAGATTGACCTACTTACATTAATACAACACAACATCTAAAATTCAAATTTCTTTCTTAATACAAACGCACTCATTCTCACTCACACAACATTACAAATATTCACACAGAATTAGTTCACATCCAACAAAAAAGGCAGTCACTGCCTCAATATCAGCCGACACGCACTGTCTATAGTTCTGAAACGTCTTCAGGCAATGACACCTGGGGTCATGAACTGGCGCTGCCGACGCCGAAAATCACAAAGCTAGGGGGATGCTCACAACAGTTGTAGTCAAAGATGTGCACAAATAGACGATAAACGTGCACCAAATACACTTAAAGATGAACACACTTTAAAAATGAAGTGACGAATCAATCTTTCTAGCCTACAGGGGTTCTGCCGATGAATGACTGGTTTGCATGGGTTCTTCTGGGAGTCAATGGCCCCTGCCAGACGAAGATGGAAGTCTCACAACAGGAACGAAGAAAGGAAGAAGAAAGAAGGTAATCTGGGACACAATATTGTTCTTAAGCCATTAACCCTAGAGTTATAGTCCATAACCAGACCTCCACAATCTTCGCGTGCCCTTATGTGAACATTGTAGCGTTTATATGCATATATATCCCCTCATACAAAATAAAAGCAAACGGCACAACCTTGAGACAGGTTGATAAGTTTATACCTGGGAACGATCATTTCACCAGACGGCAAATGCACATCAGAAATAGCTAGCAGAATCGGTCAAGCCAAAACAGCATTTAAGAAGATGAAAAGCATTGTCACCAACAAATGCCTATCAGTTAACATCAGGAAGACAGTTCTTGTTTATTATATAGAACCAATACTGTTATACGGCTGTGAGGCGTGGACAGTCAACAAGCAAAGCCAGAAAAAGATTGAGGCAACCGAGTGAGAGTTCCATGGACAGCAAAGAAAACAAACGAGACAGTCTTGATGGAGGCAGACACAAGAAGATCATTGATAAGGAAGATTAGGAAAAGACAGGCAATATTTATAGGCCATTTTATGAGGAAAGGGGAATTAGAGCACCTGGTCACAACGGGAAAGCTGGAGGGAAAGAGAGCACTAGGCTGACCCAGGGAGAAGATACTAGACGGACTTGCAGAGTGGCTGAAGACAAATAGGGTGGAAGAGATGCTTGAGGCAACAAGAGAGAGACAGATGGAAGTTCATGATCGCCAACCCCTGATGATGATGATGTATGTGTGTGTGTGTGTGCGTACGTGTGTGTGTGTGTGTGTGTGTGTGTGTGTTGTGTGTGTGTGTGTGTGTGTGTGTGTGTGTGTGTGTGTGTGTGTGTGTGTGTGTGTGGTGTGTGTGTGTGTGTGTGTGTGTGTGAATTTAGGTGCTCGTAAACACAATTGTATGTAAACATATGTATATCTAAGAATTCATGAGCACATCCAATTTTCACACCAATGTATAAGAGCATACTTACATAGGTACACGTGAACATATGGTACACGCACACACGTATATATGTAGTGGACTATCTGTGACCACAACTGTGAGCTTGTGTGAGTGCCTGTATGCTTCTTTATACGCACAGAATACAGGTACAAGTGTACTCTTGCGAGCGGGTACACGTGTGTACGTGCGTGTTCGTGACGCACACACTCCTTTTATCAACGCACACTGAATTTTGCCAAGATGCCTAAATCAAATCGAATCAAATCACATCACGTTGTTTATTGCCCAGCCCACCACATAGGCGGTAGCCGAAATCCGAACATGTCTCAGTATTGTTAAATGATATTGTCAACCTCAAACTTTTTCTTCATTGAACAACACATGCAATAAGTAAAGTCATGACAACAAAATCGAATGCTCCTGTTTACACAACTATACATGCACACGAATACGAAAATCCATTTTAATGCATATCGATTATTAGACTTGTCAACAACTACTATTTCAAATTTAAATAAGTTTTTAAAATCATCATATATTCCAACCATATGGTTTGCTAGATTTCATCTCATGATTTCATGTATGATAATGTTTTTGTTTAAACGCACTTGCAAGGATAATGGTGATTTTGTTCACTGTTGTCTTTTCACTTAAACTGGGTGCCATTTTTAACGTGGTGATAGCCCTATAGCTGTAGTAGTCGGCTGGGCATAAGCAATATAAACCTAGATATGAACCCGGACATGATACATCGCTCGAGACAGTTGAATGATCTTGTGCGGGACTGATTGTTGGCCAGATCAAGCCACACTGCACCGGAGTTCCCCTGCTTTAGCTTTTGGATTGCCTCCCAGATTATCATGGCATGCTTTTCACAGCCAGACACTCGTGGGATGCCTTTTTTTTTGGACTGAAAAATACAGGTGTGAGGTACTTAATCAGCCTTGCTGCCATGACAGACAAGATCCTTTCGACGTTGCAATGATTGGAATAGCGATTTTATGCGCATGCAGAAATACTTTAGAATGAAGCACTCTGCAAATGTATGGTTATACCTTGGAAAAGAAATATTATTTTATGCCGTTTCGTAAACATTTCACATGACTAATTTCGAAAAGGAGGAATAATCCGTTTTCTAGTAAATTGGCCATCTTATTAAACCCAGGCATTTTATTCGTTTGGGGCTTTGATCGTAGTTTGCGCCAAATGGGTGATAGTTGAATGATGGATTGATGTTGGTGATATAAAGAGAATACGAGATGAGGTCTATCCTGGATTTGGCTCATATCCTTGAATCATTTGAAATAAGCTTCCAGCCAAGGAGCTAGTTAAGCAGAATGTGTCATGGCATTGAAATATGGGGTGAAACTAAAGATGTTCACATAATAATTTATATTTCTACTACGGCACAAGTCTGGAAAACAATGCCATTTGAAAATCACCTAGTTGGAATATATCATGTGTACAAACTGAATAATTGATTGTAGGATATGAAAATTAAAATTAAGTTTCTACTGTGAGTGTGTTGTGTGAGTGGTGGAATGAGACATTGTCTTACAAGGTGTTCCGTGTTCTGGAGTGTGCTCTGACATATGTCCTGGATGTACTGGCTGCGGGACCTGGTATCGTCCGCTGATTGATGTTTGTGGTTCTCAGAATTGGCCCAGAATCTACGAGAGAGGTTCCTGAAGTGTGAAGGTGGACCCGAACAAAGCAATAAGGAAAAGAATGAAAATAAAACTTGATATGATAAAACAATAATCACCCTGATGAATTTTGCGTCCAGTCAAAGGCGTGAACTCGAAAGAAAATTCAGGCAAGCTAATAGAAATAAAACTGAAACCGAACTCGTGGAAGAATAAACTGTGAACTATTGAGATGGAAAATTGTTATATATAGGATGACGCATTTGTGTATACAGAATATCGTGGACGCATCTTGCTCCGATATTTATTGAATTGGTTGTTTGTTGATTTATTAAAAAAATCTTTTGAGCACCGGAATTATCGTCCACTAAAAATTGCAGGGGTCGAGTTTTCGTTCACTTTGTGCAATGACGTGTTCGGTGGTAACTCAGATTTTGAGTGGTTGATTACCTCTAATAATTTTCAATGTAATGTGACCCTTAAGTCGGAGATAAGTAGTGCCCACAAGAAAATTGTGACATTGTGCGTTCCGTATATGGAAGCGTGCCGCTTGTGGTTTTGTTGTTGTTATTAGTGTTGTTGTTGGTGTTGGTGTTGGTGTTGGTGGTGATGGTGGTGGTGGCGGTGGTGGTGGTGGTGTTTTTCTGCGCTTGTGTGTTATGAACACTCGTTGTTATGATTTGTGTGGAAGTGTCGACGCGATTCTGTGCTTGATTTATTCATTGATTATAACTCAGGCGACACAGTTTCTGCGTCTGAGAATAAATGGAATCACCCATCAACTTCAGATATATATTTTACGTTCAAATATTAGATAGCATAATAGCATATCAGGCATCAAACGAATCAATCAAATTTGAATATTGTCTCTTTGGCATATTCATCACAGTTTGCACGGTACTAATACTGATCGAATTCAAGTCATCGTTCAAATCGGCTCTCAGCGTTAGCGTTCTCGCTTGCCCTTGTCGCAGGTGGAATCCGTTGTCGTCGAAGTGGATCAGGAGCCGAGTGGCGACTGTGATCTATTTTGCATCCGGAGGACGTGGCCAATGAGTCGAAGTCTCCGTTTGCGTAGTGTGACGCTGAGACGAGAGAGCTTCGACCGTTTGTAGAGCTCGTCTGTCGAGAGTCGGTCTGGGTAGAAGACGCCAAGTGCTGCTCGTACCATTCTTCGATGCCTGTTGTCTATCGTGTTAGAGAGTGTAGATGTCAGCTGGAGGCATTCCATGCCATAGCACAGAATGCTCTCAACTGCACTTCGGAAGAGGCGAATCTTTACCCGATCATCGGCTTTCGACGTGAAGACGGGTTTCAGCTTGTTCATCTGGGCCCAGGCCTGACCGAAACGCTCGTCGACAACAGTGGAAGGGGAGGATGTGCTCACTCCGAGGTATTTGAAGTCGCTACACTGCTCGACTTGTTCACCGCACTGTAAGTTGATGGGCCAAGGCGGGCTGTCGTATCCAAGGTGCAGAACCTGCGTCTTGGTTCGGCTTATCTGGAGACCTACTGATTCAGCGAATGGGAACTTCAGATGAAAGTGATGCTAGTTTTACCAAGCTGGAAAACAGTAAAAAAAAAAAAAAACGAGATGGAAAACATCCAACTGCAGTGGGAAAAATCCAGATATAGATATTTAGTCTTCTGTTGATGCAATTAACAAACGATTAGAATGTTTGGCGTGTATTAATGAATTGGCTGCAAAGGAGGACATAAAGCAATTGAAACAGGACATTAAAGCTCCAGCAATAAATTCACAAAAACTGTCTGGTCCTTAGTACGCTGGAGGCTCAGAATGAAGGTTGTGAGCAAGTATGGCTAAATTGAAGAAAAGCAACGATATATTGAAACAACAAGACTTGCAAATTAAGCGACATGAATATGTTTAGTACATACCACCAATCCTCCCGCCGCTAGAGTCTCCGAATTCCAGAGGATGAAGGAGACAAACGAGGACTGTGCCGGTATCCACACTCTGCCGGAGATATTGAGGTGGCCAATGGGACAGGTCTCAGAAGCAATGCCAAGCCCCGTCCCATCCTAGTTCGCTTCTTCAATCATTAGAAGAGGGACCAGGTCGTTAGCAACCGGAGGAAATTGAAGGGCAAAGGGACTAGCATAAATGAAGATCTCACACTCAGTAATTACAAACCTTTGACCAGTGCCATACTGCGTTTAACAATACTAACAGCAGCTTGGTCTTGGAGAGGAAAGGGGGCAGTCAGGCTGAATATAAATACAAACGTAAATGAAGTTGTCGGGCGGGCTTTGACATAAGCAATTGCAAGAATTGTTATTATAATTGTTATTTTTGTTGAAAGCCCAGCTGACTGCTTAGAGCCATATCAGGGCTATAACCATTTCAAAACATACACAATACTTCAAGTTAAACAAAAAAGGAAAAGAAAATAAAGCACACATATCAATGCATTCGCGCACATAATCTAAGGGGATGGCCCTGGCGTTGACCACTCTGTCCAATTTATCACACAAGGGATTTAAAAAAACATACCTGAATATAAATTTACTCATAACTAAGGATACTAAAACATCTGTAAAAACGGGCGTAAATTACCTAAAATTGCTTCCGCATATCTCATTTCCCTAGAGCCCAAAAAGCACTTACTATATGTACCCAATTATCAATCCTACGTAAGATTTCATCGAACACACATAGGTGAATACCAGCAAGGCAGAAAATGATAGGAAGAAATGACAGAAAGCAAAGGAGGAAGGCAGAAACCAAGAGAGTGACAGAAAAGAGGAAATTTCTAAACAGAATTTCCAGAAGGTGGGGATACTATTTATACTGAAAGAACCCCCGTCATTCCCACAGGGGGGGGGGGGGGGGGGGGGCATGACGAGAGCTAAAAAGACTGCTTAGATCTACTTTTTCTCCGTATGCCTCAGATGGACAGCATCGCGCCAATATTTATTCTCAAACATACTGTGCGTGTATCAACTTGTGTATGTGCGGGTTTATGGCCATAAAGAGAAGATCCTTGGAGACTGTTTTATATTTGAAACTCTCAGAGCCTGTATACGGATGTAAAAATTCTTGGGGAAAGACATTCGTGAGAGCAAGCACGCCTTATATGTGTGTGTGTGTGTGTGTGTGTGTGTGTGTGTGTGTGTGTGTGTGTGTGTGTGTGTGTGTGTGTGTGTGTGTCGTGTGTGTGTGTGTGTGTGTGTCTGTGTGTGTGTGTGTCTGTGTGTGACGTATGTTCAGGTGGTTGAACGAGCTGTGTGCGTTTTTGTATGTGGTTGGGAGTGCGTGTGTAGGGAGGCATGTCGAAATGGGTGGGACGACCTTTCAGTTCCAGTTCCACGTCTCCGCGCCCGGAATGAATTCCCCATTAGCACTGCCGTCATTGGTGCCATGTGATGTAGAAGATCCAAAATGATCGTGGCACGTGCCTTAAGCCTGCACATAAATCCATGAACTGGCCAGGTCCTGTGGTCCTACTTTGCCTATGGATTTTGTATCTTGTACTATTATTATCACTGGAACAATCTCGGTTACATTATAATGGTCTGTGTATCCGTGTATTGTCAAAATATTAATTAATTCATAAGATAGATAAAAAAAAAAACGGAAACAAAAGATAAAAAGGACAATTAAAACACAAATAACCATTAAGTGTAAAGTTGTCTCATATCACAGAAAGCCCCCCCCACCCCACCCCAAGTCAAAACTATATACAGCCTGTGCTGTATAATAAAATTATCTTCTCTATCAGAGCCTCTCCAGTCTGTCGTCCACTTCCAAGGGAAAAAAGGAATAGGTAGATAAATGAACAAGTAAAAAATAAGATGACAACGGTAAACACACACGCACATGCACGCACACGCACACACATACACGCACACACACACATACACACACACAAAACACAAAATAAAAAACATACAGACAAATATCCACACAGCACGTTTACCTGTCAGAATGCAGTGAATCACTCAAGTAAACAGAGCAAAACAGAAGGTGAAACAAAACAAACGTAAACGAAACAGAAATACAAAGCAGAACTGAAAACAAAAAAGGAAAAGAAACACCTATACAAGTACACATTCACATGTAAACACACACACACACATACACCAACCAACACAGACACAAAAGAAAATTATACAAAACAAAAGGTAGACAAATATGGCAAACTTAGACAAACAGATAACAGTCAACAAACAGACCACAAACACACACAGAAACAGTTGACAACCTTTGCCGTTCTCCAGTTATCTTGTCCATTTCTTCACGTTTTCTTCATTTTTGTTTCAGGAAAATCCCAAGTACTCTCCAATCCCCGCTGTGCAGTGTTACTTTTGAGATAGTACCAATGTTAATATGATTGGCAATAGCTCTTGTTTTTCCTTTCATAGTAGATTTTCGGCCCCTTCTCTATCTATTCAGTTTTGAGTGAGATGGTATGATGATTCACATTTTGCTCGTGAAGGTACGATTTTAAGCGTCTAAGGACTTCAGCTTTTCCAAGATGGAGAATTTTTGTTGTAGTGGCATTGCCTGCAAGTTTGTCGGCACGTTCATTCCCTCAACACCAGCGTGTCGGGGCACGTCCAAGCAAACAAAAACCAGAAACACAAAAATATACTTACAACGTGTATTTCATATTTCAGTCTGTCTTCTCTTGTCTTGTTTTATTGTATTAGATAGGCGTTCAAATTCTGTTTTGTATTTGTCTGGTTCTTAAAAGGCTTTAGCCTGTGGAATAATGTGCATGTGACGAGAGAGAGAAAGAGAGACAGACAGAAAGAGAGACAGAGAGACAGACAGACAAAGATAGACAGACAGACAGACAGAGAATCTTTTACATCTCTTAATTTTGTACAGAAATTGATTTGTGTAGATTTAAACTGCTGTTTGATAAAGGGTATACATGTGCTAGAGTGTTTAATGTAAACCAGTTGTTTGTGAGTGCAGATGCTTGGGTTACATGCAGCTACCATCAAGTGTTCCAAGTGTTCGCACCAGCGATTAGTACTGCCAGGGGAAAACCCATGCCGTCAGAAGCTCCGACATTTTTTTTTCCGGCAAGAGGCAGCAATCTGTGGCCTGAAAAACCTGTGACATCCAGAGCGTGAAAGTGGGTTCTGTTTGGAGCAGAGAACTAGGAGTGCACAGCAAATCTTCCACAATGGACAAAATACCCAGTAATAATCAAAAGAAGTGATATGAGAGCGGACATGGTTCTCCTTTCCCTTTCATCAAAACAAATGATTGTGATTGAAGAAAATGCATCATAAGCATAAGAAAATAGAATGGAGGAAGCCTATATTTACAAAACTACGCCAGTCTAATCAGCATCTTGAGGAAATCCGGCTTTCAAGCCAAAGTCCTCACCATGCAAGTTGAGCAAAGGGAGTGGTAGACACACCAGCCTATGACCTAATGAAAACGACTCTCGATTTCTGGGAGGGTGAAAACTAAAGGCCATTGCAGAAACAGCTGAAAAGAGTTCCAGTCGGATCTGGTCCAGGAGTAACAAACGTAAACTTAATAAGGCTTTAAAAAAAACCTATGTGATTTGACGGTGTCCTATAGGTAAGCAGTTAAGATATCCTAGCAAGGGTAACCTGACTTTGAGACGGTGAGGTGCGTGTTCAAACTCAGGTGCGAAAGAAAAGGGGGCGATCACAGATTATAGATAACCGTGGAGCTGCGAGATCGAACAAGTGGCAACAACAAGGCATTCAGGTGTCATGACCTGGATGGGGCCAGGCCCTCTTAGAGTGTAAGGAGTTGAGGGCCGATATACATGTGCTTGCCTGAGTGGGGCTTCTCCGCTGAAGACCCAGAGTTTGCAGAGTTTCTTGCAATTGATAATATTTTGAATATGCCTTCAATTTAAAAAAAAAGGTACATACGCGTCATTTGAAATTGATCGAAGAATTAATTACACTTGGAACTTCCCAAAGCTTTAAAACAGTTCATATCTTTGATTTCTCTCTGTCGTCTGCAAAATTTGTCCGAGATATAGAGTAAAAAGGAAGACATTACACATTTTTCATATATTCTTTCAACAGCTTGAATGGCGGCTCAAGATAGACACATAGTATATGGAGATGTGTTTTATACCACATTTATATTCAAGCGGTCTTATGATTTGCCTAAACAGTTGTCTCGCCCTAATGTTCAGCAGAGACACGCGCTATCCATGAAGCAGTTGGACAAAGTTATCGCCTCATTTAGGATGAATTTCAAACCGAACGAGTCACGGGGCCTTTCCTGAGGAAAGGTAAAGTAAACGAAACAATACTGTTTACTGTCGCCAATCAGTCTATTCCAACAGAGACAGAAGAACCAGTAATGAAATGCCTCGGAAGGTGGTGTGACGCCTCCCTGAAAGATACACAACCAAGCAAATGGCAGAAGACAGTTTGCAGGTAACAGACCGCTGTGACTTTCTTGGCAAATATATAAAGTATGGTACCTGCAATTTATGCTGATTCCAAAGTGCCTCTGGCCTCTGTTGATGTACGATATATGCACTACCACAGTGGAATCAATGGAGGCCAAAATCAACAAATAAGCAAGGAAATGGCTCGGTGTCCCACCCAGTCTCACCGACGTTGCGTTGTATTGTCGCTAGGCAAATCTGAAACTAGCCCTAAAATCCATTCTTAAGGAGTACAAGGCAGGAAAAGTCGGGCTTCTTAGTATGCTTGAAAACTCAGGAATAATGTTGTGAGATCAATCCAACCCAAGCTAAGGACTGGCAGAAAATGGAAAGTCTAGGAAGCTCTTGTCGGGGGTTTCTCCTCATGATTTTCTGCTGTCCGGCTCTCCCCAGAGTTTCTTACTACTGTTTATATTGCATTAACATATGTATTTGAATAGGGTATATATACTGCATTAATGTATGGGCATGGCAGTATCCCTCTCCCTCTCTTTTTAGGACAGGGGTTGGGGGACGGGTGGTGGTGATGGTATTTGTTTGGCTATGTAAAGTGCAACTAGCACGTTTTTACATGGACTGTTTGCGCTGTTATACATAAATGAAATCAATTTAATACATGTTGTGTATTACATAGAATCTGAATCAACAGTAGAAAAAAATCACACGAGTCACAAGACACTGCAGCACCCTGCACGTAATCTACATATCCTTGTTAAAGAGAGAGAGAGAGAGAGAGAGAGAGAGAGAGAGAGAGAGAGAGAGAGAGAGAGAGAGAGAGAAAGAGAGAGAGAGGAGATGAATGATGGACAATTTTTATGAAAAATCGTATCAAACTGACTGATGGGTTGATCACAAATAGACAAACAGGGCAACGGTTCGAATGCAGAGTTCAGACAGAATAAAGCTGACAACTCACGATGGGAGCAGTAAAGCAGCAGGCAAAAAATACGTAAAAAATTAAATAAAAACAGTGACCAACTTCGATTAGGAGAACGTTTGAAAGAATGCCAAACGACGGTAATGGGAAGTAACAATGGCGATTCTACGAATGATGAAGTTCACCAAGTATTCTCCCCTGACCAAGATCCGTCAAGTGGCAGGGCCAACACTATCGACGACCTGACGCCAAGTCTGTACCGATGGAGTTAAAATAACTATGATGTTTTGAATTATACAAGAACCACTTTCTACACTGTGCAAGTTTAAGCTGAAGAGCAAATCAGTGAGAGGGACACACGTGAGATAAGAAAAACTTGAAGACAAACTAATTGATTTCTGGAACATTGATGAATTCAGGTGGGACGATCAGCAGCCAATAAAAAATCGGAAACTGTACTCACCAATTTTGAAAGGGCATCGTTACAAAAGTGAAACGGGTTTAATAAAGCAACACGGTAAACCCAATATGCAACGGGCAGACAAAAACCATATAACAAGAACAATGTTATGGTTTGTTTCTAAATGGAGTTGAAAGGGGGGAAAGGTATAGTCATGTTTCCCCATACCTTTTTCTCACCTTTTCTCGAACAAGCGTTAAGAGACCGGTGGCCGTCTCTTCTTCCTCACCTACTCACCATCCCTAACCTTGAAGAAAGTCAGCCTCCCATTTACAGCTAGAATGACAATTCTTAAACTGAAACTTCAGACTTTCTTTTTCAAACTACAAAACACTCTATTACCCATGGATAATAGGTCCCAGTGGACATTCTTACACGTAGCCCTTATCATTCTTATAATAAGCATACGAAGAAAGAGAACCATAAACAAACAATGTAAAAGAAGTTATAAAAAGTAATGATTATGAAATATTCATTTTATGTGCTAGTAAGTCAGGCAAGACAAGAGAGAAAGATGAGGAAAGGAGGGATGTTGGAATAGGGATATAGACGAGTGGATGGGAGGATTGTGTATATGTGTGGTTTCGAGCGAGCAGGCTCGAGTGTGTTCATGCGTAACGAAAGGGAAAGCAGTTTTCAGTGAAAGTGGATTTTAAGTTATCAGGCCTTGAAGCACTAAACTTCAACATTTCAGGACCGAATAACTTCAGCTTCTACTTACGTGCAAACATGAAACATTCTGTCTCATCAAATTCCCTTTATTGTTTTAAATCTTAGGGTCAATTCTAATAACTTCAACTGTCGGATAATTTCAAGCAAATCGTAAGTCTCCAGTGAAGTGTCACTTAACTTCAAATGTCTTAAATTATAACCATCAGATGATTGGCAAAGTTTGCAGTACGAATGTTTAAGCCCCATTCACACTAGGGCAAAGAGCGGTTCACGACCAGATTACGGCTGAAAGCTGACAAGAGTCGCAAAATGCTCTACAAGTTCGTGAAAAATCCTTTAATTCGTGGCTTTTATTCGTGATGGTTCTCATTCGCTCGGCACGTCAAAATTGGTCATTGTGCGTGCACAATAAAGCCCCAGTCACTCTAGCAGTTGACAACTCTCAAAATTTAAGAGTCGCAGAATCTCTTCAATTCCTTTAACTCGTGGCTTTTACTCGCGATAGTCCTCATTCGCTCGGCTGTCAAAATCGGTCGTAGACTGGTTATTGCGCATATACAATAAACAGTGTACATCCTTGAGTGAAGCAGACGCCAAAAAATTGGGAACACTCGTAAACCACGAGGTAGATGCGATTAGCTTTTGAGTCGTGACCGTTGCCAAAACATCGTGGGTGTCGGGTATCACAGACAAGTTTAAGAGTATTAGGACCGGTTGTGTAGAAGTCGTGAGAATCGTGACCAACTCCTGATATCGTGAAGTGGTCTTCTAATTCTATAAGTGGCTGCCGATTGGTCTTATGTCGGTTGGATATCGATCGGCAAAGTTTGCCGAGTGGTTCCCGACTGCACCCACAGAAGTCACGAGCGAAATACGACTGACGCGAGCGAAATACGACTGACGCAAGCGAAATACGAACGGAATTGGAGCGACAGCTGACTTCTCAACTGGTTCGAGAGTGCGGCGTCTGGAGGTCACGTGACCGATCGTACATGATTCGCCACCTGAGACCAGGATCAATCATCTAAAGACAAAGGAAAGAAAGAAATGGGAGGAAATCGAAGACGAAAACAAAAAAAGAAAACTAATGGGGAAATAGTGACAAAAAGTACTGCATACAAAACTAAATTAACACAGAAATCAAAACAAAAAAACAACAAAACCTGGAGCAACGATCTGATTAGAGGGAGCCGTGCTTGAACAATGACGGGAGTCATCGTGCCGATGTGATCACTTTGGTTGTCAGATGCAAGCTGATTGGAGTTGTCACGAACGAGCTGCATTCCTACCCGATCACTTTCGGTTATGTTCGATCTTGCAAATATCTGGAAACGGTCTGCACTGTCGTAGACAACTCGTACAAACTCGTTTCTCACTGACATCACAATCGGCCCTCTTATTTTAACACTCGCTTACAGTCAGTGACACTTTGTGGAGATCCTAGCCGAGCAGTACAAGAAAATGATTTGAGTGTCGTGGAGTCGTCTTGAACATCGCATGTGTTGGTGGGAACTGTTTACATCTCTCGTGAAGGTCTACAACGTTCTCAACGGTCGGGAAAAGGTGGAAGTCTTTGTTTTATTCTGTCTTATTTCAGTCGAAAACTAGACTTACATTTGACTTCTATGCGCTTTTAATATTTGTAGTCGTAAAAGACCGGACTACAAATACCACGACCTCTCGGTCATGACAAGTCGGCATGTCGTTGAAGTCGGTGCTGTAGGTGTGATTCGGGCTTTAGTTCAAGATTATTTCAGTTATTTGGGAATAGATTTCAAATGAATGTCAATGAACATGGTCTAACAATACGACTGCTATAGTTGTAAACACGATAAAGTATTTTATCTCAGATTTGATTTAGTTGCTTGGAAATTATTAAGCAAAAAGTCCATTGAGGCAGGTTGCATTTTAGTGTAAAACAAATGCGCAAAACAGTTTTAAAAAGCAAAAAATTTACTTAAGATTACCAAGTGGTCTTGTTTGGAATGTTTCATCAGCTTAACTTTATTTAGTCATTAGCTTGATCATTTCTTTTACTTTTGTGCGTGCGTTCTTGTTTTCGAACTCTGGATAACACTGGCTAACTGAATACTTTGTACGTTTAGCTTTGCAACACTCGTAGAACTTTAAGGGGACTTGTATTTTTAGTTGAGCCACATGATCGTACGGGAACAAATCTGAATCAAATTTGAGTAGTATATTCAATGCCGTTGGGAAGCCGTTGTTTCAAAAATTCGACAATCTCAACAGATTTTCAAGACGAATTTGTGTAAAATGTATTAAATCGATATAAAAAGTACGGCAAGACCTCTTTATTTTCTTTTTCAGGCACATAATTATTAACCATGTGATGTGAGAAAGAAGGCATTCTCTCTCTCTCTCTCTCTCTCTCTCTCTCTCTCTCTCTCTCTCCTCTCTCTCTCTCTCTCTCTCTCTCTCTCTCTCTCTCTCCTCAGTACGGTATGATTATTTAGATATGAATTATATCTATCCTCTAATTGTTGTGGTCAATCAGACACCACCTGTCGATGTACATCATCATCATCATCGGGTGTCTTGCCACATGGCATTGGCGATCATGGCCTACCATCTGTTTCTATCCCTTGTTGCCTCAAGCACCTCCTCCACCCTCTTTGTCTTCAGCCACTCCGCAAGTCCGTCCACTATCTTCCCCCTGGGTCTACCTGGTGCTCTCTTTCCCACCAGCTTTCCCGTTGTGACCAGGTGCTCTAATTCCTCTTTCCTCTTAAAATGGCCTATAAATATTGCCTGTCTTTTCTTAATCTTCCGTATCAATGATCTTCTTGAGTCTGCCTCCATCAAGACTATCTCGTTTGTTTTCTTTGCTGTCCATGGAACTCTCGACATTCTTCTTAGAAACCACATCTCGGCTGCCTCAATCTTGTTCTGGCTTTGCTTGTTGACTGTCTATGCCTCACAACAGTATAACAGAATTGATTCTCTATAACATACAAGAACTCTCTTCCTGATGTTAATTGATAGGCATTTGTTGGTAAGAATACTTTCCATCTTCTTGAATGCTGTTTTGGCTTGGCCGATTCTGCTGGCTATTTCTGATGTGCATCTGCCGTCTGATGAAATGATCGTTCCCTGTCTCAAAGTTGTGCCGTTTGCTGTTATTTTGCATGAGGGGATTTCATGTTTTTTACTGATCACCATGACTTCAGTCTTCCTGCTGTTTAGTTCCAACCCATTTCTAGTATGTTCACAAGGTTTTGTAGGTCCCTTTCATTTTCTGCAATTAGCACGATGTCGTCTGCGTATCGATGTTGTTTAATCCAGGGTCTTCCTCTAGGTTTCTCATGATGTTTTCGCTGTGAAGTGAAAACAGACCTGGCGATAAAACACAACCTTGTCTGACTCCTCTTCTGATGTTTTAGAAAGCGCTTATATTGTTTTCTATTCTCATTGCAGCTGTTTGTTCCCAATACATATTTCTGATTATTCGTAGATCTTTTCCATCGATATTGAGCCTTACTAGTAAGGTGATCAATTCTTCATGTCTTACCCAAACGAAAGCCTTGGTATAATAAACAAAGCATAAATATAAATACTTATTCATCTCGATTGATCTCTCTATGATAGTTTTAGGATGTACTTACTTTTTACTTTTTCCTTCCGCTTGGGGAGATACAGTCGTCTGTCAGCAGCAAGACGGGTGGCCTGGAGAAGGGACATCTCGTGAGCTCTGAGGGTGTCTGCCACGGAGTCGCTCCATCGTCGTCTTGGTCTTCCTCTGGCTCTCCAGCCAGAGTATCTGGTGTTGTATGCCCGAAGAGCTGGTTGGTTTAGGGGCATACGTGTGAGGTGTCCGAACCACTTGATCCTCATATGTTCGATGTGTTGTAGGATTGGTGTTGCTCCTACCATGTCTCGTATCACCTTATTTCTGATCTTGTCCCGCCTTGTCTTGTTTACTGCTTTCCTCAGGCATTTCATTTCACAGGTGACCAGTTTTCTCTCGAGGACTTTAGTTAGGGACCATGTCTGGCACTGGTATGTCAGCGTTAGTAGAAAAATGGTGTTGATGAGTTTCGCCTTAGTGCTGGTGGGAATGCTGGGGTGTTTCAGGAGAGGGGCAAGTTGGTAGCTGACTGCGTTGGCTTTCTGGCATCTGGTCTCGATTTCTCTGTCTAGTTTGCCATTTTCAGTGAAGATGCTGCCCAGGTATTTAAATTCACTGGCTTGCTTCAACTGAGTTCCGTTGATGTTGATATCCAGTTTGTTTGGTCTCTTACTGACAGTCATGACCTCGGTCTTGCTGACGCTGATCTTCATGCCGTATGTCTCGCAGCTTTCACTGAGCTGGTCTGTGTGCTCCTGTAGCTGTATCTTGTCATTGTTCACCATTGCCTGGTCGTCCGCAAACATGAGTTCATTGAGTGCCTCAGGTCTGGGTTTGCCTCCTTCGTAATCTGATCCATATAGATCACGAAGAGAAGAGGGGAAAGATTACAGCCCTGCCTTACTCCCGATGTTACTGGGAACCAGTCAGATGTTCCACTGGCGGTGCGGACTGCACTCCTGCTGTTGGCATAGATGGCCCGAATGTTGTCTAGCAGCTGGCCCTTGACGTCGTACTGCTCGAGGACCTTGTTTTAGGATGTATATGGCATTAATAGTTCCTTTCCCTTCCACAAATCCACACTGTTCTTCTGCTATTTCTCTTTTGATTCTATTCCTTGCTTCATCATGATTAATCTTAATAGGATTTTTGCTACATGGCTCATGAAGCTAATTGTACGATGGAGTTCGCATTCTTGTCTTCTTTGGAAGTGCAATGAAAATTGATTTTGACATATCTTTGGGGATTTTTCCAGTGTCATGAATTTCATTTAGGACGACTGTTATTTTTTCAATACCAAATTCCTCCAGGGCTTCAATCATCTCTATAGTAATGTTGTCTGGTCCTGGGACTTTTCCTGGTTTCATATTTTTCAGTGCTGCTCTAACTTCATCTTTCATGATGGGTGGTCCTTCAAAGTTCTTTTTTATAATGTGTCTTCGTTTCATCCCCAAAAAGGTCTTTAATGTACTCTCCCCATCTGTCTAATATTTTGTCTTTTTCCATGATAAGCGTACCATCTTTCGATTTTAAGCAAGCAGTTGATGTGCATGTATTTTTCCTGTGGACAATTTCTTCAATTCGTCTGTACATACCCTGAGGATCCGTTTTGTGTCGGTCTTCTATTTCTTTGCATTTTGTTTTCAGCCAAGCTTCCTTAGCTTCATTGCACCTATTCCTGATTTCTTTGTTTATGTTCCTGTATATCTCCTCATTTTTCTTTGCCTTCCTCCGTTCCTCTATCAAGCCTAAAATTTCTTTTGTCATCCAGTTCTTTTTTGCTTTTCTATCTACTTTAGGGATTTCTTCAAAAACTTCGTTTACCGAATTTCTCAACTTTGTCCATTGTTCCTCACTGTCACCAACGTCTTCCAGAGCACTGAATTTGTTTTGAACATGTACGTCAATTTTTTTACGAATCACTTCATATGTCTTTAAGAGTCCAAGATTTAGTTTGATGTTGCTTTTGGTCTGTTGCCTTTTCCTCAATTTCAGCCTAAATCTTCCCACTACAGGATTGTGGTCACTGTTGCAGTCTGTGCCTGGTAGTGTTTTTCATGACAGTAAAGAATTTCTAAATCTTTTATTTATCAGGATGTAGTCAATCTAATTTTGGTATTATCTCCTGGACTCATCCAAGTCCATTTTCTTCTATTAGGCTGCTCAAACCAGGTGTTTCCTATTATGAACTCATTCATCTGTGCCCATTCTACAAGTTTCCCTCCCCTTTCATTTTATATACCAAGGCCATGAGGTCCAACTATATCCTCCACCCTATCTTGTCCCACTTTAGCATTAAAATCTCCCATTATCGATGTACATGCACTTTGATAAACCTGTCGATGTACATGCACACTATCAGGTTCCATGTCAACTATTACGCGTTTTGTAGCAATAGAACAGTCTTTTTGTTATAAAATGATTAGTTGGTTGATGTGTTGATTATGGAATATTTGATTCCTTGAGTGCTGCTTCTTAATTTGATGGATTATTGAGGGTAGTGCCAGGGGGAATGATTGATTTACTCACTGATTAGTGAAAAACAGAAAATGCAGACACATAGTGGCGTGTTGTCTGCTCTCCTAACAGCTCGAGTTCCGTGTTCCAGTGAATAGTCTGATTGTGTGTTATGCGCTTTGAGTCCAACCGAATTTGGAGAACAGCTCGATATGAAAATTATTCATGATGATAATTTGATTGATTGGTCGATCGATTAATTAGCTGAATGGTATACGGATGGATTGATTGAGCAGTTGATATAGATATTGACTCTTTTGACTGATGGATTGGCTGTATGGAATAATTAGACAGTTGTTTCATTGATTGATCCATTGTTTGATGAATTGATTGATCAATACTCATAAATTGACTGATTATGTAATTAGTTGGTAGATTAGTTAGTGGATTGATCGATAAACACGGTGCACTGATGGATGGACTAGTTCATGAATGGACTTATTTGGATTTTGTTTGTTTTCGTTTGTTTGTTTGTTTGTTTGTTTGTTTGTTTGTTTGTTTGTTTGTTTGTTTGTTTGTTTGTTTGTTTGTTTGTTTAGTTGTTTTGTGTATGTGTTTTACTGCTGCTCGTTGGTTGGTTGGTTGGTTGGTTGGTTGGTTGGTTGGTTGGTTGGTTGGTTGGTTGGTTGGTTGGTTGGTTGGTTGGTTGGTTGGTTGGTTGGTTTGGTTTGTTTTGTAGTATTTGAATTGTTGAATAATTGACAATGGACAATGAATAGAAATTACACTGAATGATAATTTGATGGATTATTAATTTTCACTATGCTGATTAAGTTGCTGATTGGTTGATTTGACTTATTAGAAAACTGATGAAATAGCTGCTGAGTGAACTGATTCTTTGAATGACTGAATGATTGGTATTCGTTTGATTGGTGAATTTGTTGTTTGTTTGGTGTCAATCAACCCTTGACATCCAAATCACTCACGCATTGATTGACTGACTGCCTGGTTGGCCGAGTGAATGAGTGATCAATTAGTCAATTAATATACTTTGATCATTTTATTGAGCGGTTGATTAATCGTGTTGATTTACTCGATTTATTTACTATTAATTGATTACCTGATCGTTGGTTTAATGATTGATCAATTAGTTAGCTGATTGACTGTGTGATTAATTGATTGATCGGTCAGAGGATAAATGGATGGGAGAGCTAGGCGACAGGCTCTTTAGGAGAACTCAGAAAGTTTTGTGTACACTTCATAATTATGATTTAGACTGTACTAAAATCTTTGACACTGTGCTAAGTATCACATAAAGTTTGCATTTGCATTTCGTGTGTATGTATGTATATATGTATGTATGTATGTATGTATGTATGTATGTATGTATGTATGTATGTATGTATGTATGTATGTATGTATGTATGTATGTGTGTGTGTGTGTTATGTATGTATGTATGTAATCAGATTATCGTAAGCATGCTTTCCATTTTAACTTTTTATCCCAATCAACATCCATCAATTTGATATTCAATGCGGCCGTATAACATAGACGTGATCAGTCAATCAAAAATTCAATCAACCCTTAACATTCAAATCTACTCTCATACAGAACCTGTCACTCGTTCTCGCATCCATTCATCCTCTAACTAATCAGTTAATTTTCCTTGCAATGCGTTTCATGTATGCGACTTTTATTCATTTATTTATTCCTTCCTTCCTTCATTCATTCATTTATTTATTTATTTATTTATTTATTTATTTATTTATCTATCTATGTATCTGTTTGTTTGTTTGTTTGTTTGTTTGTTTGTTTGTTTGTTTGTTTGTTTGTTTGTTTGTTCTATCGACTGTAGGCTACTTGATTTTATGAAGTAACTTTCTGAGACATTCAAGCTAATCGGAATACTTAAATTTCTGTCGTGGACGCGCACGATTTTGAAGCTAAGACGCCTGTATGGTGATTTCAGATTCGGATATCTTCAAATCATTGAATTCCCCAAGCACTTAAAGTTATCAGAGATTAAACGGTTATGAACGGTTATAAATGGTTTCCATACCATGAAATTCTGTTAAAAGTAAGAATACTTTTACGTCAGCGACTGGTAAACCATATCCAGAATAGTGTTATTCACATTAAAATGTTCCACTTTCCGAGAAATGTTTTCATATGCCCTTTCAGATATTTGATCAAAATTATCATTAAGGGTATTGTTGTTGTTGTTTTTTTTTTATCTAAAACTGTTCCAAATTATTTAAAAACTATCCGCTTTTTCTCTTTGCATTTGTTTACAGCTACCAGAGACTCACATCGTGCCCTTCGCTCCTCAGTTCAAAGTTTCTTTATATTTTGAACATTTAATTTGGGAAAACTGACGTCAAATCATGCCATGAAGGGTGTCTATGCCCTTTGTCTTGCTTTCATTACTTCCGGAAAGAAATAGAAGATTTATACACACCTGCAAAACTACAGACACTTGATCTACTTTTGGTATCTTTACAGAACAATAAAATGAAAATACAAAGGTAGTAGACTTCCTGTTATATTTTCATTGAACGACGAACTGAGACACCAGATGTCATAACAGATCTAAAGAAATCAATTTACACGAAAAGCACGGTGCAATCTTTGCCTCGAAAATCAGTTGGAAGGCAACTAACGCTTCTGAACATATACATGTAGACAACATATCACGAGCAATTTATCTCGAAGTAGATCATTTCATCTCTGACCAATCATTCATATACTGAAGCAAAACCAGCTCAGTGCAAGACCTTGGCAGCTTGGCAAAATAAGAGAATCGACCCATGACATGGTTTTGGTTAATGGAACAATCTTAATTTGCTTGCAGCGCCATCCTCTTCTCGCTTCTGGCTGCCTTTCTTGTCCCTTGTGCATAGAAGTTCATCAACGAATTTCAGTCGCAAACAGGATTGAGCAGGAGAAGGCTTTGTTATTTCTTCCCTCTGCCAATGACACATCTCCAAAGGCTCATTTCATTTGCCCGGTCACGGGTTAGTGTCCGTCCACTCTGATCTTCTAATAATTAAAGAAATGACAAAGTTCTCATAACATGTCGACTGCATCTCAAGAAGAAGAAACTGTGAAACGGCATGTTTGGTTTACTCCCCTCTTTGAGAGACCGCTACGGCACCAAAATTTGTTTTAAAAGTTAATGAAAATCTCTCTCTCTCTCTCTCTCTCTCTCTCTCTCTCTCTCTCTCTCTCTCTCTCTCTCTCTCTCTCTCTCTCTCTCTCTCTCTCTCTCTCTCTCTTCTGTTGCCTTCCTTGTTTAGTTTCCGACAAGACGCTCGTTCAAATGTGGGTACAAAAACATTGTGTTTTTCCGTAACAAAGTCGTCCAGCATGCCTATTGATGGACTTACTGCATTTTCAGAAAGTTTTCTTAGCACAGTGCTGCAAGAAGCAATTATGTAATCCTTCAAAAGGGCAACCAGACAGTGTTGGTGTTGCGGCTGACGAACACAGATGCCAGTAAACTCACTGCGACACAAGAGGGATGCTAAAGTGATATGTACAGAAGAAAATGTCCATCTCAGATTTACAGGAACAGGTTTATTACCTGCAAACTATCTTCTGCCTTTTTCTTGGTTTCCTTACCCCTTTGTGTATCTTTCAGGGGGTCGTCATACCGTCTTCCGAGGTTTTTCACTGGTTCTTCTGTCACTGTTGGAGTGGACTGATTGGCGATAGTAGACGTTACTGTTGCGTTTACTTTACATGTACTTTTCCTCAGTGAGAGGCTCCATGAATTTTTCGGTTTGAAATTCATCCTAGATTAGGCGATCACTTTGTCTATCTCTTCTTCTTTTGTGGAAAATACCGTCGTGTCGTAAATGAAGGCTTTTAGAGGGAATATTTGGTATCCGTTTCCGAGGTCAGCTGGGCCCGAGGTCCTTACTGCTGCTTTCAAGATGACCTCCATTGCTAACACGAAGAGTATTGGAGAAATACCACAGCCTATGACTATGCCTACTTCCAAATTTATCCAGTCTGTAGTGTATTCTTTTGTGGAAAACCCGATTGAGAAGCCATGGAAATACTTGTTCAGCATTTCTTGGATGTTCTTTTGGACATGATACATCTACAGTACAGGGCCAGTTGAATCATCCTGTGCAGGATTGATCCATACGCATTTGCCAGATCAAGCCACACCACGTCGAGGTCTTCCTTCTCTGTTTTAGCTATTTGGATTGCTTCTTAAATCATTGTGGCATGCTGTACACGGCCTGACACTCCTGGGATGACTCCTTTTTGGACTGACAAATCCAGGTACTCGTTTACAATTCGGTATTTGGTCAGTCTTGCTGCCTTGACGGAAAAGATTTTCCCTTCGACGTTCAGAAATGATGTTGGCCTGAACTGGCTGATGTCACTTGATTTCTCTTGTTTTGGAATGTACACTCTATCAGCTGTCATCCATTGGTCGCTGATCTTCATGTTCCTCCATGCTGATCTTATCAGTTTGTGGAGCCACCTGAGGACACTGGGATACTTTTTGTACAATAGTTAAAGTATTCCGTTTGGTCCAGCTGATGATTCGGCTCTTGCTTTCTCCGCCACTTTCTTTACGTCATCCAGTGTTGGTGGCTTTTTATTAAACATATTCTCTGGCATTGCAGGCCAAACCAGATCCTGGATTTCAAGCGGTGCCTCGCTCTGAGGGTCGGAATATGTTTTCCTGAAGTACTGTTCCAGAGCTTCTTTGTCCACTGTGAGTGGCCCAAAGAAACTGAACGCAGTCCAACAACTCCCAGTGCCAGAAGAGAAAGTATCAATGCAGGGACTACTCGGTGTAGTTGGTTATCTTCAGAAGTTTGTACCAAACATTTTTTCTGAAGCAGCAGCACCACTCAGAGAACTTGTGGAAAAGACCGACTACTTCAGATGGGATGAATATATACAAGGTGAAGCCTTGGAGAAAGTGGAAGAGAATACTCTGAGCCACCTGTAGTTCGCTACTTTGTCTCTTCAGGAAAATGTACGACCACACTTCAGTGTGATGCTTCACAGTTTGGGCTTGAAGCTTGTCTCATGCAGGATGGTCAACCAGTTCAGTGTGCTTCCCGGGCATGACCGAAAAAGAAAAGAGCTACGTTCAAATAGAAAAGGAGATGCTGGCGATGCTCTTCGGTCTGGAAAGGTTCGAGAGATATGTCTATGGAAGAGATATCCTGGTGAAAACTGACCAAAACCACTGAGACCATTCACAACAAGAGCTTACTCTCTGCACCAAAGAGGATTCAGCGCATGTTACTCAGAACTCAAAAGTTCAAGTACACAGTAGTGTACAAGCGTAGAGCTGAGATGTATCCGGCTGACAACCCTCAGCAGAGCAGTCAGTGGAAAGGCGAAACAGCAAATCACCCACAAATAAGCAACTTTCACCACAGAATTGGAGAAAACAGATTCACTGCAAGAACTGGCCGAAGAGCCAAGAGAGACTGAACAGTCTGCTGCAAGCAACACAGGAAGATGCAACCAGGAAATCTCTCAAAGATGTCATTCTAACAGGTTGGCCAGAGGAGAAACAACAACTTCCATTGCAGTTACAAGACTACTTTCCTTTCAAGGAAGAACTTTCACTCCATAATGGTCTTGTCCTCAAAAACCACTGAATGATTGTACCATAAAACGAAAGTGCAGACATCTTAGAGAAACTCCATACAAGGCCACTCAGGAATTCAGAGCTACATAAGAATATCGCGCGAGGTGGTATAGTGGCCCAGGATGAACGTGGACATTGAAGACTTTGTCAGGAAATGCAGCGCCTGCAGCACATTCCAACGCGGTCAGCAGAAAGAACCGCTCATCAGCACAGTTTCATTTTCAGTTTCAGTTTCAGTTTCTCAAGACGACGTCTCTGCGCTTTGAACGAATTCCATATGCACTAACGTCACAGGTGCCATGTGTATGGTGATCATGGCACAAACCTTAAGCTTTCACATGAACCCATGAGCTGGCCAGGTCCTGAGGCCCTACCTAGCCCATGTGTTACCTAGTCTATATTTTATACTGGTATTTTATCAGCCTGTCACTGGAATAACCTTGGTAACATGTAAATGACATGTGTATCTGTATATCTTATTCTTCAAAAAAAAGGAACACATATAAAGTGAATAAATAAATAATCAAAGGTCTGAATCACAACACAACTAGCTGTTCTGTATAAACTCGTCTCACATGACAGAAAGAAACCCCCACCACCACCCACCCACCCAGTCAATGCCCAAATGCTCAGGTATAGGCAATATTTTCTTAATCATAGATAGTTATGTAAGTATGTGAGTAAGTAAGTAAGCGAGGGAGTGAGTAAGAAGTGAGTGAGTATGTGAATAAATGAATACAAAATAAAGGAATATGTAAATGTAGATAAATAAACAGGTAAGAGATGAAAATAACAAATAACAATAAATACATGCATATACCCACATACCCGAACACAGACGTACACACATACATTCATACATACACACCCATATCCTAACAGCATGATGGCCAACAACAACAATAGCAACAAAAACAACAACAACAACAAAGAGGAAACACTCATATATACATACCATGAGAAAAATGTAGACGTTAAAAGACATAACGAACGAACCATGAGAAACTTTCAGACATATCTGGATAACAATCAACAAACAGCCCACAAACACACACACAGACGGTTTGGCAAACTTGCTTGTTCTCCAACTGTCATTTCCTTTTCTTCACTTTTCCTTTATCTCTGTTTCAGGAAAAGCCCACTTTCCATTCCACGTTGTAAGAGTCTGTGCAGTGTTACTTTTGAGATGATACCAGTGTAGGTCTGATTAATGATAACTTGTTTTTTTCTTTCATAGTAAATTTCCGGCCACTTCCTCTGTCTATTCCTTTTTGGGTAAGACATTCGATGGTATGATGACTCGCATTTTGTTCAGGAAGGTATGTTTAAAGCATCTAAGGGTCTCAGACTTTCCCAGATGGAGAATTTTTGTTATAGTGGCATTGCCTGTAAGTTTATCGGCCTGTTCATTTCGATTAACATCAGCTGTCCAGCGTAAGTCCACGTGAGATTTTGAAGGTCAATACTGTTCATTGCTTTGTGCTATTCTGGGGAAAGTTCAGCAAAACATACGGGTTTGAACACGTAACAAGTTCCCCACATCACCCGCAGTCCAATGGGAAAGCAGAGAGCGCGGTGACGGCTGCAAGGATATGCATGAAGAAGGCAGAACACAACTCCACAACCCCATTTTGCACTTTCTGAAGTAGGTTCATCGAGTCAGCCAGAATGAAGGCTTGGTTTTCTTTCATGTCACCATCCAGTGAGGTTTAACCATTGTAGTGCATGTGTGACTGTCTCAATTTCCATTGTTAGACTGGAGGTTGTGATATCATCTGTAGTGTTTTCTTCATGTTTGGCGTTTCCATTCTGTTTGACAGTAAAGCCCCGTCTAGATTTGTTACTGGTGACTGAGCCATCCGTGTATATGACTTCATTTCGGGTTGCAGCTTCGTTGCTCCATGAGTAGCTGAATTTCTGCATTTGTTTTCCTTTCTGGCCATTCGCGACAGTGTCTCCCTAGATTTTTGGGTATGATAGTTTTGTACAGATGTTTTAAGAGGTTTGGATGTTTTTCCCATTCCTTTGTCCCTTTTGAGTTCTGTCAGTTGACACACATGCTGAATTGAGTTTTCTGCCTGTCCCATCCGAAATTTTTCCCCGTCATCAGCACAGAGATCCCAGACCTGTGCTGGCAACACATTGCCTGCGACACATTTGAACACATTTGCAATGAATACCTGGTCACAACTGATCACTCCTTAGATTTCTTCAAGACTGATCACCTGCAAACAAGAGAATCCAAAGAGGTCGTCAGCTGTCTGAAGAGAAACATGGCAAGGCACGGAATTCCAGAACTCTTGACAACGGACTGTGGAACTCAGTTTACATCCACTCAGTTTGGAAAATTCAGCAAAACATACGGGTTTGAACACGTAACAAGTTCCCCACATCACCCGCAGTCCAATGGGAAAGCAGAGAGCACGGTGACGGCTGCAAGGATATGCATGAAGAAGGCAGAACACAACTTGCTCTACTCGATTTGAGAAACATCCCGCCAGACTGTGGGACAGTTCGCCTGCTCAGAGACTATTTGGCAGAAGAACAAGAACACAAGTGCCAACTTCAAAGACACAATTCAAACCTGCTGTTATATCAGCCAAGACAGAACATGAGAACAGAAAACTGAAGCAAGCACACTATTGTAGTAAAAGTACAGTAGAAGTGACTGAACTGATTCCGGGACAGATTTCCAACCTCCAGAATCCAAAAAGTGGGTTAGCGTCAGAGTAGATCGACAGGTGAACATCCGTTCATACAACATACGTACTGAGGATGGACGTCAGTACAGAAGAAATCGCCGACAGCCACAAGACACACAGGACACGAAGCTTCAGCGAACAGTCAACCCTGATGGACTGATCCAAGGAATGGAGAACTGTTGAAGCCAGCAGCAAAACAACAAACCTGGGAAGCAACAGGAAACGATCATTCCATCAAAACAGACACATGAAGAAATGTCAATGAAGCAGCCTGAACAAAATGTGCAACAGCCGTCAGAGACAGACAACAGCAAGAAGAGGAAAAAGAAAGAAAACAGTTCACGAGTTGAAGGACTGATGTTAGGACTTCAGCAAAGTCGTCTGTTCAGGATGCATCAGATCAGCCATTGGCCAATTGCCAACAGTCTGACAAGGAACCTGGTTTAGCCACAAAACAAACAAGCACAGGATAACCTGAACTAGTTAGTTCTCCCTACAGAACAAGGTCTGGTAGAAAGAGGAAGAAAACCAGATTTTCTATGAGTGAAACAAGGACATGGTGATAATAGACAGTATAATGATCATGGATAAAATGATATAAATAAATGAATGAATGAATGAATGAATGAATGAATGAATGAATGAATGAATGAATGAATGAATGGGTCCTTGGGAGAAAAGAGTGAATAATTTTTGGATAACTGTTGTAATAGAAATTGGGAAAGCGGACATTTATTTCATACGGGCTGAAAGATAGAATTAGAGGCATAAAGAAAATATTTTATTGCTTTCGTTTTCCTAGAGAAAGGGGGATGTGACGTGTGTTAACTGTAATCAGCCTACTGACAGCAGCACGGGATGATATTCATGTAAATGTGAACTGATTGCTGTTGTTCACTGTAACACGCATATAATTGTCAGTTGAGAATCAGACAGCAGACAGTAAAGACATAGACGCATTGCTCTGTCTTCTGTGTCGACTGGTGAGAGAACGAAAGACTGATTGAACTGAATGAATGATAATAAAAGTGTATAGTTAAATAAATAGTAAACAGTAAAATCATAAAACCCAAGTGAAATAAAACATAACGTTGTGATAGGTGTAGGTTGACCAGCTGATGTTTTTGAATTGACTTGTGTATTCATCTATTCATTCTTTTTTTTCTGGGGAGGGAATGAGATGTCTAAACATATTGTCCACTTATAATTTATTTGAAAGAGAGAATATCAGGGACACCACTGGTGGGTTGTCTCAACATCAATTGTATTGCGTTCAAATATTCTGGAGTATCTGGACAGAGCGTCGATTTAGAGTTTATCAGAAAGAGAAGATATATGGGACGACCACTGATAACGTTTTTGAGCTATCTCCATATGCGCACAGCAAAAACGTACCTGGATTACTCTTATGTTTAGACTTTGAGAAAGTATTCGATTCAAAAGCTTAGAAGTTCATGCTTAAAGTTCTATATAATGTTTTTGGTTTTGGAACAATGTTTGCTGATGGGTTTCTATATTTTACAGAAGCATAAAACCAATTGTAGCATTTAATTGGTTCCCTATCCAGAGAGGATACAGACAAGTCCACTATTTCCGTACATCTTTATTTTAAATGTAGAAATTCTAGCAAAGCAAAAACATTAAAGGCATTTAATACAAGATACTGAGCATGACATTTCACAATATGCTTACGGTACTGAAGTTATTATTCTACACGGTGACAGGGGATCATACGAGAAAACACTTGATTGCTTTGACAGAAAATCCGGACTTCTCTTAAACACAGTGAAAACTAATGATGTATGGCTTGGCAGGAGACATAAATCATCAGCACAAAACATGGATCATTTACATGTGGAATGTGACCCACCTAAATTTTAAAATGTTGCAGATAGGGTTCATAAAAATGATTTGAAAAATTGTGAAATACTGAATTTCCATGTAAAGTTTGAAGAAATCAAGGCGCTATTTAGAACACAGTTAAAAAGACCAATTACCTTTCTTGGCAGGATTCATCATCATCATCATCATTGTGTGCCCTGCCGCATGGCGTTGGCGATCATAATCCTCCATATGAAACAATCCCTTGTCACTGCAAATACATCTTCCACACTCTCTGTCCTCAGCCACCTTGCAAGTCCATCCAATATTTTCTCCCTGGATCTACCTGGTGTTCTCTTTCCCTCCAGCTTTCCTATTGTGACCAGGGGCTCTAATTCCCCTTTTGAAACAAAATGTACTATAAATGTTGATTGTCTTTTCCTAATTTTCTTTATCAATGATCTTCTTGTGTCTGCCTCTATCAAGACTGTCTCCTTTGTTTTCTTTGCTGCCCATGGAACTCTCAACATTCTTCCTAAAAACCACATTTCTGCTGCCTCAATTTTTTTCTAACTTTGCGTGTTGACTGTCCACACCTCACAACAGTATAACAGTATTAGTTCTATATAACATTCAAGAACTCTCTTCCTGATGTTAATTGATAGGCATTTGTTGGTAAGAATGCTTGTCATCTTTTTGAATGCTGTTTTGGCTTGGCCGATTCTGCTGGCTATTTCTGATGTGCATATCTGCCGTCTGATGAAATGATCGTTCCCAGGTATTTGAATTTATCAACCTGTGTCAAGGTTGTGCCATTTGCTGTTATTTTGCAGGAGGGGATTTCATGTTTTTTACTAATCATCAGTCTTCCTGCTGTTTATAGTTCCAGCTTTTGCTTTCTATTTCTAGTATATTCACAAGGTTTTGTAGGTCTCTTTCACTTTCTGCAATTAGCACGGTGTCATCTGCATATCGAATGTTGTTTATCATTTTCCCTCCAACCTTTAATCCAGGCTCTTCTTCTAGGTTTCTCATGATGTTTTCGCTGTAAAGTGAAAACAGATCTGGTGACAAAACACAACCCTGTCTGACTCCTCTTTTGATATTTTTGAAAGAGCTTACATTGTTTTCTATTCTCATTGCAGCTGTTTGTCCCAGTACATATTTCTGATTATTCGTAGATCTTTTCCATCAACATTGAGTTTCTCCAGTTGGTTGATCAATTCATCATGTCTTACCCGATCGAAAGCTTTGGTGTAGTCAACAAAGCATAAATACAAATCCTTATTCATCTCATTTGACCTCTCTATGATAGTTCTTAGGATGTATATGGCATTAATAGTTCCTTTACCTTCCACAAATCCACACTGTTCTTCTGCTATTTCTCTTTTGAGTCTATTCCTTGTCCTCATCATGATTATTCTTAATAGGATTTTTGTTACATGGCTCATCAAACTGATTGTGCGATGAAGTTCGCATTCTATAGACCCTGTCTTCTTTGGAAGTGCAATGAAAATTGATTTTGACATATCTTTGGGGATTTTTCCAGTGTCATAAATTTCATTTAGGAGGACTGTTATTTTTTCTATGCCAAATTCCTCCAGGGCTTCAATCATCTCTGTAGTAATGTTGTGTGGTCCTGGGGCTTTTCCCGGTTTCATCTTTTTCAGTGCCGCTCTAACTTCATGTTTCATTATGGGTGGTCCTTCAAAGTTCTTTTTTATAATGTGTTCTTCGTTTCTGTTATCCTCAAAAAGGTCTTTGATGTACTCTCCCCATCTGTCTAATATTTTGTCTTTTTCCGTGATAAGCGTGCCATCTTTCGATTTCAAGCAACCAGTTGATGTGCACGTATTTTTTCTGTGGACAATTTCTTCAATTCGTCTGTACATATCCTGAGGATCCGTTTTGTGTCGGTCTTCCATTTCTTTGCACTTAGATTTCAGCCAAGCTTCCTTAGCTTCATTGCACCTATTTCTGATCTCCTTGTTTATCTTCCTGTAGATCTCCTCAAGACAAGACAAGACAAAATATTACTATTGGCACCTGGAATGTGTGATCGCTGAGAGCAGCAGGAAAAGTTGCAGAACTAACACATGAAATGAAGAGATACCGATGGAACGTCCTTGGTCTCTGAGGTAGGATGGAAAAACCTCGGAGAAACGTCTACCCCAGAAGGCCACAAACTCTACTTCAGTGGCAGTGAAGACAAACATGAGCATGGAGTTGGATTCCTCATTCATAAAGACACTGTGAATGCCATCATGGGATGCCGACCAGTCTCTAGCAGACTCATTACCATTCGGCTTAAGGCTTCACCTTTTAACATCACCATCATTAAAGCTTATGCCCAACAACTGACTATGATGACGAAGCTGTCGAAGACGTCTATGATCAACTGCAGGAAATCGTAGATCAGACGCCAAAGAAAGACATCATTATAGTGCAGGGCGACTGGAATGCGAAGATTGGAGAGGATGAACGCAATAACTGGAAAGGGATATATATGTGGCCAATACTGCAACCCTGAGACCAACGAAAGAGGTTTGAGGCTCCTAGAATTCGCCAGTTAAAACGACCTGAAGGTGGTGAACACGTTCGGTCCACACAAACCATCTAGACGCTGGACATGGCACAGCCCAGGAGAAAAATACCACAGTCAGATCGACTACATCATGGTTAAAAGACGCTTCCAGTCAAGTGTTAACATCGCAAAGACCAGGAGCTTTCCAGGAGCCGACATTGGAAGCGATCATGAGCTTGTAATGATGACCTTCAAACTCCGCCTCCAAAGGATGAAGAAACAGGGCAACATAAGAATTAAGTTCAATCTTGAGAAGCTCAAAGATCCCAACATAGTTGAAAACTTCCAGCATCAATAGCAGGGAAGTTGCTCCTCTCCTCGTCCATGACTATGGGGACACCGAAGTAGACACTCTGATCAACAACTTCAACACTGCCGTGACCGAAGCAGCCAACGACATCCTTGGAAAACACCGACCAACAAAGATGCCCTGGGTCACGGAAGAAGTACTAAAGCTGAGCGACAAACGCAGAGAACTAAAGCAAAAGAAGAGTACGGATGAAGGAGCTAAACTATACAGAGAAGCCAACCAAAAAGTTAAAGAAGGCATGAGGAAAGCAAAGGAAACATGGATTGAAGAACAATGCCAAGATATCGAAGCAAACCTGCAGAAAAATAACAGCAAGAAAGCTTACCAGCTTGTGAAAGGACTAACAAGCTCAAAACAAGGCAGAACCACTACCATACAGAACAAAGCAGGGAAATGTCTCACAGAAGATCAAGATATTCTGCAGAGGTGGACAGAGTACTGCTCCGAATTATACACACACACAACAACAGGAGCTAGACGTTCCTCCACCAACCAACAACGACAGCTACCCCATCGTGCGAGAAGAAGTTGAAGCTGCAGTAAAATCATTGAAGACAGGCAAGTCGGCAGGAGTGGACAACATTCCCTCAGAACTGGTCCAGGCAGGAGGAGAGGCCATGATAGATATGTTACTCATCATCTGCAATAAGATCTGGCGGACAGGTGAGTGGCCAACACCTTGGACCCAGTCCCTGATCATCACTCTCCCGAAGAAAGGCAACCTACAACTCTGCCAAAACTACCGTACCATCAGCCTGATCAGCCATCCAAGTAAGGTCATGCTAAAAATCCTTCTGAGTAGACTGAAGCCACAAGCTAAGGAGATAATAAAAGAAGAGCAGGCAGGTTTCAGACCAGGAAGAAGTACCACAGAGCAAATTTTCAACCTCAGATTGCTCTGTGAGAAATACCTGCAACACCAGCAAGGCCTTTACCACGTCTTCGTGGACTTCAAGAAGGCATTCGACAGAGTTTGGCACGCAGCCTTGTGGGCAACCATGAGGCTGTACAACATCAATGCCAACCTGATCAGAACCATAGAATGCCTCTACGAAAAGGCGACCAGTGCAGTCTACCATGACAACATAGGAGAATGGTTCCGAACCACAGTTGGAGTACGCCAAGGATGCCTGCTCTCCCCCACTCTCTTTAACATCTTCTTAGAGAGAATAATGGCTGACGCACTTGAACACCACGAGGGAACAGTCAGCATCGGAGGTAGAATAATCACAAACTTGCGTTTTGCTGACGACATTGACGGACTAGCTGGGCAAGAGCAAGAGCTAGTCAGCTTGATAAAACATCTTGATGAGGCCTCCACAGCATATGGCATGCAGATCAGTGCAGAGAAAACCCAGTTGATGACGAATAATACCAATGGCAGCAGCACTGACATTACCATAGACAACAAGAAACTTGAGACCGTCCATAGATTTAAATATCTGAGAGCTATAGTATCAGATGAAGGATCAAAGCCCGAAGTACTTTCCAGGATTGCCCAGACCACAGCTGCAATGACCAAGCTAAGAGTCATCTGGAATGACAAGAATATCGCTATCGGCTCCAAGATCAGACTGATGCGTTCCCTGGTCATGTCAATATTTTTGTATGCATGCGAAACATGGACCGTTATAATAACAGCAGACATTGAAAGAAGGATACAGGCAATGGAGATGAGATGCTTCCGCAAACTCCTTGGTATCTCGTACAAAGATCATATAACCAATAAGGAAGTGAAAACCCGAATCGAAAATGCCATCGGGCCGTATGAAGACCTCCTGACTTCAGTGAAAAGACGCAAACTGAGGTGGTACGGGCACGTCACACGATCATCTGGACTGGCAAAGACCGTCTTGCAGGGAACAGTTCAGGGAGGGAGACGAAGAGGCAGACAGAGAAAATGATGGGTAGACAATATCAGAGAGTGGACTGGCCTTGAATGGAACATCATTCTGCGGAAAGCTGAGGACCGTGAGGAGTGGAGGAAGTTGGTAACAAAATCTTCAGTGGTGCCCCAACGGTCAATCAGACTACGGGACTGATGATGAGATCTCCTCATTTCTCTTTGCCTTCCTCCTTTCCTCCATCAAACCCAAAATTTCATTAGTCATCCAGTTCTTTTTTGCTTTTCTGTCTGCTTTAGGGATTTCCTCACAAGCTTCATTTATCGAATTCCTCAACTTTGTCCATTGTTCCTCACTGTCACCAGCGTCTTCCAGAGCACTGAATTTGTTTTGAACATGTACATTAAATTTTTTACGAATCACTTCATCTGTCTTTAAGAGTCCAAGGTTTAATTTGATGTTGTTTTTGGTCTGTTTCCTTTTCCTCAATTTCAGCCTAAACCTTCCCACTACAGGATTGTGGTCTCTGTTGCAGTCTGCGCCTGATAGTGTTTTTACTGACAGTAAAGAATTTCTAAATTTCTATGTGTGTGTGTGTGTGTGTGCGTGTGTGTGTGTGTGTGTGTGTGTGTCTGTCTGTGTGTCTGTCTGTCTGTGTGTCTGTGTGTATGTGTGTATGTGTAAGTATGTATGTATGTATATGTATGTGTGTATGTATGTATGTATGTATGTATGTATGTATGTATGTAATGTCTGTCTGTCAATGACGAACATGTGCACACGATTTTCTTAGCTCTTTATTGGTAGATTTTTACTAAATTTTAATCAATGCTGTGGGTTGGTTCGGGAAATCATAAGTTTGGAAGGTAAAACACCAAGATCACGGTCACACGGATTAAAAAGTGCTTAAAACTAACTTTTTTGAAGAAGGCGTATGAAATGCCCTTTCAAAGAATCTTCCACATATTCATTGTGCAACATGACAAATCAAAGCCGTCATAACGGAAATGGTCGAGGCATATAAATGAATTCCTTTAATTCTGTGGATTATGATGACATATATGGCCAATGAGGTAAAACAAAATCAGTTTTATGATTCGAGGAGTGAATTGAGCCGGATTATTTCAAAGTCACAGCAACAAAACTGTTTGTATTGTAGATCGTATATCACTGTGCCCATATTTTCCAACCGTTCGTAACTATTGTTATTTTGCCCATTAAATAAAACAAGAACTTTAAAACTGAAAAACTTCTATTTATTCACCTGGATTGACATTCAAGTATTTGTATTTCTCTAGCTGTATTGTCAGAAACAGACACTGTCCAAAAAAATCAAAGAATCGATATTTCAGATAAGCTTTAGAATAAAAATCATTTAATGTAGTTTTCCTCTTCAGTATGTTTCTACCGATGTGCGTAGTTTTCCTCTTCAGTATGTTTCTACCGATGTGCGATGATTTGGTCTCAGTCGACAAGTACGGGTTTGAATATTTTCTCGTTCCTACAGATGCTGAAATTATATCAACTCACAATGAAAGGAAAACCTGATTAATTCTGTTGTAAACAATTTTTGTTCTTATGTATCTCTCGAGAAAGGCTTCTTCGAAAATTTTATGAAATTATCCCATACTCAGGATAAACTTAATTTTCTATGCTCGCAGTGTTATTTTCTGAAGACCTAGCAAAATGACACTTACACGCCTGCACACAGATTAGGATCCAGATTAGTAAAGAAATCATATTCTTTCAAACATAAAAACATAAGACGTGTGTGTGTACGCTCGTGTGCGTGAGTGAGTATGCGTTCGTGTGTGTGTGTTCATTCTTTCATTTAACACTTTTCACCATAGGACACAGTCAAATGTAATGGTCAAACTTCTGTGGCCATGTCACTCCAGATCTGAACTTATTATTTTCCATAAACTCCATTCCAATCGAAAGATAGGCTGTGTACTATTTTTCACGAACATCATTCAAAACGAAAGACCAGTTGAGCGTTACTAAGGATGTTTCTAAGGAGCGTTACTAAGGATCATTTTTTCAACCTCCGATTGATGCGATTGTGAGAGCAGACATTCGTTTCCCTTGAGAACAAAGATAACCTTCAACAAAGATGCTGATGTTGTACTGCCTCAGTTTGGTTGGTGTTTGAATCTATCTATACAGTTTTTATGACGTATGTT
>CM060305.1:102244250-102269250 GCA_030674185.1 Monoplex corrugatus | reverse complement strand
TCAGTTTGTGTGTGTGTTTTTTTTTTAGAAAAAAACTAATGATCTCTGTATAGCGTTCAGATTTTCTCAGACGTGTATATGCGCAGTTTTGTCCACACTATGCAGGCAGTATACTGGTGCAGTCTGCATACTCTGATTTGGTGGATAAGCTTGCTGGGCCAAGCTTCCATAAGCCACCAAACACACAAGACATGACTTACAAGATCTTTATAGTGCATATTTGATTTTCTGCATACAAAGGGGTTTCAGACACTGGTAGGTCTGCACACATGCTGACCAGAGAACTTAACAATTTCTCCACCCTCTTTCACCAGGCAGGAGGCACTCATCAGAAGGGACCAAACCCAGACATTCTTAGTACAAGTTTGACATTTACCTGCTTGGTTACCGCACCTGTCATTTTGTGACTTCACAATGGTGTGTTTCCTCTGTACGTGGTGTGTGTGTGTGTGTGTGTGTGTGTGTGTGTGTGTGTGTGTGTGTGTGTGTTGTGTGTGTGTGTGTGTGTGTGTGTGTGTGTGTGTGTGTGTGTGTGTGTGTGTGTGTGTGTGTGTGTGCACAAAATATAGGCGTGTATGTATGTATGTATCTTTGTTTGTTTGTTTGTTTGTTTGTTTATTTGTTTGTTTGTGTGTGTGTGTGTATTCGTTCGTTGCTTGATTTAACATCTTTTCACTATAAGTGATATTAGACGGGTGTGTGTGTGTGTGTGTGTTTGTGTGTATGTGTGTGTATGTGTGTGTGTGTGTCCGCATATGTGTGTGTGCATGGAAAATGGGAAAGGGAGAGGGGGGAGACAGGGTTATGGCATATGCCATTTGGTGATCTCTACTGTGGTGACAAGTGCAAGAAGAGCAAGAATAATGAAAAATAAGTGCTTTTTCTAACATTCTTCTGGTTGAGTATAAATCTGCTTTTACAACAACATTGGATATGAATTTACAATGAAAGATAAGTGTTTTTCTAACATTATGCTTGTCTACCACTGTTGTGTTAGAGTTATTTGCTTTCACAACAGCATTAGGGATAACTGTAATAATATCCTTTCAAAGAACACCAGTGTTAGGTATAATAACTTCACAATTCCTGTCTTAACTAGCAAGCCAGAAGCTTTTATCATACTTTGTCTAGTCTATCTACTGGGCCCCATGAGAGGAAACCAGATTTGATTGCCCATATATATATATATATATATATATATATATATATATATATATATATATATATATATATATATATATATATCTGAGAGCAGATAGTTATGTGTGTGTGTGTCTGTTTGGGTGCATAATCATACTTTACTTTAAAATCTAAATCACCTCTCTTTCTCTATCTCTGCCCCCACCCTTCCTTTTCTATGTCTCCCTCCCTCCTTTTCTTTCACACACAACCATGATGACCAGCGAATTCTAATTGATATGCTGATGGAATACTGATGCAATTCATCACAACCACCACAGCAGGGGAGGGGAGGGGGGGAATTTGTGGTTTCAAATACTACCGTCCGTTTTGGAACCAAATAATTAATCATTGGCAGTCCTGAAGTACAAGAATTCAGGCTTGTCTCTTCCATTTGGTGATCTCTACTGTGGTGACATGTGCAAGAAGAGCAAGAATAATGAAAGAAAAGTGTTTTTTCTATTTCTTCTATTTGGTACTGTTAGAGCTATCTGCTTTTACAATAGCATTAGGGATAAGCACACACACACACATACACAGACACAGAAGAACGCGCCAGCGCTGGCACACGTATATGCATGCACACTTGTTCACTCGCAAAGAGAGACACAGACACAGACACGCGCAGATACACACACACACACACACACACACACACACACACACACACACACACACACACACACACACACACACACACACACACACACACAGATGAACGCCCCACCCTCCTCGTCCCCAGCCACTCTGCAATCCGTCCAGCATTTTCTCCCTGGGTCTACCTGGTGCTCTTTTTCCCTCCAGATTTCCCGTTGTGACCAGGTGCTCCAAATCCCCCTTTCTCATAAATGTTGCCTGTCTTTTCCTAATCTTATTTATGAGTGATCTACTTGTGTCTGCCTCCATCAAGACTGTCTCGTTTGTTTTCTTTGCTGTCCATGGAACTCTCAACATTCTTCTTAGAAACCACATCTCGGCTGCCTCAATCTTGTTCTGGCTTTGCTTGTTGACTGTCCACGCCTCACATCCGTACAACAGTAGTCTCTTCCTCATGTTAAATTGATAGGCATTTGTTGGTAAGAATGATTGTCATCTTCTTGAATGCTGTTTTGGTTTGGCCGATTCTGCCGGCTATTTCTGATGTGCATCTGCATTCCGATGAAATGATCGTTCCAAGGTATTTATAGTTATCAACCCGTGTTAGGGTTGTGCCATTTGCTGTTATTTTGCAGGAGGGGATTTCATGTTTTTTACTAATCATCAGTCTTCCTGCTGTTTATAGTTCCAGCTTTTGCTTTCTATTTCTAGTATATTCACAAGGTTTTGTAGGTCCCTTTCATTTTCTGCAATTAGCACGGTGTCATCTGCGTATCGAATGTTGTTTATCATTTTCCCTCCAACCTTTAATCCAGGGTCTTCTAGATTTCTCATGATGTTTTCGCTGTAAAGTGAAAACAGATCTGGTGACAAAACACAACCCTGTCTGACTCCTCTTTTGATATTTTGGAAAGAGCTTACATTGTTTTCTATTCTCATTGCAGTTGTTTGTTCCCAGTACATATTTCTGATAATTCGTAGATCTTTTCCATCAACATTGAGTCTCTCCATTTGGTTGATCAATTCATCACGTCTTACTCCATCGAAAGCCTTGGTGTAGTCAACAAAGCATAAATACAAATCCTTATCATCTCATTTGACCTCTCTATGATAGTTCTTAGGATGTATATGGCATTAATAGTTCCTTTCCCTTCCACAAATCCACACTGTTCTTCTGCTATTTCTCTTTTGAATCTATTCCTTGTCCTCATCATGATTATTCTTAACAGGATTTTTGTTACATGACTCATCAAACTGATTGTGCGATGGAGTTCGCGTTCTATAGCCCTTGTCTTCTTTGGAAGTGCAATGAAAATTGATTTTGACATACACCAAAGGAAATAAGAGGGAAGCATGGAGATATAATCCTTGATTAATCTTAAAAAATTCTCCCTGCTTCCCTCTTATTTCCTTTAGTGTTACCTGTATGCCTTAGAAGCAACCCTGTTTATGTTCTGTCTTGTCTATGTGTTTGTGTTTGGTCAGTTCAATCTTGAATATGAGACCAAAATGTTGTGTGCATTTCTCTCCTCCCTCATAGTTGTGTGTAGGTGTAGTTGCGGGAGTATAAATGTAGGCTTGGGCATTCCTTTTTTGGGGAATGTTCTGAGCTTACAGTTTCGTGTTTTGTGGCTGCTTCTATGCTAGCTGAATGGGTAGCGCAAACTATGTTGGATTTTGAGAAATTCAACAACATGGGAGATAACTCCTACGTGACTCTCAAGAGTTAATTAATTGATTTTGACATATCTTTGGGGATTTTTCCAGTGTCATAAATTTCATTTAGGAGGACTGTTAATTTTTCAATACCAAATTCCTCCAGGGCTTCCATCATCTCTGTAGTAATGTTGTCTGGTCCTGGGGCTTTCCTGATTTCATCTCATTATGGGTGGTCCTTCAACGTTCTTTCATATAATGTGTTCTTCGTTTCTGTCATCTTCAAAAATGTCTTTAATGTACACTCCCCCATCTGTCTAACATTTTGTCTTTTTTCCATCTTTCGATTTTAAGCAACCAGTTTATGTGAATGTTTTTCCTGTGGGCAATTTCTTCTGTGGGCAATTTCTTCAGTTGTGAAGATCCGTTTTATGTCGGTCTTCTGTGTCTTTGCATTTTGTTTTCAGCCAAGATTCCTTAGCTTCATTGCACCTATTCCTAATTTCTTTGTTTATCTTCCTGTGTTTTGTTTTTGTGTTTTAGTGGTGTTCTGAGGATGCTCTCAGCGCGTTTTAGGGGTGCTTTATGTGTTTTTTAGTGGTATTTTAGATTCCTCTAGCTGTGTTTAAGGTACTCTAGCTGGGGTGCTCTGCGGATTTTGTTTTATGGCGCTGTAAGTAATGAATTTTAGGTGTATTTTGTTGGGATGTTTTAGAAGTGTTTCAAATGCGTTGGTAGTGTTTATTTTTTTGTATTCTTGAGGTGTTTTACGGGTTTCTTGGAGCGTTTTAGCTGCGTTGTCCTTTAAAGGTGTGTTGTAGTTGTGTTTTGGGTGTTTTGAGTATTTTACTTCTGTTCTCGGGTGGTCTAGGGGTATTTTAGAGTGCTCAGGCTGTGTGTTTTCCCTCAGTAGTATTTTGGGAATGCTCTCATTGTGTTTCACAAACGCAGGCACACATACAAAAAACTCACACAGGCGAGCACGAGCGTGTGACCACCCATATTGAAAGATGAAGTTAGAGCAGCTGTTTTATTTAAAGCTTCATATTTTAGCTGTGTTTTGCAGTGTTTTGGGGACGCTACCGGGATCTTTTAGGGGTGTTTTGGAGATGCTCTGGGATTATGTTTCAGGTGCTAGTTTGAATTGATTTTGTTGTTATTTTTGGTGCAGTCTGCCTAAACACTAAACCCGGTTCCCCCTTGCCCCAAACTTGAAAGCATCCCTAGAATTTACTAAAATAGTGTCTATAACGCCGCTAAAACATAAGATACCAGTACTTTAAAACACTTTTGGGACACGCCAAAAAAACAGCTATGACGGAATAGTGCAGCAGATAACATTCTCTAAGCGACCGATAATAGACATTCCGGACTTGCGCATTCAAGCGTAAGAGCGGGCCTCCGGTCAATGGTAAACAGTTGTAGATCGCATCTTCGCTACGTCTTCTGTATTGTACAATTTTCTAAGATTTTAGGTAACCGAGCCTAACGTACAAGTGACAACAGAGTGGCAGCGTGTGGCTACAGCTCTAACCTATAAAAGACACAAAAATAGCGTTCAAATCTCCCCAAGAATTTGATTTTTATAAATCTAATGGCTTGCCTGCTTGGAAGCAAGTTTTTTTTCCTCTAGTTTAGATATGCATCAACACTGTACAAGGAAGACAAGAAGGTTCAGGTTAGTAGTTTTATTTATGCTCGGGGTCCAGAGGCTGAAAAGATCTACCTCAACCTTCACAGATCAATGGAACAAATTACTGAACATTCTGATGAACACTTTTGCGCCAAGAGTAAATATAGTGCATGAGAGAGCATTGTTCTATTTACGTAACCAGCTTGCTGATGAAAACATTGAGTCGTATGAAAGGAAGCTATATGAAATTGTGCACACTCTGCTGGAGCTACTGTTGATACAGTCTCACATGAAGCCGCACGACCTTAGCCAACGGAGAGGGGGGATACAGCCGTGGTAGAGAAGGAAAATTGAGAAATAAACATCCTAGTAGTCACCAGTCTAACTCCAAAACGTGTCATAACTGTAGATATCAACACGGAAAAGATCTGTGTTCAGCTAAAGAAAAACAATGTAGAGACTGTGGCAAATGCAATCTATTTCAGAAAGTATCAAAAGTATCAAAAGCCAACCGAGTTCGTGAGGTCATTGAGATACCCCGAAAGGGCCAATCAGTGTCCTCCACATTTTTTCTGGGAAACGTTGAATAAGAAAGCAAAGAACCTTCATGGCGGAAAAATCTGAAGATTAAAGGACGAGCCATTAATTTCAAAATTGATACAGGTGCTGACGTTTGCGTAATATAAAAAAGGTGTACAACAAGTCGACAAAGTGCTGGTGGTGATTTAGAGAACACAGAGGTGCGTTTATAGCACGAGAGCAAAAGAATGATAAACAGACTGCTGCGTTTCGAATCTTTGTCCTTGACAACAACTGTGATAATTCCTCAGCAGAGATGCAGCCTTACGTTTAGGTTTTGTAACAGACTTGATGATCTGTATGATCTTGCATTTGGAGAAAGTGGAGATCCAGTCCAATACGATCCTGTCAAGATCAGAATAGAGGAAGACAATACTCACTACAACGTCAATCCAGCAAGAAGAATACTGATCCCCTTGATGGCAAAAGTTGAAGAAGAACTACAACCAATGAAAAAAAAATGGAGTGATTGAGCACATCACAGAACCTATTGACCAGCCTTGAAGAAAGGAGGCGGAGTGCGTGTATGTGTGGACCTGAAAAAACTGAAGCGAGTTGTAAAGCGAGAAAGCTATATTCTCCCAACTCGCCAGACATCACACATAAACTGAAGAGATCAACAGTGTTCACAAATTTGGATGAAACGTCCGGTTTTTGGCAGCTCCCACTTGACCTTGAAACTGCTAAATTCACGACGTTTATCACACCGTTTGGCAGACGTTTCTTCCGCCATCTTCCCTTTAGAATCTCCACAGCTGCTGAGGTGTTCCAGCAAACAGTGGAAATCATCCTGGGCGATATCAAGGGAGTTGAGTGTTTTAGGGTGATAAAAACATGGAAGAACATGACAAATGTACAGAGAAACATGTAAAATTCGCCAGAGTGAAATCAACTTTCTAGACCACATTTTCAATAAAGAGTGGATTAGGCCAGACCCAACAAAACTAGAAGCTATTCACGAGACGAGTAATCCAGCAGATCTCTCAGAATTGAGAAGGTGGCTAGAAATGGTCAGCTATCTTGGAAGATTCCTTCTTGATCTGTCTACAATTTTGCAACTACTCAACTTTCTACGCAAAGACTCTATGGCGGTGGGACAAACCACAAGCAGAACCAGTCATGAAAATAAAGTACCCACTTTCAGAAACACCAACACTTGCACTCTACGTTACAAAACCAACAGTTGTCAGTGCTGACGCTAGCAGTTATGGATTAGGAGGAGTGCTACTTTAAAACCCAAATGGACAATTGAAACCAACTGTACACTGCTCACGTTCTCTTACTGATACAGAAAAAGGCTACGCCCAGATTGAAAAGGAGTGTTTGGCAATGGTCTGGGCTTGTGAAAAACTTGATCGTCAAATAGTTGGGTTGGAAAGTTTCACTGCTATCACTGATCACAGACTGCTTGTTACACCGGTGAACAACAAAGATTTGCAGGAAACACCACTGATGCAATAATACATTAATGCAGAATACACACACACTCACACACACACACGTACATACATACATACATACATACATACATACATACATACATACATACATACGTACGTACATACATACATTACATACATAACATACATACATACATACATACATACATACACACATACATACATAAATACATACATACATACATACATACATACATACATACATACATACATACATACATACATACACAGACAGATAAAGAGATAGCTTGCCCGCTCTGCCAGGACAAACAGACAGTGGAACATGTCCTGAGCTCAAGCAAGGTAGTGGTAAACCCAAGGAAGGTACACATGAAGGCAAAATCAAGTGCTTCAAGAGATCGCACAAGCAATACGGCCAGAGGAAAAAACCTTGTCACCAGAAGCTCCAAATGAACGGACTTCAGACATCATCAGCAAGAGTGGCATAACACTAGACATTGATATCCACTCCCATTCATCCAAACAGGTGATTCTGATCGAGCTCACTGTACCATACGAAAGTAGAATAGAAGAAGCCCATATCTACATGACTGAAAAGTATGCCATTGTAGCCAAGTTCAAGTTCATATTGCTTATAGCCTGGCCGACTACTAGAGCCACATCAGGGCTAACGCCACGTCAAAAACAACCAGGTTAAGATAAAAGGCAACAGTTAAAAACTATGCTCACCGTTAACCTTCATCATCATCATCATCAGGTGCCCTGCCGCATGGCGTTTGCGATCATGGACTTCCATCTGTCTCTATCTCTCGTTCTTGTTGACCCTAGCATCTCCCCCACCATCCTCGTCCCCAGCCACTCTGCAAGTCCGTCCAGCATTTTCTCCCTGGGTCTACTTGGTGCTCTCTTTCCCTCCATCTTTCCCGTTATGACCAGGTGCTCCAAATCCCCCTTCCTCATAAAATGGCCTATAAATATTGCCTGTCTTTTCCTAATCTTCCTTATGAGTGATTTACTTGTGTCTGCCTCCATCAAGACTGTCTCGTTTGTTTTCTTTGCTGTCCATGGAACTCTCAACATTCTTCTTAGAAACCACATCTCGGCTGCCTCAATCTTGTTCTGGCTTTGCTTGTTGACTGTCCACGCCTCACATCCGTACAACACTCAAGAACTCTCTTCCTCATGTTAATTGATAGGCATTTGTTGGTAAGAATGCTTTTCATCTTCTTGAATGCTGTTTTGGCTTGCCGGCTATTTCTGATGTGCATCTGCCGTTAACCTTACAAGTTTAAAATGCAATTAATGAAAACAATACTCAGACGTAAAACCATATCAGGTGAAATCTATTGACCTTTTGTCTCAGAAGAGGTTCTTTAAGGAATCCGCTGTGTAGTGCTTATGTCTCACTTCGTACCAGCAACCAAGAAGAAGGTGTTTGATGCGCAATGGCTCGTCACATATACACAACGGTGCTTCTTCATTTTTTAAAAGATACGAATGAGTGTAGGATGTGTGACGTGTGTGTAACCTACATAACGCTGTCTCTTTCTTACGGTTCCTGCAGCAGATGGGAGAATTTCTTTCAGGTTGGGGCGGATTTGCTGAAAACAAAATGCAAAGAAATAGAAGACCGACACAAAACGGACCCTCAGGGTATGTACAGACGAATTGAAGAAATTGTCCACAGGAAAAATACATGCACATCAACTGCTTGCTTAAAATCGAAAGATGGCACGCTTATCACGGAAAAAGACAAAATACTAGATAGATGGGGAGAGTACATTAAAGACCTTTTTGGGGATGAAACGAAGACACATTATAAAAAAGAACTTTGAATGACCACCCATCATGAAAGATGAAGTTAGAGCAGCACTGAAAAATATGAAACCAGGAAAAGCCCCAGGACCAGACAACATTACTACAGAGATAATTGAAGCCCTGGAGGAATTTGGTAAAGAAAAAATAACAGTCCTCCTAAATGAAATTTACGACATTGGAAAAATCCCCAAAGATATCAATTTTCATTGCACTTCCAAAGAAGACTATAAAATGCGAACTCCATCGCACAATCGGTTTGATGAGAATCCTGTTAAGAATAATCATGATCAGGAAAAGGAATAGAATCAAAAGAGAAATAGCAGACGAACAGTGTGAATTTGTGGAAGGGAAAGGAACTATTAATGCTATATACATCCTAAGAACTATCATAGAAAGGTCAATCGAGATGAATAAAGATTTGTATTTCTGCTTTGTTGATTATACCCAGGTTTTCGATCGGGTAAGACATGAAGAATTGATCAACCAACTGGAGAGACTCAATGTTGATTGAAAAGATCTACAAATAATCAGAAATATGTACTGGGAATAAACAGCTGAAATGAGAATAGAAAACGATATAAGCTCGTTCCAAAACACGAAAAGAGGAGTCAGACAGAGTTGTGTTTTGTCACCAGATCTGTTTTCACTTTACAGCGAAAACATCATGAAAACTGGATTAAAGGTTGGAGGAAAAATGATAAACAACATTCGATACGCAGATGACACCGTGCTAATTGCAGAAAATGAAAGGGACCTACAAAACCTTGTGAATATACTAGAAATAGAAATTAAAGGTAAGGGGTTGGAACTATACAGCAGGAAGACTGAAGTCATGGTGGTCAGGTTGATAAGTTTAAATACCTGGGAACGATCATTTCATCAGACGGCAGATGTACATCAGAAATAGCCGGCAGAATCGGCCAAGCCAAAACAACATTCAAGAAGATGACAAGCATTCTTACCAACAAATGCCTTTCAATTAACATGAGGAAGAGAGTTCTTGAATGTTATATAGAACCAATACTGTTGTACGGTTGTGAGGCATGGATAGTCAACAAGCAAAGCCAGAATGAGGCAGCCGAGATGTGGTTTCTAAAAAGAATGTTGAGAATTCCATGTACAGCAAAGAAAACAAACGAGACAGTCTTGATGGAGGCAGACACAGGTAGATCATTGATAAGGAAGATTAGGAAAAGACAGGCAACATTTATAGGCCATTTTGTGAGGAAAGGGGATTTGGAGCACCTGGTCACAACGGGAAAGCTGGAGGGAAAGAGAGCACCAGGTAAGACCTAGGGAGAAAATACCGGACGGACTTTCAGAGTGGCTGAAGACAAGGAAGGCGGAAGAGATGCTTGAAGCAAGAAGAGATAGAGACAGATGGAAGTCCATGATCGCCAACGCCATGCGGCAGGGCACCTAATGATGATGATGATTCCACTTGAGATGAAAACTCATCATCATCACTGTCACTATCTACACTACCGCTTGCTCCTTCTTGGACTCTGTATGTAGGGTCACATGCAAAATGTGCTGCAGCATGCTTGGTCTTCTCTGTTTGTACCTGTCACACAACATTTTGCCTGTGTTGATAAGTTTAAATACCTGGGAACGATCATTTCATCAGACGGCATATATACATCAGAAATAGCCAGCAGAATCGGCCAAGCCAAAACAGCATTCAAGAAGATGACAAGCATTCTTACCAGCAAATGCCTATCAAATTGCAAGTGTTGGAATTTGCACTGGTGGTATTTTCATCGGTGGTTTCTTGGTTTGAGCAATCATTAATTTTGTTCATCCTCCGATTGATGTGATTGTGATGGCAGACACTCGTTTCCCTTTAGAACAAAGATAGCCTTCAACAAAGATGCTGATGTTGTACTACCTCAGTTTGGTTGGTGTTTGAATCTATCTGTACAGTTTTTGTGACGTATGTTTATAATGAGCAGTATCCCCACAGTGTGCACATACACATACACACTGACATTCACAAACTACATCAGTAGCCAGAAAAAAACACGAAAGAAGAATACGAATGCATATTTAATACACTAAGAGAAGACAGGAGCAACTTTTTGGCCAACTGGACTTTGTCAAGCGTAAGATTACAAACAAACACCAGACACAAAAATTAGGAGCAAAAGACTGAAACTTCCCTGCTGCTGTGTCCAGTGTGAGAAAAGTATTCCTTGATTCCTTTTCTCACATTGGACACAGCAGCAGGGAAGTTTCCGTCTTTTTCTCCTAATTTTTGTATCTGGTGTTTGTTTGTTTTTAATCTTACTCTTGACAAAGGCCAGTTGACCGAAAAGTTGAGCCTGTCTTGTCTTGTTGTAATAAATACAGGTTCTTATTCTTCTTTCGTGTTTTTTTTTTGTTTGTTTGCTGGTTCCCGTTTGTTCGAACGCGGGCAGTCACACTTGTTTTGGATATTGTATCAGTGCTCCCCTTTGTTCATGTCTGAGGTACAGACTTATAGGTATGTTTGGACACAGACACAGACACACACACAAACACACACACACACAACACACACACACACACACACACACACACACAACACACAACATACAACACGCACGCACGCACGAACACACAACACGCACGCACGCACGCACACACACACACACACACACAACACGCACGCACAGACACACACACACACGCACACACACTCGCTGATACACACACATGCGCGCATACACACACACACGCGTGCATACACACACACACACACACACACACACACACACACACACACACACACACACACACACACACACACACACACACACACACACACACACATCACATACTGCTGCTGCTTCTGATTCGCGAACAGAAGGATAAGCAACTTTGCTCATTTGTATTTTTAACTAAAACTTCCAGTTGTGAAGCGCTGAAGGAAAAATATTTCTAAGATAATTAACATTTACACAGTCTTAAATTGACTGTTCAGTGTTTGAGATTTTTTTTCCTCATTAGATGACCTGGTTTTGCTTTGTTGTGAAAATTGGCTGGGGGCAAACTATATTGTATGGATTTTAGACCAAATGAAGACAGAGCCTTCTGTTGCAGTTGGACTATGTTTGAATGCTGCTATTCTTAACGACTTCTGAGGGCTGGTCACAAGAGTCCTTGGCCAGTATTACTGTTTGCACTGAACGTCGGCAAAAACAGCGATGGCTCCGTTTTCATTTCCAACTCAACAAGATCTGATTGCCATTGAGCGCTAGCTCATCTTGATCTTGGCAACAAGAACAATCTACCATTACAAACGGTGATACTGTGTTGATCCGTCCTCAGGGTAATATCATCAGAAATACAACCTTTTTCTATGTTTCTTGAGAGCAGCGCATTCTAGTCCCTGTTCGTAACTATTGTGCACACACCAATTAATGTTGGCGACAGACATAAGCGTTCACTTTATATCTGAATTATCCTGTCCAAACATGTTAAAACGTCTGTGGGTTCATTACAGCAATCTGTGTCCCGAAAGCTGGAATGGCTCAACAAATGCTCAGCGTACAGGCCCCAAGATCGGGCAACTGCATGACCTTTAAAAATACTCTGGCTATTTTTGTACGGTTGTCAGGCCATGGTTTGCTGTAGGCACAGTTTATATGACTGCACCTGCTAGCTACAGCATCTCCGCATGCTTCCAATTCAAACCAGTTTTCTCGTGCTTGGAACATGGCACACGAACCGATCCTTACTCTTGAAACACAGCTCCAATTGCCACAAGTAAACCATCCCCAAACACTAGCGTGGAATCCGTCCTTGCATATGGCTCAGTCTCTTGGACCTTTACATCGACATTTGGAGAAGAAGATTGATGGAGCATACACACGAATGCTGCGTGCAGCCCTGAACGAATCCTGGAGAGAACATCCAACCAACAAAGAGTTATGCGGTAAGATCCCACCAATCAGTAAATCAATAAGTCAACAAAAACTGCGTTTCGCGGGACACTGCTGGCGTAGCAAAGAAGAACTGGTGGGAGATGTTCTACTATGGAGACCCAGTCACGGCAAACAAAGACCAGGACGTCCAAAGAAGACCTTCATCGACCAGTATGATGAACTACCTACTGCAATGTCTGACAGAGAGGGATTGAGGAAACGTATCAAGCTCGATATTGATTGATTGATTGAAACAGTAACAATAAATACTCAGCGAGCATTGCCAAGTCCCTGATCTCTTTTCTCATTTTCCATAATTCCAGTGACTTACCCCAAGACAGCAAAGAAAAACGAGACAGTCTTGAAAGCGGCAAACACAAAAAGAACATCAACGAAGAAGATTAGAAAAGACAAGCATTATTCATGGGAATTTTCATTAGGCAAGAGAAATTTGAGTCACAACAGAAAAGCTGGAGGCAAAAAAAGTACCAGGTAGGCCCAGGAAGAAATATTGGACGGACTTGTGGAGTAGATGAGGATAGTTAGGGTGGAAAATGTACTTACGACGACAAAAGACAGATCTGTATGGAGGGCTATTATAGCCAAGGCCATGCGGAAGGGAACATGATGATGATCACAAGACGAGAGCTCAAGTATTAGAGTGTGCCCATACTGGCCTGTAATTGTGCCGAAGACTATTTCATTACTTCCTTTTATAAAGTTGTGTGCATTTTTTTTGTCTTTTGTTTACGCTTGACATAGGCTAGTTTGTCGAAATATTCCGCCAGTCTTGTCTTGTCTTGTCTTGTTATATCAAATATGCACTCTGATTCATTTTTGTGCATTTAGTGTCCCTATTTACTTGAACGCTGGCAATGATTTAAATTGAGATTTCTCGTAAGACATGTTAAAAGACATACCCAACAAAATCAATGCCATCTCCTTTGAGGGCGCTTTGTCATTGTGCATTTACCTATCATTCACCTTGTACTTGTACATCACTAACAACATTTTACATGGAAAGTCTTAAAATCAGCGGTAAGTTTTTTCTTAATAGGGAAGCTTTTGAACCACGGATATCTGGTACTGAAATGAAAACCTTTTCATGGTTTGTAAAGCAACACTGTATAAAAAGCGGCAAGACACACATCACAGATCACTATTATAGCAATCACTCTGCAGAAAGATTAGATAATCTGCGCTTTCTATTCGAAATTGGGCAGAAAAAAAGCTCAAGGTTCATAGAAATTTGCTGTCTTGGGGTAAGTCACTGGAATTATGGAAAATGAGAAAAGAGATCAGGGACTTGGCAATGCTCGCTGAGTATTTATTGTTACTGTTTCAATCAATCAATCAATATCGAGCTTGATACGTTTCCTCAATCCCTCTCTGTCAGACATTGCAGTAGGTAGTTCATCATACTGGTCGATGAAGGTCTTCTTTGGACGTCCTGGTCTTTGTTTGCCATATAAGAACTTTTCAGTATTTAGACACTGGCAAGGTATATGCCGATTTTGTTTGGACCACAGTGGGCATGAACCAGAACTTTGTGATCGAAAGTTATCAGATCTGTGATGCTTGATTGCAGCGAAACTTGACAGTGTTGTAGAACAAACACTGTGTCGATTAGTGATTAAAAAGAGAATGTTGACAGAGATACACTTACAATACGAGAAGATACTCAAAACATCGAACGACAGAACATTTGTATACACTTATGATGCTCTAAGTGTTAAGGTTTGGTTGAAAAACTTACTGTAAAGTAATGCAACTATTGAAGATGCCACATGAAGATGATGTCGCAGTCCAGATCTGTCTTGTAAATGGACGTTCATGATAAATTAGAGCAAAATTAGTTTTGTTATCATGTAAGCAGTGCACACTTGCAGACCTGTTGGTATTTGTATGTCATGTCGCACTGAGCAGTTCAGTTTTCATTAAAAGACATTTCGCTTGAAGCTTTGGTCTTGATAAGTTCCTTGATTGAAACCAAGAGTGTATTTTACCGTTTACTTCATGCCATTGTGAATGCTTTGTGCACCTCTCTTTTGGTCAGTAACAGTGAACTGAAAGTTGTCTTAATCATGTTTTCAGTTTTTGCATTGTTTAGCTTCACACATACGTTACCTTTACTCACAATATCACTTACATCAGTACATTTTACAAGCTTTCAGATACTTGCTTGTGTTGACATGTGTTGTTTTAAAGACTGTTTTCTAACAAACGAATCTGTTAAACACTCATTTCTGTGTGTGTGAGTGTGTCACTGTATGTGTGTGAACAATGTGTGTGTGAACAATGTGTGTGTGTGTGTGTGTGTGCGTGCGCGCGCGCGCGCGCGCGCCAACAGATATGTGTATGCATGCATATGTGTGACTAGAAATATGTCTGCATTATAAACACATTATCGGTATAAAAATGTGTATACAAATGTGGTTGATTGAGCATTTTCCATAATCCAAAACAAGTGTGACTGCCCGCGTTCAAGCAAACAGGAACCAGAAAAAACACGAAAGAAGAATAAGAACGCGTATTTAATACAACAAGACAAGATAGGCGCAACTTTTCGGCCAACTGGCCTTTGTCAAGCGTAAGATTACAAACAAACAAACACCAGATACAAAAATTAGGAGAAAAAGACTGAAACTTTCCAGCTGCTCGGTCCAGTGTAAAAAAAGGAATATTTTCCATGATAAGACATTTTCAGTTTTGTCAGACAAGATAGTTTTCAGAGATATGAAATAGTTTGCGTGTTTCTTCCCCCGAAAGCTTGCAATAGTGCTTAAATGTTTTGTCTATTGATTTTGTTTGTTTATCTGCTCTAGTATCAAAGACTAACATGAAACCTGAGCTTTTCGCTTCTTTACAGCTTTTGTTGTATTATTATCATTTGCTTTTAGCGTTTAGCTTACAAATGAAAAATAGCAAATGTAAATAATTATCAATCAATCTTTTTGTCAAAAGGGGTCATCAACATTGTTATGTCAGATGAGGTATTTATAAAGAAATTATTATTGCTTTTCGTGATTTTATTTTTGATCAGTGATCAGCCATGTTGAGGATCCAAGGGGGAGCACTGAATCTCTAAACACAAGCGTACTGTGTTCAGTGGTTATTTCCCATACATATTACATCTCCCTTCTTGGCAGGTGTGAAGGTACCAATTGTAAAGTTACACATTAAACATTATTTCTACTGAATTTTTAAGGTGGTCACTAACTACGTTATATCAAAATAAAAAATTGTGTGTTTATAAATGTCATGGGCTGTCACACTCTACAGTGTTTACATCATTCAGTGTCTTTCACCCAAGTCCATTGATAAGTCCATTTTCCTATTGTTGGATACAAAGTGCTGGCCTGTCTAAAATTAGTAACGTCTCGTAGAGATCCAGCCTCTTGCGTGGATTACAACATAACCGCACTAGGCGATGTATGCAGTTTTTGTGAAGGATGAAACTGGCTGCTGTTGTCAGGACTGGTGTGGAGGCTGGCTAATGTGGTGACGTTGGCTCTGTACGGTGTCTGCTTGGCTGCATAGCATCATCGTACGAAACGACTGTTTCGTCTGTATGACTGTCTATCACTGGTTTCGTACCACAAGAGACCGAGACTTTTGGAAGTGATCTGTCCAGTTGTCTCCTTTGGACAGCTGGACGTAGACTTGGTCACTAGCGTCGCAGATGGGAGCGTATAAGCAGTCCGATCGTAGTTCTTCTTCTATCTGGCCTGGAGGTTCCAGTGCCTGGACGCAAACTTGTCATAGTTGACACATTCTGGCTTCAGCTGCTGGCAGGTAGCTGGCACAATTTGATAGCTGTTGGTCCATGAGGAGTAGAACGTGTGACGTTTGCCATCAACAGGAGTGCTGGTGTTTTCCAGGACGCTGATGAGACTGCACTGGTTGCCAGATTTGGATCTGTCCAGGATGCGTTTGATAGTCCTCTCAGCGAGTTCATCAGACTGGGGATAACAAGGACTCGATGTGATATGATCAAAATCCTAGGTCGTAGCGAAGGCTTTGAACTCTCCAGCAGTGAATCGGGGGCCATTGTCGATCACCACCGTTTCAGGAATGCTATGGCATGCAAAACGGGAGTACAGCTTCCGTGTGACAGTTGCAGAGATGGCGTTGGACAGCTCATTAACCTCGAAAAATCGACTGAAATAATCGACAGTCAAGAGGTACATCTTATTGTTCCAAATGAAAATGTCCCTGCTGAATTTTTGCTAAGGTCGTGCAGAGGTGTCATGGGGCAAAAGGGTTCTTTGGGATTGGATGAAACAAATGAGACGCAGATTGGGCAAATGGCAACGTACTGGTGAAGATCAGTTACCATGCACGGCCAGAAATAGATTTCTTTTGCCTGTTGTTTGGTTTTGCCGATGCCCATGTGGCTGTATGAGCTTTCTTCATCACGTCAGATCGCAAGTGTTTGGGGGTTTAGTATCTTCTCTTTGAATATACTACCTTTGAGGACAGACAGTTCATCATGAACTCACGGATACTTGGTGGGCAGTTTGTGCATAGTTTTGGCCAGCCTTGGTGAATGATAGACTTCAGTTTCTGTAGCTGAGGTGGCCTGTGATAAGTTAATGATGATTGCTTGGATGACGGCATCAAAGTCATTATCTGCCTCAGTGTCTGCTGGGTCAGAAGATGGGCATTTTCTTGACAAGGTGTGCTTTTACCAAGAACATGGACGATATCCAGGTCATACGTCTGGAGCTGGAGAAGCATGCGTTGGAGACATGGTGGAGCAGCTGCCAAGGGCTTTTTCATGATGATTTCCAGTGGTTTATGGTCAATGGGCTGTGTGCAGATGACGTCAGTCCAGTCTGGGAGGAGTTACCTTTTCTTTCCTACAGTATGGGTCGGGTCACGTCTGCGAGTCCGTGGAATGGTCCATGTTGGTACTGTGGTTTCCATATTTTTGCACTGTTCACTGTATCGACACCAGAAGGAAAAATCAATGAAAGAAGCGAGAAAGATAAAACTGCAGATCACCACGTGTAAACGAGGTAAAAAGATATGGAGGGGGCTTATTACATGACAGAGATGAAGAGAATGGCTGACAGTTTCAGCTCAAAGACCTTATGATTGGTTCAAAACATATTCATTTCTTCTGACCACTTTGAAAGTAGTATGCTATTATGTTTGCCATTTGTCGAAGGGAAAGGAACTATTTATGCCACATACATCCTAAAAACTACGGCAGAGGTGAATAAGGATTTAATTTATTCTTTGTTGATTATACCAAGGCTTTCGATCAGGTAAGACATAAAGACATGATCAACCAACTAGAAAGACTCAATGTTGACGAAAAAGATCTAAGAATAATCAGAAATATATATTGGGAACAAACAGCTAGCTGCAATGAGAATAGAAAACGATATAAGCTCTTTCCAAAACATCAAAAGAGGAGTCAGACAGGGTTGTGTTTTGTCACCTGATCTGTTTTCACTTTACAGCGAAAACATCTTGAGAAACCTAGAGGAAGACCCTGGATTAAAGGTTGGAGGAAAAATGATGAACAACATTCAATACGCAGATGACACCATGCAAATTGCAGAAAATGAAAGGGACCTACAAAACCTTTTTTGTGAATATCAAAGAAATATAAAGGGTTGGAGCTAAATAGCAAGAAGACTGAAGTCATGGCAATCAGTAAAAAACATGAAACTCCTTCACGTAAAACAACAGCAAATGGCACAACCTTGAGACAAGTTGATAAGTTTAAATATCTAGGAACGATTGTCTCACCAGACGGCAGATGCACATCAGAAATAATCAGCAGAATTGGCTAAGCCAAAACAGCATTCAAGAAGATGAAAAGCATTCTTACCAACAAATGTCTATCAGTTAACATCAGGAAGAGGGTTCTTGAATGTTATATAGAACCGATAATGTTATACTGTTGTGAAGCATGGACAGTCAACATGCAAAGCCAGAACAAGATTGAGGCAGCCAAGATGCGGTTTCTAAGAATGTTGAGAGTTCCATGGACAGCAAAGAAATCAAACGAGACAGTCTTGATGGAGGCAGACACAAGAAGATCATTGATAAAAAAAATTAGTAAACGACAGGCAACATTTGTAGGCCATTTTATGAGGAAAGGGGAATTAGAGCACCTGGTCACAACAGGAAAACTGGAGGGAAAGAGAGCACCAGGTTGATCCAGGGAGTATATATTGGATGGACTTGCAGGGTGGCTGAGGACAGAGAGGGTGGTAGATGTGCTTGCGGCAACAAGAGATAGATACATATGGAGGGCCATGATCGCCAACGCCATGGGGTAGGGCATTTGATTATGATGATGATGATGTGTGCTACAGATCTATTCATGTGTTTTTGAGGTATACATGATCTCTTGAGAGAATTACGTTTGCTTTTACACACACATACACACACGCGCGCGCGCGCGCATGCGCACACACACGCACACGCGAGCGCGCGCGCGCGCGCGCATCCTGAACAGATCCAGATCTAACGACCTGTGCCCTCTCCTCAGCGTCCTGGAAAACAGCAGCACTCCTGTTGATGGCAAATATCACCCGCTCTACCTCATGAACCAACAGCTACTCTCAAATTTGCCAGCTACCTGCCAGCAACTGAAGCCAAAATGTGTCAACCATGACAAGTTTGTGTGTGCGCGTTGGAACCTCCAGGCCAGTTAGAAGAAGAACTACGATCGGACTGTTCATACAATTCCATCTGAGACGCTATTGACCAAGTCTACGTCCAGGTGTCCAAGGGAGACAACTGGGCAGATCACTTTTGATACGCCTCAGTCTCTTGTGGTGCGAAACAGATGCAATGTAGCCAAGCAGACACCGTACAGAGCCAACGTCACCACATTAGCCAGCCTCCACACCAGTCCTGACAACAGCAGCCAGTTTCATCCCTCGCAAGATACTGGATCTCTACGAGACATTACTAATTTAAGACAGGCCAGTCCCTTTATATCCAACAATAGGAAAATGGACTTAATGGACTTGGGTGAAAGACACTGAATGATGTGACCAGTCCATGTGTGGACTCGGGTGAAGGACACTGTAGCGTGTGACATTGTAAACACACAATTTTTGATTTTGATATAACGTAGTTAGTGACCACCTTAAGAATTCAGTAGAAATAATGTTTAATGTGTAACTTTACAATTGGTACCTTCACACCTGCCAAGAAGGGAGATGTAATATGTATGGGAAATAACCATTGACACAGTACGCTTGTGTTTAGAGATTCAGTGCTCCCCCTTGGATCCTCAACATGGCTGATCACTGACCAAAAATAAAATCACGAAAAGCAGTCAATTTACATTTGCTATTTTTCATATGTAAGCTAAACGCTGAAAGCAAATAGTAATAATAATATAAAACATTAAAAAGTAGCTTGTTTGTGAAAGATCCTTTGGAGTAATATCAGCACAACGTTTCGAGCCCCAGGCTCTTTATCAAGTGAATGAAAAGTGGTAAATGAAAATGACGTGGAAAATAAAAGTGACGTGGATAATGAAATGACGTGGAAAATAAAAATGATAGAGCAGTACTGGTGGGGTGGGGTGGGGAGAAGAGGGGGAAACAGTAGGGATTAGTAGGACAAGGACAGGGCCCAGGCACCGCTACGTGTCGGCAGTTCGGGTGTTCAGGCCCGCCCGCTGGATTGTTCCCAGTCGGTGGATGATGCAGTTTTCCATGTATTTTCTGTATTGTCGGTCTCTGGTGTTTTGCCACACTGCTGAAATTTGTGCATGGACGTAGCTGTCTTGACGGCTATTGAAATGTTGGCCTATTAGATTGTAGTTCAGTTTCATGGATCTTAAATGTTCCACAAAAAGGTTATCCAATGAGCGGTATGTCTCACCCACATACAGTTTGGAGCACACTGAGCATGACAGGATGTTTACATCCTGTCATACTCATCATCATCATCATCATCAGGTGCCTTGCCGCATGGCGTTGGCGATTATGGACTTCCATCTGTCTCTATCTCTTTTGGCCTCAAGCATCTCTTCCACCCTCCTTGTCTTCAGCCACTCTGCAAGTCCGTCTAGTATCTTCTCTCTGAGTCTACCCTGTGCTCTCCTTCCCTCCAGCTTTCCCGTTGTGACCAAAGTGTTCAAATTCCACTTTCCTCATAAAATGGCCTATGAATGTTGCCTGTCTTTTCCTAATTTTCCTTATGAATGATCTACTTGTGTCTGCCTCCATCAAGGCTGTCTCGTTTGTTTTCTTTGCTCTCCATGGAACTCTCAACATTCTTTTTAGAAACCACATCTTGGCTGCCTCAATCTTGTTCTGGCTTTGTTTGTTGACTGTCCACGCCTCGCAACCGTACAACAATATTGGTTCTATATAACATTCAAGAACTCTCTTCCTGATGTTAACTGATAGGCTTTTGTTGGTAAGAATACTTTCCATCTTCTTGAATGTTGTTTTGGCTTGGCCGATTCTGTTGGTTATTTCTGATGTGCATCTACCGTCTGATGAAATGATCGTTCCCAGGTATTTAAATTTATCAACCTGTGTCAAGGACGTGCCGTTTGCTGTTATTTTGCATGAGGGGATTTCATGTTTTTTACTGATCACCATGACTTCAGTCTTCCTGCTGTTTAGTTCCAACCCCTTACCTTTGCTTTCTATTTCAAGTATATTCACAAGGTTTTGTAGGTCCCTTTCACTTTCTGCAATTAGCACGGTGTCATCTGCGTTGTTTATCATCTTTCCTCCAACCTTTAATCCAGGGTCTTCCTCTAGGTTTCTCATCAGATCTGATGACAAAACACAATCCTGTCTGATTCCTCTTTTGATGTTTTGGAAAGAGCTTATATCGTGTGTTTTTTTATTCTCATTGCAGCTGTTTGTTCCCAATACATGTTTCTGATTATTCGTAGATGTGATTCTGATTATGTTTACATCCTGCCATGCTCAGTGTGCTCCAAACTGTATGTGGGTGAGACATACCGCTCATTAGATAACCGTTTTGTGGAACATTTAAGATCCATGAAACTGAACTACAATCCAATAGGCCAACATTTCAATAGCCGTCAAGACAGCTACGTCCATGCACAAATTTCAGCAGTGTGGCAAAACACCAGAGACCGACAATACAGAAAATACATGGAAAATTGCATCATCCACCGACTGGAAACAATCCAGCCGGCGGGCCTGAACACCCGAACTGCCGACACGTAGCGGTGCCTGGGCCCTGTCCTTGTCCTACTAATCCCTACTGTTTCCCCCTCTTCTCCCACACCCCACCCCACCAGTACTGCTCTGTCATTTTTATTTTCCACGTCATTTCATTATCCACGTCACTTTTATTTTCCACGTCACACCCGAACTGCCGACACGTAGCGGTGCCTGGGCCCTGTCCTTGTCCTACTAATCCCTACTGTTTTCCCCCTCTTCTCCCCCACCCCACCCCACCAGTACTGCTCTGTCATTTTTATTTTCCACGTCATTTCATCTTCCACGTCACTTTTATTTTCCACGTCACTTTCATTTACCACTTTTCATTCACTTGATAAAGAGCATGGGGTGTGTGTAAGTTCTCTGGTCAGCATGTGTGCAGACCTACCAGTGTCTGAAACCCCTTTGTATGCAGAAAATCAAATATGCACTATAAAATGATCTTGTAAGTCATGTCTTGTGTGAAGTTATTATACTTAACACAAGCAAGCTTATCCACCAATCAGAGTATGCAGACTGCACCAGTATACTGCCTGCATAGTGTGGACAAAACTGCGCATATACACGTTTGAGAAAATCTGAACGCTATACAGAGATCATTAGTTTTTTCTTAAAAAAAAAAAGAAAACACAAACTGAGCAGATCTGTGCCACTAAAAAAAAAAAAGCAAAGATCAGGGAAAGGGAATGATACATTGTACTTTTTTTTAACCTTCATTTTTATGGTAGAAAAACAAAAACAAAAACCTTGACACGGGTTGATAAATTTAAATACCTGGGAACGATCATTTCATCAGACGGCAGAACATGTATACTCTTTCAGAATTGTATTCAGAATTCATTTTGTCACAATAAAGGATTCATATGCCCATATAGTGAATATTTTCATCACATGGAAAGTGTGTTGCAAGTGCATGATTTGTGCCTGTCGGTGGGCGCATGTATGTGTGTGTACACAAAGACTGAGTTATTAATTATAGTGCAAAGTATGTACTTAATTTAGTAACAGTCTGAATTTATAAACAATTCCTGTTCTTCCTTGCTAGCATTAAATAAAAATACAGAAATCTATTATATATAATCAAAATTTTCAGCCATGACTTATTGACACAGATGAAGCATGGGCCACACACACCCGAGCGCACACGCGCGCGCGCGCGCACAGACACACACACACACACACACACACAAAACACCAATAGCGTTCACTGCCTATGATGTCATTATATTGAATGATGTCATAATATTATTAGGAGCAACCAACTTGCTAGGAAAGATAAAAAGTAATTGCAGGATCTATTTTTCTTACAAATCCGAATATAACAATTTAATTCGTCGTCACATTGGTGGTATCAATGAAAAACAAATAGCTTATAATGTCACACGTCATAAAGTACAGGAGAGGCTGTGGTTACGTCCCTAGCTTGGGGGGTGTCGGGGACGTAGATGTGTTTCAAGTGTAATTTAAAACCAAATCGCTTAGTGAGTACGGGACACATACGTATCTCGATACGGATACATGTTGGAAGATACGTGAGGTGTAATCTAAAGGTCTCTATTCGCACATGTGCGTGTTTTTGTGTGTTTGTGTGAGTGTTTGTGAGGCGTGTCTCTGTGTTTCTGTGTGTCTGCGTGCATTGCCTTTGAGTCTTAATCTGTGTGTGTGTCTGTGTTTCTTTTTGCGTTAGAGCGAGTGTGTGTCAAAGTGTCATCGCAGACGCGCGTGTGTATGTATGTGTGTGTCTCTTTTTTTTATGTCTATGCGTGTTCATATGTGTGTGCGTGGCTGACTGTGCAACACACACACACACACACACACACACACATACACAGATAGAGACAGAGAGACAGAGGGACAGAGAGACACAAGAGAGAGAGAGACGAGAGAGAGAGAGAGAGAGACGTACAAACACAAACATCTACACACATACACACAGACACAGGCACACGCACACATGTATCTTCAGAATCTCACACACACATACACACATACAAACACACACACACACACACATACACACACACACACACATATATATAAACGAACGCACACACACTCACATGCATAAAGCACTCCATACATTGAAACAAACACACACGTGAGTGTGTGTGTGTATGTCTCATCATCTCCAAGTGTGTGTGTGTGTGAGTGTGTATGTGTGTGTGTGTGTCTGTGTCTGTATGTGTGTGTGTGTGCAAAATATAGGTGTGTGTATGTGCGTGCGTAGGCGTGTGTACAAAATATAGGTGTGTGCGTGTGTGTGTGTGTGTGTGTGTGTGTGTGTGTGTGTGTGTGTGTGTGTGTGTGTGTGTGTGTGTGTGTGTTTTGTGTAGTTGTGGGTGTTTCCGTGCGAGCGAGTGTGATGCGTACATATGTGCCCGGCAGCATGTGTTTAGCTGTATTTATTTATCTTTGTTGGTGGTTGTTGTTGTTGTTGTTGTGTGTATGTGTTTGTGTGTGTCTTTCTGTGTCTCTGTCTGTGTGTGTGCATTCGTGTCTGTGTGTTTTTGACCCATACCGTGTGACTGTGTTTATGACTGCGTGCGACCGAGTCTGTGTTCGCATCGGTGTGCGCGCGTTTCTCTATTTCAATGTGAACGTATCAGTATATCTGGGTGTATCTGTGTGCGTATGTGTTTATCATTCTGTCTGTGTTTCTTTAAGCGTGCGAATGTGTGTGTGTGGTGTGTGTGTGTGTGTGTGGTGTGTGTGTGTGTGTGTGTGTGTGTGTGTGTGTGTGTGTGTGTGTGTGTTGGTTTGGTGTGTGTGTGTGTGTGTGTGTGTGTGTGTGTGTGTGTGTGTGGTGTGTGTGTGTGTGTGTTTGTTGTGTGTGTGTGTTGTGTGTGTGTGTTGGTTTAGGGTGTGTGTGTGTGTGTGTGTGTGTGTGTGTGTGTGTGTGTGGTTGTGTGTGGTGTGTGTTGGTTTAGGTGTGTGTGTGTGTGTGTGTGTGTGTGTGTGTGTGTGTGTGTGTGTGTGTTTTTGTGTGTGTGTGGTTGTGTGTGTGACAGAGAGAGAGAGAGG
>CM060305.1:102221750-102239250 GCA_030674185.1 Monoplex corrugatus | reverse complement strand
GTGTGTCTTTCTATGTGTGTCTTGTGTGTGTGTGTGTGTGTGTATGTTTACCTGTTTGTGTGTGATCTGTGCGTTTGCATTTGTGCTTGCCTGCATGCGCGCCTGATTGTGTGTGTCTGCAAGCGTAATTGTTTGTGTGTTTACCTGTATGTGTCTGTCATCCTGTTTTTCTCTGTGTGTGTGTGTGTGTGTGTGTGTGTGTGTGTGTGTGTGTGTGTGTGTTGTGTGTGTGTGTGTGTGTGTGTGTGTGTGTGTGGGTGTGTGTGTGTGTGTGCGTCTGTCTGTCTGTGTGGCTGTGTGGCTGTTTTGTGTGTGTGTGTGTGTGTTTCTCTTGGTCTTTTTTCAGTTTCTGTTGCATCTGATCCATGCTGTGGTTGGAAACTTGGAAATGCACTGGTCAAACATGGACTTGGTGTCATCTTCCAGTCTCTTGTCTTCCTCATCTGGTCAGTAGGTGTATTCAATTGGGAAAGAGTAGTTTATGAGGCGCATCCAGATTCTCAAGATACGAGGGGACAGTTCATCCAGATTCTTTGTCTTCAACAAAGAGAGAAAAGGTCGATGGTCGGTCAAGTCTTTCAGGCCGGTGATAAATTCTGAAAATTTCTCACAAGCCCAGGTGACTCCTAAGGCCTCTTTTTCCACTTGTGCATACGTTGCTCAGTTGGAGTCAGTGACCTTGACGTGTGGAAGACTGGCTGAAGGTACCATCGTCCGCTGCTGAAGGAGTACAGCACCAAAACCATAGGCCGACGCATCTGATGACAGCCTTGTCTTGCAATGAGGACTGTAGTGGGCCAGCACTGGTGCTTGTGATGAGCTGCCGCTTGATTTGGAGGAGTTTATCATTTTCCCTCCAACCTTTAATCCAGGGTCTTCTCCTAGGTTTATCATGATGTTTTCGCTATATAGTGAAAACAGATCTGGTGACAAAACACAACCCTGTCTGACTCCTCTTTTGATGTTTTGGAAAGAGCTTATATTGTTTTCTATTCTTATTGCAGCTGTTTGTTCCCAGTACATATTCCTGATTATTCGTAGATCTTTTCCATCAACATTGAGTCTCTCCAGTTGGTTGATCAATTCTTCATGTCGTGCCTTGGTATAGTCAACAAAGCATAAATACAAATCCTTATTCATCTCATTTGACCTCTCTATGATAGTTCTTAGGATGTATATGGCATTAGTTCCTTTCCCTTCCACAAATCCACACTGTTCTTCTGCTATTTCTCTTTTTGATTCTATTCCTTGCCCTCATCATGATTATTCTTAACAGGATTTTTGTTACATGACTCATCAAACTGATTGTGCGATGGAGTTCGCATTCTAAACGTCACCAAAACAAATCAAAACAAAACAAAACAAAATGAAACACAACAAAATAAAATGAAACACAACAAAACATAACCAAACAAAAATAATCTAAAGAAAGCAACTACTAATACATCTAAAAAGAATACCCACCTTCCAGAGAATCCCGAAAAGACAGCTAAAATGTCAACTACAACACTCCGAACAGCTAAAAACACTGAAACACCCCTACTATACTAAACACTAATGAAATAGATAAAACACAAGAAGAGGACCTCTAAAACGCAGTTTGAATCTTGTCCAACGCATTACTAAAACATTCTAAAACACCGCTAGAGCTCTTCAAAGCAGTACTCAAACCCTAAAACAGTGAAAATACACTAATTATCAGCTCTCAGAGAACTAGCATTTGTTTGCTGGTACTACCCAATTTCCAAAATATTAATATTAGATGGAAAAATATGGTTGTGAGGTAAATCCAGCCTGACCTTAAAAGAAGAAAAGAAAATCCAAACCCAAAACCCAAAGGGTTCGATACAAAATGCAGCCTTGATTGGAAAGGAGGTAGCTCTCAAAGATTTACGTGTTGGAATGAAAATATTAATGAGAAGCATGCATGGACATATGGTGTCAAACAAAACAAAACGAACAAAACGAAACAAAACTAAACAAAACAAAACAAAAAAGCAAAACCACAACACAACACAACACAACACAACACAAACACACAAAACAAAGCAAAGCAAAACAAATGAAAACAAAACAAATGAAAACAAATAAAAAATTAAACAAATAAAAAAACAAAACACAAAATAAAAAAAACAAAAAATAAAAAAACAAAAAAAAACAAAACAAAAAAACAAAACAAACAAAAATTTTCGGCGAACTGGCCTTTGTCATGCGTAAGATTAGAAATAAACACCAGATACAAAAATTATGAGAAAAAGACCACTAAGCAAAACAGAACTTGTAAGTGTCGCATTCGGCTTATTCGCATTTGGTTTGTATTCTCTTTCCATTCTGATTTCCTCAACCTGAACTGACTGAGTAGACGTGTTTTTGTGCGCAATAGTTTAGCATCCATGCACTCATAATATCAGGCAAATCCACAACGCAACATGGTGTCAGAAAGTGACTGTTGTCGACGATGCATCTATTGATTAAAATCAGATACTGTGAGTATTTACGCTACGCTATTGATCTGTGAACTTTGCATCAGACGATGAATACTTTAATATTGTGAGATACTTATATTTTCGTTAGTTTTTGTTGTTTAGTTTATTGCTGAAGTGCGAAGTTACTTGAGTTGTTTTGTTAAGCGCCTATTTCTAGTATAGGGATTAGTATGGCCCAACCACAGAAACACTTCACTGCTTACTTATTACTTTTTCCTTCCGCTTGTACCGGTGGACGTCGCGGGGAGATACAGTCGTCTGTCAGCAGCAAGGCGGGAGAAGGGACATCTCGTGAGCTCTGAGGGTGTCTCTGCCACGGAGTCGCTCCATCGTCGTCTTGGTCTTCGGGCATACAACACCAGATACTCTGGCTGGATGAAGAGGATGGTTAGGGGCATACGTGTGAGGTGTCCGAACCACTTGATCCTCATATATTCGATGTGTTGTAGGATTGGTCCATGTCTCGTATCACCTCATTTCTGATCTTGTCCCGCCTTGTCTTGTTTACTGCTTTCCTCAAGCATTTCATTTCACAGGTGACCAGTTTTCTCTCGAGGACTTTAGTTAGGGACCATGTCTGGCACTGGTATGTCAGCGTTGGTAGAAAAATGGCGTTGATGAGTTTCGCCTTAGTGCTGGTTGTGTTTCAGGAGAGGGGCAAGTTGGTAGCTGACTGCGTTGGCTTTCTGGCATCTGGTCTCGATTTCTCTGTCTAGTTTGCCATTTTCAGTGAAGATGCTGCCCAGGTATTTAAATTCACTGGCTTGCTTCAACTGGGTTCCACTTCACAGCCTCCCAAAGCCCAACCCCTCGTCCTCGTCCTGGGAGGTGGAAACAGGTAATGCTGGCCAACGGGGCACTGGTGAAGCTGCGACTGGCTTAGCAGGCCGGCAGTGGATAAATAAATTGTTTCAAGAAAATACAAGGAGATACAAACGGACTGATTACAACTTCACTGCTAACATCCCATTGTCTTCCTAAGTAGACATCCATGGACACTTGGAGAGCGGTTGGAAGAGATTCAAGTGTCAGTGGCTCAATTACTCTGTTGCATGAAAGACAGCACTCTGATACGATGTCTATTCCTTGTAAAGCTCATGAAGTTTTGATGGTCTTCATTTTGCTGAGTGCGGCGAACAGAAAATAGTGTAGGAGCCACTAGTGAAAGTATGAGTCCTACAAATTTCACCAGAGATCCCAGGAGACAGGTGAGGGCATATACACCTATGTCTTTGCCCTGAGACAAGCAGCAAAATCATGTAATTTTAATGATGATGAGTGTATGATTAAGGACCGAGTGGTGATCTACCTCAACCTTCAGAAAGCGGTGCAAATCTGCCCAGCACATGTCCCAGATGCAGTCCATGACCGGAAACAGAATCAACCGTATCCATGAACGCCGACCCCAAGGGTCAAAGAAGCAGACAATGCGTCAGCACTCTAGCCGTCAACAGCAACCACGATCTGGACGCCAGAACAAAGAAGCATCCAAAGACTTGCCTCCGTTGTGGACGAGACGCCCACAACAGAGACGTTTGCTCAGCAAAAGGAGTAAAATGTCGGAAATACTCAAAAGTTAGGACACTTTGCAGCCATGTGCAGGTCTACCGCAAGTGTTCACCTTGCAGAAGAAAAAGATGACGCCTTTCTGGGTTCAGTGACTGGAGAGGTCAGTGATCCATGGAGTGTCAAGATGGATGACTTTCATGCACATGAGTTCAAGCTCGACACTGGTGCTGACGTCACTGTTATTCCATCTAAGCTCATCGCATCCTCTAAACTACCACAAGTGGTAGTTTAGAGGATGCGATGAGCTTAGAAAACTCTGAGCCACGCCGAACTCCAGTTATGGTCTTGGGCAAGTTCTCACCAGAGATGTCCTGCAGAGGGAAGACTGCCATTCAAGACATCTATGCCATCAAGGATCTTTAGGGCTCTACGCTTGCTTGAGCAAACTCATGAAGTCAACGTCAAAGAGGCCCCCTTTCGCAAAGAATTCTCCTTGCTTTTTGCAGATCTTGGCAAGCTGGAGGGATTTTTCCATAAAATCCAGCTAAAGAAGGATAAAACTCCATTTGCTGTCCTGTTCCCCGCCAATTGGCCCTGCCACTTCATGGAAATGTGAAGGAGGAGCTGGACAGGCTTCAGAGCTGGGTGTCATCCACCCAGTGTCCAACCCAATGGACTGGTGTGCTCCAATTGTGGTGGTGCCAAAGTGTAATGGAAAGATACGGCTTTGCATTGACTTCACAAAGCTAAAGGAACCTGTCAAGCGTGAGAGTTTTCCACTACCTCAGACAGACCAACTACTTGCCCAGCTGTCGGGAGCAGGGGTCTTTACAAAACTTGACTGCAACAGTGGCTTCCACCAACTACCACTGCACCTAGAGTCAGAACAGTTGACAACCTTTATCACCCCGTTTGAGATTCTGCTACACTCGCCTGCCTTTTGGTATCAGCGCAGGGCCAGACATATTTCAAAGGACCATGAGTCATTTGCTGGCTGGAATTCCCAGATTCATCTGTGACATGGACGACCTTCTCATCCACGGATCCAGCCAACAAGAACATGATGACAGGCTCCATATGGTGATGAAGAAGCTGACCACTGCAGGACTGACCCTAAATCCAGAAAAATGTGAGTTTTCTCGATCAACGATCACGTTCCTTGGACACACTGTCTCTGCAGTAGCAGCAATCACAAACTTTCCAAGGCCAACAAACATCACTGAACTTCGACGTTTGTTAGGTATGATAAATCATGTTGCCAAGTTTGCAGGGCCCAGTCTTGCAGACCACACCAGAGCTCTTCAAGAACTCCTCAAGAACGAATCTGAGTAGACCTGGGAACTCCTCAAGATTCCTCCAATTCAGGCGGCAGCTCATCACAGCACCAGTGCCCACTACAATCCTCATCGCAAGACAAGACTATCTTCAGATGCGTCGGCCTATGGTCATGGAGCTGTACTCCTTCAGCAGCAGGACGATGGTACCTTCAACCAGTCTTCAACACGTCAAGGTCACTGAGCAACGTGTGCACAAGTGGAAAAAGAGGCCTTAGGAGTCAGAATTTATCACCGGCTCGAAAGACTTCACTATTGAGACCGACCATCGACCTCTTCTAGAGAGAAGACAAAGAATCCCCTCGTATCTGGATGCGCCTCATGAACTACTCTTTCCAGATTGAATACACCCGGGGCAAGAACCTAGTGACCAGATGAGGAAGACAAGAGACTGGAAGATGACACCAAGTCCATGTTTGACCAGTTCATTTCCAAGTTTCCAGCCACAGGACAAAAAACTGGATCAGATACGACAGGAACTGAAAAAAGACCAGGTTTGCCTCAACTGATGCAGTTTGCCCAAAATGGATGGCCACAGACATGCTCAGACAATAATCTCAAGCCATACTGGGCAGAGCCTCCATCAGGATCTCCTCTGTGGCACCAGTCTTTTGGTACCTGCATTACTGAGACAGGACATTCTGCAGAAGCTGCACTTGTTAAATGCCGCGCACTGGCAAGACAGAGTGTGTGGTGGCCAGGGCTTTCCACACCGGTTGAAGCCCAGTCCGTGTCATGGAGAGACAAAATCCTCCAGAACCACTCATACCCACACAAGCTCCAGACTACCCATGGCGAAAGGTTGGCGTGGATCTAATGGAGCTAAAGAAGGAAATGTGCCTTGGTAGTTGACTATTATTCTAGGTACATTGAACTGAAACATCTCAAGAACACAAGGGCCGAGACCATCATCAACGACGGCAAAAGCATCTTCTGCAGGCATGGAATACCTGAAGTTGTCAAATCTGACAATGGGCCGCAGTTTGCCAGCCGACAGTTTGCTGTCTTCGCTGAAAAGTATGGGTTTCTCCACTCTATTAGCAGCCCATACTATCCCAAGGCCAACGGTGAAGCTGAACCAGCAGTGCAGACGGTCAAGGCCCTGCTTCAGAAAGCAGAGGACCCGTACCTCGCATTGCTGTGCTACCGTGCCACACCTCTCCAACACGGTAACAGCCTAGCAGAACTCCTTATGGGATGACGGATCCAGGCATCCTTGCAGCCCCACTGCCCTAACCCCACTTTCAAGGCCAAGGACAAGGAGCAGAAAAGAAAAATGAAGCTGCACTTTGACAAGGCTCATCGGACAGTAACAGTGCCAACACTGCTGCCTGGACAGCCTGTCTGGGTGAAGTCACATGTAAGCCCAGGGACCATCATCCAGCCTCTGGGACACCGGTCATATGAAGTGGCCACACCCCAGGGGAAGCAGGGGAAACACTTTAAACATCCTTTGAATACTCCAAAAGACAACTAAAATCCACTGAAAATCCCTGCTGAACAACAGTGAACAAGAAACACGTAGGAGCGCTGGATGGGGGACCCAGAGCACCAATGCCTCGCCACTCTCCCGCTGTATGGGTGTTATAAATGGTTTATGCTCGCGTTTCCTGATTCCCAGAGATCCACGATCCCAGTTCCCTTGTCCTGTGCCCAGAGATACATCCAGCCTCATTCCAAACAGCATCCAGCCTGATCCCACTCCAGTGTCCATGCAACCCTGTCCTCGTCCCGATACTGTTTCCACCACCAGCCAAGGAATCCAGCCAGGGCCATCACCAGTCCTAACCACCAGAAGCCGCCATGTCATCAAAAAACCAGATAAACTGAACCTCTAGTGCCCTTCCCAGTAAAAGACTATAAGTAAAGGATTAAATCAAAATGGAAAAGAGTTTAAAAATACATATTTACAATTTCAAGAACATGAAACGTCCATTTCAGTTTGAGAAAGGGGGATGTGGCTTTCGGCTTATTCGCATTTGGTTGTATTCTCGTTCCGTCTTATTCTGGTGAATAATAATCTTCCCTCCAACCTGAACTGACTGAGTAGGCATGTTTTTGTGTGCAATAGTTTGGTATCCATACACTCACAATATTAAGCAAACCCACAACGCAACAGTATAAATAAGCACTCCAAAACACATTTATAACACCATACAGCGGGAGAGTGGCGAAGCATTGGTGCTCTGGGTCCCCCATCCAGCGCTCCTACGTGTTTCTTGTTTACTGTTGTTCAGCAGGGATTTTCAGTGGATTTTAGTTGTCTTTTGGAGTATTTAAAGGATGTTTAAAGTGTTTCAGTTTTGTCATTTTAGCGGTGTTTTGAGGTTTCTCTGGCAGAGTATACAGGCTTGTTTTATCGGTGGTTAGACTGACAAAAGGACTTGGTATTATTAACACAGTCTACTGTCAAGCATTTCATGCGAGAACTGTGGCAGGTTTATGCTTCAGCCTGGCGACCATGTCCGTTTGCGAATGTTGTCCGCTCACTAGCCCTAACGAAGGAAGGGACTGTAGCGTCAATGATTAGAAGGCCTATTCTTCCTGCAACAAAGAAGGCGGGCCTCACTGGCCCTTTGTTGTAGTAATTCCATCAGCATGTTCAGCATAAACAGAGAAACTTGAATACTAAAAGCCCATATAGTAACATTCTGCAATAATGCATGTCTGCTCCATTACTTATTATTATTACTAACCGTTCTTGTTTCACTAATGCCATGTATTCTGCCGTTGTCCGAGTCAATTGCTTTGTGTCAGTAGTGCCATTTTTTTCAGTCCAGTAATACAGGTAAGTACCTCTAGCCCGAAGTAAAGATTACCTTGCAAAACGCATAAACGCAATTTATGCAAATTTATGCATATCCGCAGAAACAGGTTTCTCATTAACTCAGACTGGCACACTTATTAACTTCTTTCGTCTGCAGAATAGTATTCCCCTTTTCGGCTCGTCATACCAGACATAATGAAAAAAAAATATGGGCTGAGGGGATTAAGATATGATTTTGTTTGGCCAGTGACGAGAAGTCAATGAATGAATGGTAAAGTGGATGACAAAATAAAACAATTACAAAGTGAGCCGCATTATCCCAGTGCACGTGCGTATGTATTTTCCTCTTCTAAATCCACTTGGCGTCAACATTTATGCACCGAGCTGTGTCTATACTTCTCTCTCTCTCTCTCTCTTTGGTGTCCGAGAAGGTTATCCATAATGACAGTTCTTTCTTAAACTCTCGGGAGAGGAATGGAGAGAGGTAGAGATTGAAGAACTTGGTGTAAAGACTGGTGGGGAGGAAATCACAAACCTGACGTACGCATATGGCACTGCATCAGGCTACAAAGACAATCATTGACAAAGTAAATGAGCGGGCAGAATTGCAGACTCAACGCAAAGAAGACCAAGGTAATGCATATCGGTGGATCCATAGCATAGTTGTACAGCACTTCAAATACAGGTCATACAAGTCAGCTGATGCAAAATGTAGCAAAGACACCAAAGCCAGAATTGTCCGAGCCAAACAAAGAATCGTCCATCTTATTGACATTTGGAAAGATATAAAAACTACGCACAAAAAGTTAAGGATCACTTGCACAAAAATTCATAACTTTCAAAATGAGAAAGCCAATGCGTTGAAGTTTGGCAAACATTTAATTCCATGCTTTAGTGATAACGATACACAATTGCCTTCAATTTCGAGCAATCGTTTGGTGTGTACATTTGATCAAAGTGGGTACGTATCGAAATTTGATTTCCCAAAGTCATTGAAATCACAAGACAGGGCATTCTGATGCTCCCAAAAGTTCAGTAATGCGTGTAACCGCCATGGCTGTTCTGGCACTCGACGCAGCGAGTCCTCATCGAGTTGACCAGGTTGGTGAAGATCCTCTGTGGAAGCGCCTGCCACTTAGCCTGCAGCATCTGGTAGAGGTGTTGGGCATCCCTGGGAGGGGGGTGGTTGCTCCTCACTTTGCGATCCAGCTCATCCCAGAGGTTCTCAATCGGGTTGAGATCGGGACTGCATGCTGGCCACTCCATTCTGTTGACTCCAGACTGCTGCAGGAAGTCGTTGACCACCCTTGCCCTGTGGGGGCGAGCGTTGTCATCCTGGTAGACAGCCGTCGGTCCCATCTGCTGCAGTGTAGGCACAGCCAGCGGTCGAAGGATCTCATCCCGGTATCGGAGGCCAGTCAGGTTACCCTGTACATGATACAAGGGTGTTCTGTGGTGAAGGCTGAAGGCCCCCCAGACCATTACAGAACCTCCACCAAAGGCCACCTTTTCTTGGACAGTGGTGTCAATAAAGCGTTGCCCTGGGCGCCTCCAGACCCTCAGTCGGCCGTCGTTGTGGTTCATGGTGAAGCGTGATTCATCACTGAACAGGACCTGGGACCATTGCTGACGTGTCCACCTCACGTGACGTCTGCAGAAGGCGCGGCGTGCTGCCCTATGGGCTGGAGTTAAGCGTGGCCGTACAGCTGGGCGACGAGAACGGAGGTTAAACCCATGAAGGCGGTTCCGTATGGTCTGCTGGCTGATGTTGATGTTAGTAGCCACCCTCAGCTGCCTTTGAATGATGCTGGAAGAGGCTGTTCTTGTCTTCAGGGCTTATCGTTCAATGAGACGATCTTCACGTGGGTTTGTCTTCTTCGGTCGACCAGATCTGCGTCTTTCATGGACCCTCCCAGTGGCTGTGAAGCGTTGAATCAGTCTGACAATGACCGAGATGGACACCTGAAGTCGCCTGGCCACTTCTCGCTTGGGAACACCATCTTGGAACCATGCAACAGCTCGTCCCCTCTCAAACTCGCTCAATTTTCATCGTGGAGGCATTGTCAGATCAGGCCTACTACTGGTGGAATGTCTTCTTATAAAGCCAAGCAAGAGACAGCATCTCACACATAAACAGCAGTGCTTGCACGTGCATAATGGTTTTTCCATCTGGCTTGTGCAATGTGTTCAGGCAGAACGGTCCAAAACAAGGTCCTTTTTCGAAAGTTTCCGCTTTTCCGTTTGCGGCCAAGCTCAGTAGTAGAGAATCCCGTGCAATTTTCGCACTAACACAACATCGCCCACTTACAGCTGAACAAGAATTCATAACAATTTGGCTGGACTGAGAAATAAATAACAGTAGCGAACTGAGTTTATTACGCACCTGTTTTCTCATAGTGATCCTTAACTTTTTGTGCGTAGCTTATATTTAGAAAATGAGCTCAAACTTAAAAATACTGCGAACACTAATTTGACCCGTTGTGTTATATGGAAGTGAAGGATAAACTCGTAAATCTGCAGATGAAAACAGAATCAGAAGTGCAGAGATGTGGTTCTACAGAAGACTCCTAAGAAAGGCTGGACTGAAAGACGAACAAACCAAAGCATTCTGAGAAAACAGAGCAAATAACCTGAACTTTAAGGCCTGGTTAGGAAAATGAAAATGAAATACTTTGGACATGAGCTGCCATGTAATGAAGACTGTGGCCCAGGGCAAAATGGAGGGCAAGCGACGACAAGGAAGACCGCCGACTTCCTGGACGAAGTTGCCAAAAGATGAAATCTACAGAAGTACTGTAGACAGAAGGGGACGGAGACAGCTGGCAATCAGCATGCATCAGCGGCTACGACCAAGAATGATGTCGCCGACCTAGTAATAAGACAACTGACCAGTCATTATGAGACTACCAGCATTTTCGTTAGAAAATAAACATGGCTGCTGAGGAAGGAGCATCAGAGCTTCGAAAGCTTAAGGTGTTTTTATTTGATCATATATACTAGTCACAACAAGTTAAGCACAGGTCCTTGGACACAGGGGGCTGATCCATTCCTTCAGAAAACATTATTTTCTTTTTGTTATGCGGCAACCAGTGATGGAATCTCAAACAGCAGTGTTTGGGCGAGCCTGTGGCAACTTGTAGTGCGCATGGGGGTCTTGGTGACCTCGTTGCCGCGCGGGATAAAAAGTGCAAAGTTGCGGTAAATGTGCCTGTTTTGCAGTGAGCTTGCTGGCGACACAAGATGTGTAAAATGAAAAATTCGTTATACCCGTGCAAGAGCAGTCTTTCGAGTGAGTTTTATGCCCCTTCCTTATGCTTTATAAGCGCGGGCTTGGTTACTGTCAGCCCGTTTCTCACCATGCCACCAAGAAGAAAACTTAGCACCTTTGACAAAACCAGGGCGATTGCGTGGATGCAAGATGGCATTGCCAAGGCTGAAGTGGCGCGACGACTTGATGTGCATCATTCAGTTATTGTTAGACTGAACCAGCGTTTTAGGGCGACCAACAGCGTTGAAGAGAGGCCACGGTCAGGTCGGCCTAGGCAGACGACTCCAAGAGAAGATCGGTTCATCGAGAGGCAGGTCCTACTGCAGCGGGATGCCACCTCAACCAGCATCCAACGGCAGCTTCGTAGGGCAACTAACACCATCCTCAGCCGTCAAGCCATACGAAACCGTCTTCACCACTTTGGCCTCAGATCACGTCGTCCAGCTGTGCGACCACGACTGCTAGCAGCCCATAAGCTGGCTCGCCGAGCTTTCTGCCAACGTCATGCGAGATGGAACCAACAACAGTGGTCTCAGGTCCTCTTTTCGGATGAGTCGCGGTTTTGTCTTGAACACAATGATGGCCGAACTAGAGTTTGGAGGCGTGTTGGTGAACGTTACATTGATGCAGCTGTTCGTGAGACCCAGGCCTTCAGGGGAGGATCTGTTATGGTATGGGGTGCCATCAGCCTCCACCACAAGACACCACTCTACCACATTGACGGAAACCTCACAGACCTCCGCTATCGGGATGAAATACTGGCGCCTTTCGTTGTTCCGACCATGCAACGAATCGGACCCATGGCAGTCTTCCAAGATGACAATGCTCGGCCACATAGAGCCCGGGTGGCCTTAGAATTCCTTGTGCAGGCCGGTATCAACAGGATGATCTTCCCGGCGTATAGTCCCGACCTCAATCCCATCGAGCATCTTTGGGATGACTTGGGGAGACGTGTAAAGGAGAACCATCCACCTCCCAGGGACCGTCAGGATCTCTTCCGAATGCTGCAACTGGAATGACAGGGAATCCCACAGAGGGTCATCAGAACACTGGTCTACTCGATGAAGAGACGCTGCATGGAATGTCTCGCCAATCGGGGTGGTCACACCCATTATTGAAATGATTTGGTGAACTGGACAGATTTGGCAAACTTTGATTTCGACCCCTCCTCTGTTTAATTGTCTGTATATCCCAAACCGTTTGTGCGATCACAATGAAATTCAATGTACGTTTGAACAAGATTATGAAATAAATCTGTTCCCAATTGGAAAGTCATGGCTTTGATATTTGTTGAAAATATGCGGGTACATGTAAACTGTGCTTAACTTGTTGTGACTAGTTTATATATAGAGTATCATGAATTAAGGGAGTCTATATAAAATGAACGAACCATACTGTTGTGAGATACACATGCCAAGTAACAGAGCACACGCTAACACAGCTAATTGCATTCCACTGTCAGTCGAAAGTTCCCAGCATTACCTTGCTTCAACCACGAGAGCTGTTTGAACGGCTGCGAAAGTGGCCAGGCACGATGCTTCAGACACAGCCCAGTTTATTGTTTAGCAAGGTCTGACATGCCCCAAATGAGATCCCGAGTTTGCCGTCTTTCCGAGCAGCCAGCAGGTCTTTCTCTGCGGACATCAGACCTGATTCTCTTAAGTCAGCGGCCAAGCCACAAGCCCAAGTTAACAAGAAACATCACGAGAGTGCGGATGGATCCCGGAACACCAATGCTCCGCAACTCTCCGGACAATCGCCTCCCAAGCGATAGTTATTAATGAAGTAAAGGGGGGCTGTCCACGCGTTTCATGAACCATTCGGACCCAGTCATCACTTACCTTGTTTATATGGCAGTCTGTCATCTCCCCACCTTCCCGGTCTGCCAGTAGGATCTTTAGTTTGCTGCAGGGACTAGGTAGAGAAGTGGTCTGTAACGACCGTGAACCGTGCGTTGGCAAGATAGCTGTGGTATGGTTTGACCTCTTCTGTGACGGTCAGTCCCTCTCCCTCTCTGAGATACCCTATTTCTTTTCTGCATCACGAAGAGCTCGTCCGCCATAGGCAATGACCACTTTCTTTCCATCCTCGTTCTTCTGTCCCAGAACGAAGATGGCTCGTCCACTCGCGTCTGTTTTTTGTTTTTTTTTATCTAAAAAATTTTTTTTTACTGATTACCATGACCAATCATCTTGCTATTTAGCTCCAGCTCTTTATTTTTGCTTTCTATTTCTATCATATTCACAAAGTTTTGTAGGTCCATTTCATTTTCTGCAATTAGCACGGTGTCATCTGCGTAACGCACGAATGTCATTTTTCCTGTCAACCTTTATCCCAGAGCATTCTTCTAGGTTTCGCTGTGAAGTGAAAACAAAACTGGTGACAGAACACAACCCTGCCTGACCCCTCTTTTGATATTTTGGAAAGAGCTCATATCATTTTCTATTCTCATTGCTGCTGTTTGTTCCCAATACATATTTCTGATAATTCTTGGATTTTTTCCATCACTATTGAGCCTTTCTAGTTGGTTGATCAATTCTTCGTGTCTTATCCAATCGAAAGTGTAGGTATAATCAACAAAGCATAATCATAAATCCTTATTGAACTCGACTGACCTCTCGTTGATAGTTCTTCCACAAATCCACATTGTTCTTTAGTACTTACTCTTTTGATTCTGTTCCTTGTCCTCATGATTATTCTTAATAGAATTTTTGTTAGATGACTCATCAACCTGATTGTATGATGGAGTTCGCATTCTATAAGCCCCTGTTTTCTTTGGAAATGGAAAGGAAATTAATTTTGACATATCTTTGGGGATTTTTCCGGTGTCATAAATTTCATTTAGCCTCCTAATTTTCGATAGCAATTTCCTCCAGGGCCTCAATCATCTCTCTAGTAATGTTGTCTTGTCCTGGGGTTATTTTATCAACAGGTTGCTTAAAATCGAATGATTGTACGCTATAATGGAAAAAGACAAAATATTAGCTAGATGGGAAGAGTACATTAAAGATCTTTTCAACGATGAACGAAATGAAGAACACATCATAAGAAAGAACGTTGAAGACCATCCATAATGAAAATAAGGCAGGTTGATAAGTTTCAATACCTAGGAATGGTCATCTCACAGACGGCAGATGAACATCAGAAATAGCCAGCGGAATCTGCCAAGCCAAAACAGCATTCAAGAAGATGAAAAATATTCTTATCAACAAATGCCTATTAATTAACACCAGGAAGAGAGTTCTTGAACATTATATAGAACCGATACTTTTGTACGGTTGTGAGGCGTGGACAGTCAATACGCAAAGTCAGAACAAAATAGAGGCAACTGAAATGTGGTTTGTAAGAAGAATGTTGAGAATTCCATGGACAGCGAAGGAAACAAGCGAGACAATCTTGAAGGAGGTAGACACAACAAGGGCACATGACGACGATAACCAAATAGTCAAAGACAACTTACGTGATTACGAACGTAGAGAGATGTCAGTCACAGCCTCATCGTACACAATTATCTTGGCACTAACTTTTCAGCACAATTCTGATCTGAATGCCAAGGCTTATTAGCTCACACATTCTACACTACGCACAAAAAGTTAAGGATCACTATGAGAAAACAGGTGCGTAATAAACTCAGTTCGCTACTGTTATTTATTTCTCAGTCCAGCCAAATTGTTATGAATTCTTGTTCAGCTGTAAGTGGGCGATGTTGTGTTAGTGCGAAAATTGCACGGGATTCTCTACTACTGACCTTGGCCGCAAACGGAAAAGCGGAAACTTTCGAAAAAGGACCTTGTTTTGGACCGTTCTGCCTGAACACATTGCACAAGCCAGATGGAAAAACCATTATGCACGTGCAAGCACTGCTGTTTATGTGTGAGATGCTGTCTCTTGCTTGGCTTTATAAGAAGACATTCCACCAGTAGTAGGCCTGATCTGACAATGCCTCCACGATGAAAATTGAGCGAGTTTGAGAGGGGACGAGCTGTTGCATGGTTCCAAGATGGTGTTCCCAAGCGAGAAGTGGCCAGGCGACTTCAGGTGTCCATCTCGGTCATTGTCAGACTGATTCAACGCTTCACAGCCACTGGGAGGGTCCATGAAAGACGCAGATCTGGTCGACCGAAGAAGACAAACCCACGTGAAGATCGTCTCATTGAACGACAAGCCCTGAAGACAAGAACAGCCTCTTCCAGCATCATTCAAAGGCAGCATCAGCCAGCAGACCATACGGAACCGCCTTCATGGGTTTAACCTCCGTTCTCGTCGCCCAGCTGTACGGCCACGCTTAACTCCAGCCCATAGGGCAGCACGCCGCGCCTTCTGCAGACGTCACGTGAGGTGGACACGTCAGCAATGGTCCCAGGTCCTGTTCAGTGATGAATCACGCTTCACCATGAACCACAACGACGGCCGACTGAGGGTCTGGAGGCGCCCAGGGCAACGCTTTATTGACACCACTGTCCAAGAAAAGGTGGCCTTTGGTGGAGGTTCTGTAATGGTCTGGGGGGCCTTCAGCCTTCACCACAGAACACCCTTGTATCATGTACAGGGTAACCTGACTGGCCTCCGATACCGGGATGAGATCCTTCGACCGCTGGCTGTGCCTACACTGCAGCTACCAGGATGGACAACGCTCGACCCCACAGGGCAAGGATGGTCAACGACTTCCTGCAGCAGTCTGGAGTCAACAGAATGGAGTGGCCAGCATGCAGTCCCGATCTCAACCCAATTGAGAACCTCTGGGATGAGCTGGATCGCAAAATGAGGAGCAACCACCCCCCTCCCAGGGATGCCCAACACCTCTACCAGATGCTGCAGGCTAAGTGGCAGGCGCTTCCACAGAGGATCTTCACCAACCTGGTCAACTCGATGAAGACTCGCTGCGTCGAGTGCTATGGGGGTTACACGCATTATTGAACTTTTGGGAGCATCAGAATGCCCTGTCTTGTGATTTCAATGACTTTGGGAAATCAAATTTCGATACGTACCCACTTTGATCAAATGTACACACCAAACGATTGCTCGAAATTGAAGGCAATTGTGTATCGTTATCACTAAAGCATGGAATTAAATGTTTGCCAAACTTCAACGCATTGGCTTTCTTATTTTGAAAGTTATGAATTTTTGTGCAAGTGATCCTTAACTTTTTGTGCGTAGCTTATATACATATACGGGTGTGTATTCCGAGGCATGGGCCCACTGTTTTCTAGATCTAAGGTTCAAATCTCTAACTAACTAAATGATGGTGTTATTATTCCTGGCGCCTTTATCTGCTGGTTCCCCTCTCTCTCTGCCTGGCAGGAGTTCTCTCTCTCTGCCTGGCAGGGGTTTGTCTACTTATATATTTGTGGCGAGCTTGTGGCTGCTTGCTTTTGACCGTTATCCCCAAAATCGGGGGGGGGGGGGGTGTCCACGTGACTAAGGTGAGGGTATGGTATCTATGATTATTCGACCCAACAGCCGGTATATTTATACCTCTGAGCTCACCTGAGAGGAATGCCAGTTTCTTGCTTTCTAAGTGATCTGTTCTAGTCAGCAGTTTCTTTCTGGTCAGAAGTTTCTCAGTTTCTCAAACTTATCTGGGCAGATCCATGGAAAAAATATTGGACGGACTTGGACAGAGAGGGTGGAAGATGTGCTTGCGGCAACAAGGGATAGATGCATATGGAAGGCCATGATCACCAACGCCATGTGATAAGTAGTCCCATTCTTGAGACTGCTTCTCGACTCAGCTTTGGCTGACATCTGACAACAAAGAGATGAAACTATCTCAGATCATTTCAACCAGTCGGACCCACTCAATCAACAACATCCGAGTGAAAGGTCTGTGGCTTCTATACAGTAACAGCACCAAGACAAGGAAAGACAGAGAATCCCATCTTATAGATAAACTTGGTACGCACAAGCCACATGGACTCAATGACAAACCATAAAGATTTCCTCAACTGAATTCAGTATCATGCCACTTCATGCACTTTTATCTGGACATGGCTCTGCGTGCATGTACTTTTTACCTTGGTGTGTATGTGTATGCGTATGTACATGTATTCGACCCAACAGCCGGTATAACATTTCTTGTCCCTCATGTATAATTTATGTTTAAACTGCCTGGATGATTTTATGCATCTATTGTCTT
>CM060305.1:102211750-102214250 GCA_030674185.1 Monoplex corrugatus | reverse complement strand
GGGCAGAGCCTCCATCAGGATCTCCTCTGTGGCACCAGTCTTTTGGTACCTGCATTACTGAGACAGGACATTCTGCAGAAGCTGCACTTGTTAAATGCCGCGCACTGGCAAGACAGAGTGTGTGGTGGCCAGGGCTTTCCACACCGGTTGAAGCCCAGTCCGTGTCATGGAGAGACAAAATCCTCCAGAACCACTCATACCCACACAAGCTCCAGACTACCCATGGCGAAAGGTTGGCGTGGATCTAATGGAGCTAAAGAAGGAAATGTGCCTTGGTAGTTGACTATTATTCTAGGTACATTGAACTGAAACATCTCAAGAACACAAGGGCCGAGACCATCATCAACGACGGCAAAAGCATCTTCTGCAGGCATGGAATACCTGAAGTTGTCAAATCTGACAATGGGCCGCAGTTTGCCAGCCGACAGTTTGCTGTCTTCGCTGAAAAGTATGGGTTTCTCCACTCTATTAGCAGCCCATACTATCCCAAGGCCAACGGTGAAGCTGAACCAGCAGTGCAGACGGTCAAGGCCCTGCTTCAGAAAGCAGAGGACCCGTACCTCGCATTGCTGTGCTACCGTGCCACACCTCTCCAACACGGTAACAGCCTAGCAGAACTCCTTATGGGATGACGGATCCAGGCATCCTTGCAGCCCCACTGCCCTAACCCCACTTTCAAGGCCAAGGACAAGGAGCAGAAAAGAAAAATGAAGCTGCACTTTGACAAGGCTCATCGGACAGTAACAGTGCCAACACTGCTGCCTGGACAGCCTGTCTGGGTGAAGTCACATGTAAGCCCAGGGACCATCATCCAGCCTCTGGGACACCGGTCATATGAAGTGGCCACACCCCAGGGGAAGCAGGGGAAACACTTTAAACATCCTTTGAATACTCCAAAAGACAACTAAAATCCACTGAAAATCCCTGCTGAACAACAGTGAACAAGAAACACGTAGGAGCGCTGGATGGGGGACCCAGAGCACCAATGCCTCGCCACTCTCCCGCTGTATGGGTGTTATAAATGGTTTATGCTCGCGTTTCCTGATTCCCAGAGATCCACGATCCCAGTTCCCTTGTCCTGTGCCCAGAGATACATCCAGCCTCATTCCAAACAGCATCCAGCCTGATCCCACTCCAGTGTCCATGCAACCCTGTCCTCGTCCCGATACTGTTTCCACCACCAGCCAAGGAATCCAGCCAGGGCCATCACCAGTCCTAACCACCAGAAGCCGCCATGTCATCAAAAAACCAGATAAACTGAACCTCTAGTGCCCTTCCCAGTAAAAGACTATAAGTAAAGGATTAAATCAAAATGGAAAAGAGTTTAAAAATACATATTTACAATTTCAAGAACATGAAACGTCCATTTCAGTTTGAGAAAGGGGGATGTGGCTTTCGGCTTATTCGCATTTGGTTGTATTCTCGTTCCGTCTTATTCTGGTGAATAATAATCTTCCCTCCAACCTGAACTGACTGAGTAGGCATGTTTTTGTGTGCAATAGTTTGGTATCCATACACTCACAATATTAAGCAAACCCACAACGCAACAGTATAAATAAGCACTCCAAAACACATTTATAACACCATACAGCAGGAGAGTGGCGAAGCATTGGTGCTCTGGGTCCCCCATCCAGCGCTCCTACGTGTTTCTTGTTTACTGTTGTTCAGCAGGGATTTTCAGTGGATTTTAGTTGTCTTTTGGAGTATTCAAAGGATGTTTAAAGTGTTTCAGTTTTGTCATTTTAGCGGTGTTTTGAGGTTTCTCTGGCAGAGTATACAGGCTTGTTTTATCGGTGGTTAGACTGACAAAAGGACTTGGTATTATTAACACAGTCTACTGTCAAGCATTTCATGCGAGAACTGTGGCAGGTTTATGCTTCAGCCTGGCGACCATGTCCGTTTGCGAATGTTGTCCGCTCACTAGCCCTAACGAAGGAAGGGACTGTAGCGTCAATGATTAGAAGGCCTATTCTTCCTGCAACAAAGAAGGCGGGCCTCACTGGCCCTTTGTTGTAGTAATTCCATCAGCATGTTCAGCATAAACAGAGAAACTTGAATACTAAAAGGGAAAAAGCCCATATAGTAACATTCTGCAATAATGCATGTCTGCTCCATTACTTATTATTATTACTAACTGTTCTTGTTTCACTAATGCCATGTATTCTGCCGTTGTCCGAGTCAATTGCTTTGTGTCAGTAGTGCCATTTTTTTCAGTCCAGTAATACAGGTAAGTACCTCTAGCCCGAAGTAAAGATTACCTTGCAAAACGCATAAACGCAATTTATGCATATCCGCAGAAACAGGTTTCTCATTAACTCAGACTGGCACACTTATTAACTTCTTTCGTCTGCAGAATAGTATTCCCCTTTTCGGCTCGTCATACCAGACATAATGAAAAAAAAATATGGGCTGACGGGATTAAGATATGATTTTGTTTGGCCAGTGACGAGAAGTCAATGAATGAATGGTAAAGTGGATGACAAAATAAAACAATTACAAA